>VDFB02105785.1:350325029-350415575 GCA_007258455.2 Sequoia sempervirens
TGGCCATTGTGACAACCATCACATGTTGTATCAAGGGGCTACTATGCCACCCTGCTCGAACTAATGGATGTAAATGTGGCCCATCCCATTGATTTCATTGTCACAAATTGCATAATACTAGAATCCCTTTGTACACTCATGGGTAGAACACATTTCATCAATTGGACCACCCACTATCCGCACATGGGGAGATCGGTGATAAGATAGACATCATCAAGGGTGACAGTCATCTCACTTGTCAATAAGTGCAATGTAGATGTGGTGGCATCCCACTGCTCCATTGGGTCCATGAGCATGCGATCATGAAACATCATCTCTGGCATGGTGTATAAATACCACAACATGATCCTTTTTAGATGTTCCTCCTCTAGCTGGGTTAAGCACCATGCTTGATCCCGAATAAGTCAAAGCACATACCCATTGGGGTGCTCTTTAATCTTGGGGTAGTCCTACAAAAAAGGAAAAATATTCATATCAAAACACTCAACATAAAAAATTCTATCTTCTACATCAAAAAATTTCTAAGCTTCACCTCTATGACATACGTGCGTTGCGCAGATGTCTGCACGACACAATGTCGTTCGAGGTTTTCCATTGATGGATAGATGGATGGTAGTACACGAAAAGGTACTGAATGTGTGGGCAGGATGTCAGCATGTTGGCGGGACAAAATTGCATTGGTGGGATGCCTACACTACGTTTTTGACTTAAAACTTGCTAAAAATCTCCAAAAATGCATGGAAAATGAGGTTTTCAAACTTACCTGGTAGACCTCGCTACCCTCAGCAACCACCCTTCACAACTGATCAATCCTCAAGTCCTCATAGTCTTGTCTATGTGGTATTTTTCTGACTTTTCTCTCACAAAATTCAACAAAACTCCCATGGTAAATAATGAAAATGACCCTTCTAAGTGCCCACCCGGGTATATACAGGCCCCCTGGGGCAAGTTTTTCCTGGTGATTGTGGTCCCCCTATTTTTTCTAATTTTTCCCCACCTAGCTGGGGGAAAAAATAGGAGGGGAATATACTCACCTCTTTATCATATTTTTTTTCAAACCACCAAATTTTTTCTTGAACATTCTTCTCACCTTAGTAGTTTCTTCCATTTTTTGAGCTGACCTAAAATTTGAAGTTTTAAAGAACAAAATCTTGTATGAGCTTTCACGTCAAATGTTGTATATTTCATTGAGTTCGATCACTGAGAGCATTATTGGTACCTTCCTGCTCAACCTCTGCAACCTCTATACTATCATCTTTTGGCACATGAATCCATAAAATTTTCAAAATTTTGTGCTCACTCTCTTTTCTACTTTAGTATGGCTGATTTTTTCAAAATCTCTCACTAAAGTGGGGGAAAAATGTAATGTCATAAAATTGCACCATGGGGGAAATTTCACATTTGTGCATTTGGCCCCACATTTATTACACCTAGTTGCATTTATGACAAGAACCTTATGGGTTGAAATTTTGTGATTTCGACACGATAAGGACAAATGATGAAGCGACAACATTTTTCCACCCCATTTCTTGGAAAATGTTGAGTTGAACACCTACGTGGCATAAATACGTCTGTGTAGTGTGATAACATCCACATGGTTTCTCAAGTTTGAAATAGGAATCTTAGAATCTTGACTCACGACACGTGTCCCTATAGTTAGAATTCTGAGTGTAATGACTCCTCCCTCCTCATGTAGTAACAAAACTCTCTTTTCTCTCATTTTGCGGACTCTCTGATTCTAAAACTTCAATCTTTCAATCTCACTCTATTCTCTACTTCTTCTATTCTTGATTTTTCTTCCACAACAAAGCTCTACTAGAGTGAGGTCCCTCTAATAGACAAATCTCTCTTGCAAGCATTCAATGGTGCATCTGTGCATTCAAGAGGGGGGTGTAGACTATTGGTAACGCTCTCTTGCTTCTTGTCGATTTGTGAATAGATAACTTTCTCATTTTACTATCTTGTGATATAGGTTCTCCTCGTTAAGCGAGGATTGATTTTATCACTTTGTACTAGTTTACTTTGTCCACCTTTTATATCTATTTGGTTGTTTGTGGAGGTGGGAACACCAAAATGGGGGTTTGACTATGACAAGCCCCAAAAGAGCCCCAACATTTTCCCTCATTCATATTGTGTGCATGTTTTCATAGTGAAGCTTGGAGGAAGATCTCGAACACAGGACCCTTTGTAAGTTGACCCTTCACTCTCCTTAGTGTTTTCTAGCATTTACTGCTTTTTGTTAATCCATTTAGTTAGAAAAAACTCAGATCTGAATATGTTAGTAGGATTGTTGCATTTCTATGTGAAGGTTTAGCTTTCTGTTTGTATAGGACACTAACACCCCTCTAGGACTATAGCTCATTGCACTAGCGTCCTAATCACACGCTTCCATACTTTTCCTGAGAGCCACCCCTTTTATGACTGAGATCTACTATTTTTTCTCTTTTCATCTCTAAAAGAGTCTATTTGAAAGTTACTCCTTGGTGATCGCACAATACTGGTTTACAATTTTTGGCCAAACTGGACATTGAACTAATTTTTTTTAACTAAATCTTCACTTTCGAGCACCTATAGCAGCTAATTCATGAGGAATTTGAAGATGATGAGAACTAGTGATTTGCTGACATTTTGTCTATAGATTCTAAATATATTTTTTTCAATTTTTTGGAATCAGATTGCATTTCTTTTTCCATCTCCTTCAAAAACTAGTTTTTAACAGTAAACACATTTTTAAAGAGTGATTATTGGCTAACACATAAATTTTTTTCTATGAAGGATAAAATTCTATTTTTTTCAAATTTAGATTCATGACTATGATATCTAGTGCATGATTTGGTTTCATAGTGTTTTATTAAATATTTTTTCTTAATTAAGTTTTGAAGTGAGACCGGTTACAAGGTTTGAACATAGGTTTATTGGCTAACACAACTTTTTGTATATATCGAAATTCAATTTTTTTTCTTTTGTGGACATCAATATCTAGTGCGTAGATATTTTAAGATTTTTGATAATTTTCTATTTTTCCGTGAAAAATAGAGTTTGATTCGGTGAAAAACCTACATTCACAAGAAATAAAAAATGAATATAATAATCAAATTAAATTTATTTAAAATTTTACTTTTTGGGAAGCTTATAATAAGGACTACATAATTATAATTTTTTTTTAAAAATGAATTCATTTGATCCCCCAAAAGGTAAATCAAAAGTGGTTTTTTATCATCATTTTGATAGTTGTAAAGGAGATTTTGTTATATGTATGGTTTAAAAATAGCGGGGTTCTATCAAAGGGGGTTTGATCTAAGGCAGTTTGATCAAACCCTCTTCAATTGGAATCCTTTAAA
Organism: Sequoia sempervirens; assembly: GCA_007258455.2. Lineage (NCBI taxonomy): Eukaryota > Viridiplantae > Streptophyta > Pinopsida > Cupressales > Cupressaceae > Sequoia > Sequoia sempervirens. The sequence goes on from VDFB02105785.1 coordinate 350,328,371, forward strand.
TGGAACATTTCATGGATTAAATCATTATATTTTCTAAAAATATGTGATTTTAGCAAAAATCAGGATCTCCCAGAAAGTGTAAACCACTATTGTGGGATCAACCCCCTAATATATTTGTTCTTTGCAATTTATTCATTCTACCATCTAGTTCAATGAAGCTAAGTTGAGGTAGTTTAGGGCAGTCCATTCCCTGGGATTCTCTTGGAAATCAAGGGACTCGTGAGCAACAAACCCCCCTTCTCTACATAGACAATGAATTATTATGGCATGAGGATTTAATCTTTCAATGGATATTGTTATACATGCAATGGATTTGGGTATAAGGCTAATGTATGTAGATCTAGAGTTGGTGGAAGTAATATTGTTCAAAATGTTGTCATATGTCACAAATGCAATAAACTTGGACATATAGCCAAATTTTGTAGAAGAAAGAATGTGAAGGTTGATACAATAAATAAGAATGATCCATTGAATAAGGATGATCTTGTAGAGTTGAAGAAAGAAATAAACAAGATCTAGAAAAATAAAGAGGAGAATGAGGTTAAGATTGAGTCTATACCAACCTCTGGTGCAAATGTTTCGTCTAGAAAATAAATGAAGGGTTTTTTGTTAGGGGGACCTCTAATGGCAAATCATTAAGCCTCTTCCAAATATATGGTGTTGATTCCTTAAACATGTTGATATAAGGTGTAGGTTGACATGATTGACCTATTGGAGAAATCACTGATAGAAAATATTTTGTTATGAAGATTTATAGAGTTTGAAAGTGACTATGTCATCATAGTTAGGGTTTTTCAAATTTTGACCTAACATCAAATCAATGCAATCAATACATTTTAGGTCATTCAAAAGGTGTTTATAAGTGATTTCAATTATGAAAAAATCATTTTTTATCAAGCACTTGAAGAGTGAAGAGCATAGAAGAGGTGAGTTGAAGTGATTTAGAATTTGTGCATGAAACCTAGCCAACAAAGATCTAAAGGTATTTATAACTTTTCACTTTTCCCTAAGTTTTAGAAGCATTTAAATTGTATTACAAGATGTATATCCCACAAATAGTAAAGGTTGTGGACTGACCTCATGCCAAATTTTAAAAGCACCATGATAAATCAAAAGTGATGGATCTAGAGGGTGCATTTTCACATGTTCCTTTTGGGGTTTTGCATACTTAGGATCTAAGGATGTATATTCATCCAAAATTAGAAGAATAAAATCATGTAAAGTTTGGATAAGTGTGGGTTAATGAGCTTATCGACAAAGAATTTGAATTGAAACTTGGGCATGGGAGTCTAACATAGAAGAAACTTGATGTTTGGAATTACTTTCGTATATTTTTCTATGTGGATGAATGGGTGAGATACACATTGAGTAGAATCCATGAAAAATTCATTTGGTTAGACCTACCACACATGATTAACAAAGAATCCATTAGGGTTGTGACATGGTTATATTCTAAAGGACCAGTTTTGACTCTTAAATTAGTGAAAAATAAAGCGGTGATGGAATTAACCGATGCAAAATTTGACAAGAGAGCCCTGATAGTTAAGGACAGTGGATATGTAATGGTTAAGTATGCCTCTATGATGATTGGATACAAAAATTTCTTCACAAACAGAGAGAATTTAGTTTTGACTACTACAATCAATACAACATATGAGACGGTGAAAAAAGGAATGGATTATGACCTATGTGAATTGCTAAGGTTATAGTTGTTAGAAAACTTGCAGAAGACTAAGGACTCTTGGTACCTGTAAGATGGGGTTCCTAGTTTCTAGCCTAGAATAGTGATAGCTAACACCTCTAGACTCATAAACCACATCAACAAGGAAATACAAAATAATGGAGAAGATTAAAAATGCAAAACATCAAACAAACTACTCCCCATTATTGGCTGAATCACTTCCCTTGCTCTCATTCTTCTTCTTATGCAACTTTTCCCTCAAATTTTGAAGCAGACTTGTGCAAAACCTACAAATAGTAAGCAAGAAAGTTGGAGAAAATTGGTTGTTAAGGACAAAGTGGAGGGGGAAGGTTGTTTTTATATACAACCTTTTGAATGGATGACTGAGATTAATTCTCTAGAAAGATTCCAAGATCAATGGTGGAGGATGCATGAGAGGGAGGTTACAGAATGGATGGTTGGGATTGAGTCTCAGAAAAGATGCCAAGATCAATGGTCCAGAATTGATGCACCAAAAATATGCTATTCTTGGAGGAATCATGATAGGTATGATGCTTGATGGCTATTACAACAATGGAGGCTATGACAGAAATGAAGGCTATGATAGAAATGAATGACATGGCATCTTTGACTAGGTGATGCATAAATAATTTATTCAAAATGGAGGAAAATGGAGGAAGGGGACAAGTGGCAAATAAATAATTTATTCAAATTATTTATTTGGAGAAAATGAAAAGAGGAGCATTTAATTAAATTTATCAATTTGATTAAATGGAGAGATGGAAATTAGACCTGGAAGAATGACACATAATTAAATAATTTTGACAATTATTTAATTATAGAAGAGGTGCATAAAAGGTCAAATAATAATAATTATCTGACTATGGACAGGTGATGAAAGATAAATAATTAAATAAATAATGATTTATTTAATTATCAAAGAAAGGGGATATTAGCGATACAATTAAATGATTTTAATTGATCAGGAAATAATAGAGATTAGAAGGTGAATTAACTAAATAATTAAAAAAAATAGAGGCATGTGATCAATCATAATTGAATAATTAAAATTATTCAATTATTAGAGGACGATGACCAAGAAAAATGACGCTCACAAACTTAAGACATTTTTCATTGTCTACATTTTCCCCTCTTTGATATAATGCAGTTTATCATGTTGTGTCAAAGAATTTCAATCAAAAGATACTCTAGAATGCCCTGGTGATAGCAGGGTACAGGTATTACCCCTCGGGAAAATTTGACAAATTTAAAAAAAAATTCAAAAATTTGGAAAATTGTCTCGATAAGACAAAGGATGACCAAGATTGTGATGGTGAAGACAAAATTGATGATCAAGGTTAAAGACGGGGTCAAATTCAAAGTCTAGGATGTCAAAGGGTGCATCCAGAAGGCAAGGCAAATCAAAAACCCTCAAGTTGGACCTATAAATGGCAAGTTGAAGTTGAAAAAGGGTCATTTTCACATTCCATATTTAGAAATTTGGAGAGATCAGAGTGATTAGATAGTGAAGATGTCCCCAATTCTAGAGGCTACCCATTGTGCATACAAGATTTGTACCTACTGCCGACTTGAAGGAGCGCCCGACCCAGTATGTTCGACAAACCCATGCTTTAATTTTTTTGTTTTGCATGCATTTAGGTTAGGAAATAGCTTAGGAAATGAATGTGTTGCTTGGAATGTGACACATTTGATGTTGCGTACGCCACAATTGATAAGTGGTTTGTCGCAATTGTCACGGTGTGACACAACTTCCTAGGCTTGGATGGGGGTTGTTTGTGGCACAACACATAAATTTATGCAACACAAGTGCATTGTCGAGTCACAATTGTGATCGGGAATGACACAAATGAGGACGTGTGATGTATATGTTGCATGAAATGACACATTCATTGGGAATGTGATGCATTTATAGTTGTGGGCTGGTTATATGTCATGTGATACATTAGCTAAAAAGTGTGACACAATCCCCTGATTAAAAAATTTCCCCAGATTAGGAAAGTTTGACTTTTTCAATTTAGGTTCAATAGGTCAAATAAGGGTTTTGGATTGATGTTATTAGTTTGATGTTTTTAGGTGCTGCTTCCTCCCATTTACACACAAGAGTTGAGGCTAGACGTGTTTCAATTATGGGACCAGTTGGGCAATGAGGAGAGGGGTGTGTTGTTAGACCTAGGGTTATTTTATGTGATGTATATGCCCGTGATCAGGGAAAATAGAGGTATGCTTACAACATTAGCAGAGTGGTGGCACCCAAAGATGAGCAACTTCCACTTATCTACAGGGGAGGTGACAGTCACCCTAGAGGATATGTATAAGATCTCGAGGTTACCCATTCGCAGTGAGCATGTGCGATATGATCCAACTCGAGGACTTCAAGCACTCTATGACTATTATGAGACTGAGGAGGATGTAGATCTCAGGATAAAGGGCTATGAGATATGGTGGGAGGTGCTGGTAGAGACATATGATCAATTTTATTGTGTCCTATGTGCACTGATAGCGGGAGTTATCATTCTAGATTGTAGAGGTCATGGTTTCCTAGTTGGTTGGGGGGAGATGTTAGGGTCGATGATTTGACACATGACAATGTATGCATGGGGGCCATTTCTATTGGCCATGTTATATTTCTAGCTTCATGATATTGTGTACAAAGAGGGGTAGAGCCTGAGTTGTGGTGTGACCTTTCTTACAATTTGGGCATGGGAGCACATAGCGGTGTTTCGACCACCAGTGGTGTAGCAAGCAGTGGGCACAATGCCGTACTCATATTTATATTAGGGGGCCCTGACTAAGACACATGTCAGGGATGTGGGATGTTGGAGACATGACATTGACCCCTTGGTCAACTTTGTCTTAAGACCATATAGGGCATGCCCCATGTGGATAGATGAGGATGACCACCTTCCTTGGTGCAGGTAGCCTAGGTATTTGATTGGATGCATGGTTTAGAGCCAACACATTGTGGAGATGTATCTACTAGAGAGGGTCCACCGATAGTTTGGGGAGAGATAGGGAGTTCCCATGGGCAAGGTAGAGTATTTGCGGTTATCTCATGAGGTGCATCCCTAGGGCCCATAGATTGTAGTGACCATGATAGAGCAGGAGATTGATGCATTGCAAGCCTTGGATTGGGAGTGGCGGGGAGGAGAGGAAGACGTAGGAACCACACCAGAGTATGATGACTGGTGGTGGATTCACAGGCCTATTCCTTTAACAGATCCATAGCAGCCAGCGCTAGTAGAGCGCAAAGTGAGGAGTGTGAGGGGTTAATAGGGAGGAAGAGGTGGGAGGGGAAAAGGAGACAGAGTACAAGAGGCTAGGTAGCTGCCACCCATTCGAGAGGAGGTAGAGATGGAGGAGGATTGACCAGAGATCAAGGCTATAATAGAGGTATTGGTATAGGCCAAAGAGCAACATGTAGAGATTCCTGCAATTAAGGTGGCACAACCGAAGGCTATGGAGGTCAAGGGAGGTGGGGATGGGGGACAGGTAGGAGGAGAGGAGGAGGTAGATATGGATGAGGCAGAGTAGATTCTTTGTGAGAGGATCGTCATGGGCGAGGAGGAGATGCTACAAGAGGTGGAGACTGGGGAGGGAGAGGGGTCAACAGAGCAGAGGATAGGTACTCTATAGGTTCAAGTGTAGGATCTGGAGGCATAGTTGAGGATAGTGACTCTTGAGAGGGACGAACTTAAGGCCAAGAGAGATGCTTTTCAGGTAGAGAGAGACTTGGAAGTCATTGGGAAACAATGAGCAGAGTAGCAAATCATTGATTTTATAGCCACATGCAGTGGATTAGTGGTAGATGTTGCACGAGAGCTAGTAAGGAAGGGTACAACCACCCAGTATTATAGAGGCCTTTATGAGAGGGTTGTGCCACCAGGGAGGAGGGAGCCTAGATTTTCATAGGTGGAGACCAGTAGATCATAGGGAAGAGCACACAACCGACAGTCATACAACAGGTCAGAGGTTGAGACTTTAGATGCTAGGCAAGCCACCCCATATGACAGACCTCCCATCATAGAGCACATGACCATAGGGGCCAGAGATGAGGGCAGTTCCAGATAGATTGTGTTTATCATTGTTCATGTTATTATATAGACATTGATAGATTTGATTATCAAGCCTGTGAGCTCTATTTTATTTATGCACCATGACATTGTACCTATGACACTTGATTTTGAGCGATATATATATATATATATATATATATATATATATATATATATATATATATATATATATATATATATATATATATATATATATATATATATATAATATGATTTTGGTGGCGGTTGATGATATGCATTATGATGTGTTTGTGCATTTATTATGACATACTATGTGATGGATGCTTATGTGGTTATTTATGCATGTTCATGTACTGATTTACAATGTTATGGATGGTTATGCATATATGATTATGATGTTTATTAATGCTTTCTATATGATGATATGATGGTGTTGATGTTTTATGGATGTATTCTAGTTGGGTATGGTGGTTTATGATTATGTACCTATGACTATGTTTCAAATGTGTATGCTTTTTCAATATTGGTGGTCCAATCTTTATTGAATGCAATATGGGATGATGTTGATATATATGATGATACTATGAGTATAGTGAAATTTATTTCCTTTATGGTTATGGATGTTTTGATTATGTTAAGCATGTGAATGATGAATGGAAATATCTTAATGCAATTTGAGATGGAATGTAATGTTGTAGGATAATGCAAAATGTTTGATAGAAAATATGTAAGGTGACACTTAATGTGGTGTATGATAATGGGATATGGTGTATATGATATGTAATGCAATGTTATATGAGATGCAATGTAAATGGGTTGTAACACAACATGCTATTGAATGCAATACTATGTAATGTGAGATGTAATGTTATAATGAAATGTATGATGTAAATGACACTATCATGATGATGCTATATGGATGTAGTTTTGTATTTTTGTATTTTCTTATGCAAATATATATGGGACCGAATATGAAAATGATGTCTAGGATGATGGAGTTTTCTATGATGCAATCTAACATGATTATAGATGCAAGATGTTTTTGTGTGTCACAGGACTGTGTCAAGATGTGGATGAAAGAAATGTTAGTGTGACAAATACAAAGGAGATGAAGATGGAAGATTAGCATAGGAATGATAGGGGGTCCAACTTTCATGCTTACATTTTTATTTTATCATCATTGGGCATCAAAAATGTCACAAATGGTCCAAAAACACCATGGTATGACATAGAAAAAGGTGTGCAAGGTGACCATTTGGGAGAGACAAGCAATCAAAAAGACAAGAATTCCCCAGCTCATACTAAGGACCCAATTATCCCAGTATTTTTGCTAAGACAAACCATAGACAACAAACAAAGAAAAGAGGCCATGATCCACCATCGTCCCTCTAAATCCATCGATAGGGAATCCTCTAGGAGACTAGTAACATGACCCAAAATCAATCAAGATAATAAGAAAATTGCAGCCCAACAAAATGTTTGCCATGATAGTGCTTTCTAGTGATAACGATGAGATTGTTTGTTTGATGAAGATGACCAAAGATTGATTGATAAGTTGACCAAGATTGATTGATAATTGACAAAGGTTGAAAAATTGATCTAATCAATAGGTTGAAAAAGATTGATTGATAAGTTGAAAAAGGTTGACAAATTGATTTGATTGACCGCGCCTAGCTTCAGGAAGGACACATCTTGATCAAGGAAAGATTGATAGACAAGATTGGTTGATTTGATAAAGATTGATTGATAAAGTTGACAAGATTTGATTGATAATGATTGTGCCTGACCTTAGGAAGGACACATCCTGACTAAGGCAATATTGATTGATAGGATTGACAAGATTGATTGAGATGATCAAGCGATGTGTCGATACCCACCTACAGGAAGGACACATCTCATTTAAGGGAAATGACACATCTGATAAAGTTGACCAATTGATAAATGTTGACAAGGAACCTAACTGCAAGAAAGACACATCTTACTTAAGGTGAATGCTCAAATTGACAAAGTCTAATCATAGGAAGGACACATCCTGATAAAAGACAAAAGATAAGACCAAATGAGACAAATGACGAGATGCTCCATTCTGATTGAATGTCAAGATCGATTGATTAACGATAAGATGATCGATTGATGAAAGATCTTGTTGGTTGTGTGTGTTGGTTGATTTGTGATTTTGTTTTGAAGGATGATTATTTTTAGACCAAGGACATGACCAAACTCAGAAAACCCTAAGGGACTTGACCTAGGGGGCCTCAGGGGCTCATTGACAGATGGCCTTGCCTACGTAGTAATGCGTAGAGACCTCATAGTTCAACACGACTTGACTGTTTCGTATTCAACAAAAGAATGAGCCATGATTTTATTTGGACAACCCAAAAGGACTAATCTAATGCCTCACAGGCTCATTTAAGATGGGCCTTGCCTACATAGCAAATGCATAGAGGCAACACAGTTCGACCCTACTAATACAAACTGACTCAGACTTAGACTCAAACTCTTTTTTTTGGATTTTGAAGTTTTATAATTTTTTTCCAGCTTTTGATGTTTTGTGATTTTTTTGGGATTTTGATGTTTTATGATTTTTTTGGATTTCGATGTTTTTTGATTTTTTTGGGATTTTGATGTTTTTTGTTTTATTTTTTATTTTTGAAGTTTTATGATTTTTTTTGGGATTTTGATGTTTTCTGATTTTTTTGGATTTTGATGTTTTCTAATGCTAATGTTATTTCTAATAAAGATGTAGGTTAAGGAATTTCCCCTAGCCAGGTGTAGGACCAATTTATTATGCGAGAGAAGCAGTAGATGAATGTGAGGGATGATTAGGGTGCTAAATTTTGATGGTTCCCAGGCCATGAGAAGGATGACAAATATTTATTATGGATAGAGTGACTTGTGTGCATGGATGAGTAGAAGGATGGAATACTAGATAGATAAAGTGACAGTAGATGAAGGAGCAGAGACTGACTACACATGGCACTCATTTGCTAGGTTTTCACCATGGTACTTATCCAAAGTGCCACCGAAGTGGCTTTCACTTTTGGAAAAATTATTTATCTGTAATATTTTTTTAAATTTTTTTTTTTTGATTTTTTCTTGGTGTCACCAAGACACTTGTTTTCTAGGTTTTCATTAGGGTGACTATTTTTTTTTTTATATTTTTTATTTTGACTTTTTAAGGGGATACTCTGAGAATCAAGTGTAATATTTGTGGACGTGCATGCTGTTGATAGGTTCAAACAATGGCTCTCCTTCAGGAGTAGAGAGCTAATAAGCACCTAATCCATATGATGCTATAATGATATAAGGGCCCAACCAATTAGGTTCAAACTTTCCCGGTTTTTCTTGTTCTGCTTGATTCTTTGGATTTTCTCTTAGGACTAAATCTCCAATGTCAAAGCTTCTAGGTCAGACCTTTTAGTTATAGCTACGTCAAAGGAAATTCTGGTATACTTGTAGATATGTTAAGGCATTCTATCTCTTTTCATCTAGCAACTCTAGCTCATGAAGACATGAGACACGGTTTTCTTCTTGATCAATCAAGCCGTTCATGGAGACTCACAAAGAAGGTAACTTGACCTTGATAGGAAGTATTGTTTCAGATCCATAGACAAGGGAATATGGAGTGGCTCCAGTCAGAATGCAGATAATAGTACAGTAGGCCCATAAAGTAGGATTGAATTGTAGGTGCTTGTCACGACCAACATCATTAACGATCTTATTTAGGATTTTTAGGATAGTCTTATTAGATGCCTCAGCTTGGCCATTACCTTGGGGGTAATATGGAGTGCAAAAATGATGTTGGCTATGGAATTTGTCACAAAGCTCATGAACATCCTATTTTTTGAAAGTGAGACCATTATCAGTGATGATGGACTGTGGAATTCCATAGTGGAAAATGATATAATTTAGGATGAACTTGGCTATCTATTTTCTAGTAATGTAAGTCAATGGGATGGCTTCTATCCATTTTGTGAAATACTCAATAGCAACAAGGATAAAATTATGTACATTAGAAGAGGTGGGATGGATCTTTCCTACGAGGTTGAGTCCCCATTGAGAAAAAGGCCAAGGCAAACTGAGTGGCTGAAGTTCCCGAGCTGGTGCATGTATAGATCTCCATGAATCAAACATTGGCGACATCTCTTCACAAAGTGATAAGAATCCCATTCCATCGTAGGACAATAATATCCCATTCTCATGATATTTTTAGTTGAGGTTGGACTAGAAAAGTGAGCTCCACATATACTCTGGTGTACCTCTTGTAATGTTGTTTGTGCTTCATTTAAGTTGAGACACTGAAGAAGGGTAATGCCTAGGCTACAACGATAAAGGGTATCTCTAATGATGGCATACTTAGAAATTTGTTAGATAAAGGTTTTGCATTGATTAAGGGACACGTCAAGAGGGATAATTTGGTCATGCACGTAGGCGTAGATATCTTTATACCAAGGAGATTCAAGACCAACTAGTTCACACACAAGTCTAGTTTTAGGGACATCAAATACATGGATCAAAAGTTGTTCCACCAAGAATTCATATTGAGCCACATTATTAGGGATGTCTAAGAGAGATCCGATGGTAGCCATTACATCAGCCAATTTATTCTAGATTCTTGGAATTTTCTCGAAGGAGATATTATCAAAGTATAGTCTAAAACTATCTACCATGCACTTGTAGGGCATCAATTTCTCATCCTTGGTGTCATAGTCATCATTAAATTGTTTAATCACTAGTTGGGAGTCATTGTAGACTTGAAGATCATTGATTTTCCAATTTATAGCCATTCAAAGTCCTGGCAGTAATGCTTCATATTCAGCCATGTTGTTTGTGCACGAAAATTCTATTAAGAATGACTTAGGGATAGAGTCTCTTTGAGGTGTGATGAATAAGATACTGTCTCTTGATCCATGAATTGTATAAGATCCATCAAAGTATAGCTTCCATGTTGTTGGTGTGTCTATGACAAAGATTGATTCATCCAAGAATTCAGATACCAAAGGATGGTCTACTTTTAATGGTGCATCTACGAGTTGGTCAGCTATTACTTGCCCTTTTATTGCTTTGGGGTTGATGTACTCAATGTAATATTCACTTAGGATCATAAACCATTTAGCTAGCCTGCCTCTCAATGCTACTTTGCTGAGTAGGTATTTCAAAGGATCAATTTTGGCAATCAACTTTGTTTTGTGATTTAGCATGTAGTGCCTCAATTTTTGTGCTACAAATACCATTGCTAGACATGATCACTCAATAGGACTATAGTTTATCTCATACTCAACTAAAGTTTGACTAATATAATATATTTCCCTCTCCTTGCCATCATCATCATTTTGTGCTAAAATTTCTCCCAGTGCTGATGTAGTGGCGGTCACACATAGTATTAGATATCTTCCGTCAATTGGTGGCATAAGTACTAGTGGAGTTAATAAGTACTTCTTGATTTGGTCAAATGCTTCTTGAAACTTGTCAATCCAATTGAAGGGCACACCATTCCTTAACAAATGTTGGAATGGATGAGTCTGGTCTGCTAGTTGAGCGATGAACCTGCAGATGATTGCAGTCTTCCTTGTAATGTCCTTAACTGACTGATATTGGTTGGTAGTGACATGTCTAAGATAACTTTTACTTTGGTAGGATCTACTTCTATTCCTTTGTGAGAGACTATATACCCCAATATTTTTCTTGATTGGACCTTGAAAACAAACATCGTTGAATTTAGTTTGAGTTGATATTTTTCAAGTTGGGTAAAGATCTTATCCAATACTACTAAGTTTCCTCTTCATTCTAGAGATTTGGAGAGAAGGTTATCAACATAATATTCCATAAGGACATGCATATAGTCATGAAAAATTGTGGTCATGGCTCTTTGATAGGTGGCTCATGCATTTTTCAGTCTAAATGGCATGAAATTCCAACAGAAAGTTCCCCAAGCACATGTGAAAGCTATCTTGGGTTGATCTTTAGTGATGATCTTGATCTGATTGTAACCTGAGAATTCATCCATTAGCGATAGCATCTCATGCCTAGCAGTTAGATATATTATGATGTTGATGTTCGATAGGGGAAAGTCATCTTTGGGACAAGCTTTATTAAGGTCTCAAAAATCTGTGCAAACTTTGATCTGACCATTCAATTTTGTGACAGGAACTAGATTTGAGATCCATTCAGCATAATCAATTGGGAAAATAAATCCGACATCCAAGAGCTTCTTAAGTTCTACCCTGACAAGTAGTGTGATCTGAGGGTGCATTTTTCTTAACTTTTGTTTGAACAACTTTGAATTTGGTAGCAATGGTAAGCGATGTAGAACTAATTTGGGATCCAACCTAGGCATGTCAACATATGACCATGCAAAATTGACGTGTCTTTCTGAGAACACTATGAACTGAGGCTTTTCTTCAGTGGTCAAGGATGCTGCTAACTATATTATTATGGAGTTATCTGACGTCCCAATGTTGACTTCCTCTGTTTCTTATATAAGCAACGATGATCTCTCTCATTCTAGTGGGAGATAGTATTGTCCTCCATCCTCAGGTACCCCTAAGAGGTTTTCACCTTCAGATACGTCCTTTATTTTGACTTTTTCATGGTCAGTAGGAGCCTTTCAGTTTTCACCTGAAGACCTATTTTTTTATTTTTATTTTTTTCATTTTCATTTTTGTGACTAGAGGACAGGACAACCTCACCAAAGTATGGGGCATAATTGAGTTCTATAGAAAAACCATCTTTGTGATCCCCACTAGGTATACCCTCATGAAGTCCCATGAACTCAATAATAACTTCATCGTTCTCAAAAGTATCTAAACTTGGTGGGCCTTGTTGGTCCCAATCTATAAGTTGAGAGTAGACAAGAGGTAGGCCATCATTATCATCATTGAAGGTCATCGTGTAGGAAGACAGGGTAAAGACGGAACTAGAGTCATCGTGCTCCTAGGAGGATAGACCAATGGATTTCCAAAAATAGTGTTGGAGACATTCTTCTTTAGTTAAAGACATTCTCAGACGGGTATTTGATGGGTTTCGTGAAGAATCAAGAATAAGCATTTGGTCAAATTCCCCAAATAGTTTGTCTAGATCCATGAAGGTGGTAGAGGATCATGAATCCCATTCATACTCATTAGAACTGACATCATAATCCCAAGGGTTTTCATGTGTCTTGCTCTCATCTAAAGCACTAGCAACCTCACTCAAGGGTGACCCGATACCTCAAATAGTCACTTTTTTCGGAACAAACCCTAGCCCTTGATGACTTATCAACTTAGGAGGCTATAGAGGTTCCAACATTCCTTGTTTGTTTAGAAAAAGGAAGATGTGTCCATCATATCCATGTCATTTCATTATCTGGAACCCTTTTGGATATTTTTTAGTTGGCAATTTCTTAGTTTCAATATCCTCCTCGTCTTTATACAACCATGTAAAAATGTGGTCATCTAGAGATTCTTTAGCAAGTTCCCCCCATTTAGTAAAGATGGTAGGAGGATTGTGAATGACAACCTTGGGCTGCATAGGATGTGGTTTTCTGTATGACTTTGGTGACTTGGGTAACTTGCCAATGAAAAAGATACTTCTCATATCATACTCTCTGCAACCTTTGTCTTGGATCTAGATTTTAGGCATGGAAGGTGTAATGAATGATTTGGATGATTTGACAAGGGAAGATGGATCAATGTAGTGAGACAAAGTGGTGGATGAGGTGGAAGATGAGGCCTCTTGATTGATGGGCACTTGATGCTCAATAGTTCCTTTGAGGTTAGAACAATATTGGAAAGGGTCAGGGTTGCCTGGGATAGTGACTTCAATGCTATTATGTCAGAATTTGAGTCATTGATGATAGGTGGATGGAATAGCCCTCATGGCATGAATGCATGGGCATCCAATGAGGAGATTATAATGTAAGTCCAGATCCAAGACGTGAAACATTGTGTCCTATATGGCTAGGCCAAATCTTACTAGGAGTGAAATTACACCTTCAAAAGATTGTTCGACATCATCATAAGCTTGATTATGATTTTCTTGGTTGGTTCAATGCAATTCTCAGAGTATCCCAATGCCTTCACTAGTTTTAGTGATCAAATATTCAGGCTTTCTCCACCGTCGACTAGGACTCATCTAATCTTATGGGTATTAATACATACTTCTAGGTGTAGGGGACTGTTATGGTCAGATTTTGGTGCCAAAAAGTCTTGTTCAAAGAAGGTGACATCGTGTGGCATAGCGAGGTATCCAACCATGGCCTTAATTTCATTAAAATCTAGGTTTGCTGGAATGGAGGCTTCTTGTAGGGCTTTATCAAGGATTGCTTTGCGCTATGGTGAGGTGCGAAGGAGTTCGAAGATAGAGATTTGTGTGGGATTTTTCCCTAGTTGTTCTATGGGGTTATATTTCCCTTTTTCCTGAGGATTTGTGGATGAACCTGGAATAGTTATCTTGGTTATGTGGGTAGCAACAACACAATCTGATTTTGGCTTGTTTATAGTGATGGTGGAGATGTGATCGTCAAGAGGTGTCACGCTAAGAATGATGGTGCTGTAATCATGCTTGAGAGCTGCATAGTTGGAATTTTTGTTGTTCCTTGAACTTGAGGTCTTTCCTTTATCATGGTCTTGCAAAAGGGGTCTTGAATTTTGTATGATTAATATTCATTTTTCCTTGTGAATTATCGATTGAAATGGTTTGATCCTCAATAAGGTCTTGAATGATGTTCTTGAGTGTCCAACATCTAGATGTCTTGTGTCCTTTTGTGCAATGGTATTCATAGTATTCATTGTCTTTCCACCAATTAGGTTTGATCAAAGAAGGTTCATAATTCTTGGTGTCCGACAATGTGATGACATTGGATTGGAATAGTCATTTGAGGACTGATTCGATAGGTTCACCCAAGGGGGTGTATGTTATCTTAGCATGGGGATTCAACATTTGGCTTTGAATTGGTGTTTGGGTATTTCTTGTATTGGATATGTTTGATGAAGAAGTTCTTTTAAGTTGAATGATTGGTCCTTTGGTTATCAATTTGGCATCAACAACTTTGTCATTTGTGACATTTTTATTTTAGGACCAATTTTTTCCTTTGTCATTGTTAGGTTTCAGAGTGTCTTTGTTTATCTCGACCAATCCTCTAGAAATAAGACCTTTCTCAATAAGGACAACTTTTTCAATAATCTCCTCAAAGGTTGTGGAACATTAGATTTGAATTCGAATCATCAATTCTCCATTAAGGTTTTCTAAAAACATGGTGACAAGTTGTTTTTCTGGAATATGACAAGGGAATTTATTGAACAAGCCTCACCATCTTTGGTAGAATGAGGTAAGTGACTCCCCATCTTCTTGTTTGGTTGTGCTCAATGTTGCAAGTGTGACATCGTTTTTAGTGTTGAAGGAAAAATGATCAATAAATTTGTTGGCTAGTTCACCCCATGTTTTGATTCCTTGTGGAAGATGTGAGAACCAATCTAAGGCTATCCCTATGAGACTTCATGGGAATAACCTCATCAAGTAAGTAGGGTCATATGAAACTTCCATGCATGCTGTATTGAATTCACAGATATGTCCCCTTGTATTTAGGCAGTGGTGGTGTCATGAAATGCGGGTGAAAGGGTGGAATGTATAGGTGTTGATAAAATTGAAAAGGGCACAACTCTTCCATGGAGTATGTCTTCTTGTTGGTTCCCAATTGCATGTTTCTCATTCGTTGTTCAAGTTTCTACATATGTTGGATCAAATAGTTTGCAAGGGATTATGTTGCACTGTTTTGATGAGATGTCATGATGTTAGCATTAGGGTCGTGTGTTATATGAGACCTTGATTATCATATGGATGTGGATTGTTTTGATTTGGAATGAGGTTGGTGTTTATGTTGGTTCCAAAGGTCACATTTGCATTTGGTATGGAATTTTGGAGTTGAGGTATAGAACCTTGATTTGTGTTTTGATTTTGAAAATTGAATCCTTGGTTTGTAAATTTGGAGGCATGGAACCCTGATTGATGTTTTGATATGAAGGTTTAGACCCTTGATGTGAAGGGATTTTTCCTTGATTGAAATTTTGAAGTGAAGGCATAGGTCCTTGATTGACATTTTGAAATGAAGGTGTAGGTCCTTGAATAAGGTTTTTAAATAATAGAATAGACCCTTGATTTGTATTTTGAAGTGATTGGACAAACCCTTGGTTTGTATTTTGAAGTTATGGAATAGACCCTTGGTTGGTAGTAGACCCTTGATTATGGTTTTGAATTTAGGTCTTGCGTGAGATAATGTGCACCTTCCTAGGGTTATTTGGCGGAAGTTGGTTCAATGAGGGTGCACTTTGGAATTGGAATGAGGGCCCTTGGTTTGTGTTTTGGGATGTGGGTATAAAACCCTAGTTTGCATTTTGAATCAAGGGTGTGTGACCTTGGCTTAGATTTTGAATCAAAGGTGTAGGACCTTGTGATGTGGACCCTTGATTTGTGTTTTGAAAGAGTGGATTTGTGAAAGTTTTACCCATGGTGTTTGAGGAACTACCAAATGTGAAAGTTTGACCTTGTGTAGTAGCATGAGTTGGGATGCTTGTTATAGTGGTATTAGTCATGTGCATGGTTGTCCCAAGGGGTATGTCATTTATTGTGATGAAGGCATGCCAAATGGGTTTTCAGTTTCTTGTTCTATGATGGTTTACATGCCATAACCTTAAGGTATTTTGGCACCCTTTTTGGCTAGTGCATAGAAAAAATTGTTTGGATTAGCACTAACAATTTGGTCAACTATGCTCAAAAGTCTTGGATCTTGATAAGATCTTTCAATCTCTTGAGGGGTCAATTGTTTGTTGGCTACTTCAAAGTTTAGGTCTTCCCAAGGGTCACTTTGGTATTTTTGGGATGTGTTGTGGTGGGGTGTAGATTGATTTGAATATGTGACATTGTTAAGAAAAGGGTCACTTAGGAAATCCATGTCCTTTCGTTTGGATTTGGACCTTGTTTCAACCATGTGAGACCTTTGCAAGTTCGAGGATAATGCAAGATGGTAATGAAACTATTCTTTTTTTTTTTGGATTTTAGTATATGGAGATGCAAGGATGTTGATAATGTAAGGATAATAATGTCTAAAAGATGAAGGGTAGTAGATGCTAAAGGATACTAAAAGATTGATTGATGGTCAAAGTGAGTGATAAGGTGACTAGATGATACTAATGCAAAGATAATGATGCTAAGGTAAAATGAACTATTTTTTTGTATTTTTGGAGGATAAGGGTATAATATAGATGTAAAGGGATCTTAAACAAAGGATGGAAATGAGGCTAATGTGAAATTAAGGTAACAATCCTAAGTATCATTGACCATTCAAGGAGATGATTTTGACGAGATTTGAGCTAAGACCATGACAAAGGTTTAAGGCTCAATTGTGATAAAGGTGACAATGACAAAGATTTGATAATGTAAAGGATAATAGTCAATGAAAAAGAGGGTATGTGATAAAAAATTCTCAAAGACTCAAAGGTTTCCTATGCTCAAAATTTGAAAGCCTAGATGTAACCTAAGGATAAGGATTTA
The DNA here is from genome assembly GCA_007258455.2 of Sequoia sempervirens. Lineage (NCBI taxonomy): Eukaryota > Viridiplantae > Streptophyta > Pinopsida > Cupressales > Cupressaceae > Sequoia > Sequoia sempervirens. Next base: position 350,345,633 of record VDFB02105785.1, read on the forward strand.
ATTTATGTAACACAAAGGATTAAGGAATGTAACCTATAATGAAATATTTTCCTAACGAGGATGCTAAAATGAGGTAGATAAACTTGTAGTCTTTGGTTTATTAGACAGAGGTCACTGTAAATTGATTTTGATAAGATTCTGGGGACATATTTCAAGAAATTTTGTTTAGCAAGCAATTGTGGCTCAATTTCTATCAAATGCATTTCATAGTTGCGACTCAGGTTGGAAAATGCGGGCTTATTTCTAGAAATTGTGCTTTAGGAAAGTAGTTGTGGTCTTTTTTCTAACAGTTGCGGTTCACAATGACAATTGCGAGTCTGCATTCAACAGTTGCAGTTCCAAAATGGCAATTTTGATAGTTTTGATGTTTTTCAATGGTTTTGATTCAAGTTTTTGAATGTTTCCAATAAGATATGATTGGAAAACACAATAGACAGTATCAAGAAATTTTTTTTGGGCTGGTTTAATGTTTGAAAATGTTTTAAAAGATAAGCACAATCCTAAGGCTAGCAAGGACTACAGTCAATGGATTCCCACTTGGATTTCTCCAACTGCACTTATTCTTAGTGGGTGACTTAAAAGCTTGGCCACATTGGCTCCCCTCCATGGAACTCACTTCTTGGGTCAACCAAGCTTTGAGTTCTCATGAATCTCACATGACAAACTCTACACCTCTACTAAGAGCTGCAAGAATGTGGGATGGATTGGAAATGACCGTTGCTACACCAACGAATAGAAGGGATTTTGGCTTCTAAAACAAGAGGGTTCTAGTGAATACTTGGGGAAATGACACCTCACGAGCATACATAAAGCCACTTAAGGCTTTAAACACTCTACTAGGGGCTCTTATACCTTTAAAAGAAAAGGTAGGTACCCTATTTAAAATGGAATTGCATGGATAAGGCCTACATACCATGAGTACTTGACAGTTTAGTCTCATCCTTTTATATACCGACTTGAGCGAAAAACCGGTTGGAGTCGTTCCCTCTTGCGAGGTAGGCCCCTCTAAGGTATTAACACAGAAAAAAATGGGTCTATCTTTCTAATCACCAAGTTTGCACAAGGTGAGAGCATAATACATAGCATCCTTCAAACACTAAGACATGGTGTTCTTTACCCTCTAATTAAAGCTATGTGAGAAAGACAATCATTCATTTTAAGCACCAAAACAAAATGTTTTCTAATAAAACAAGCAAAGTGGTTTCAAAATGAAATTCTTGGACATTCGAATCTGAAAAACCACTTGGTAGTAGTCTCAAAAGAAAGCCTTGGACCAATGAAAAAGTTGCAAAAACTCCAAGTTAGCTCCAAAAGGAGTTAGCACCAAACCAAAACCAAAGTCAAACAACTAAGCTAAAGAAATGAAAGTGAAAAGAGAAACTAAAACTAAAGGATTCATTTTTTTTTGTTGCTCGAAGAAGGATTTTTTTTGGGAATCCACCTAAGCCACATGCTTTAGACAAAATCTTAGAACCCAAAACCCTATTCTACTCACAAAAAGTGAAAGAAAGATGAAAAGGAAACTAAAACTGAAATTTTTACTTGACAGGAAATTGCGTCGCACCTTTTGTCAGTTGTGTCTTTGTGTTGCGTCGCATGAGAAAAGTTGCATCATGTTTTTAAATTAAAAATTTACCACCCCTAAATTCCTCCTGCAAATGCATCGTTTCTGAACAAATGCATCACTTCTCAGCAAATGTGTCACTGTGCTTAATGATTGCTTCGTTCTGTACTCCAAATCTGCAAAACCAAGTTAAATCCGTATGAAAAAATTACAAAATAGTATGCTCATGTCGAATTAACCAATGTATGATGGGGTTTCCTAGTTTCTAGCCTAGAATAGTGACAACTAACACATCTAGACTCATAAACCACATCAACAAGGAAATAAAAAATAATGGAGAAGATTAGAAATACAAAACATCAAACAACTGCTCCCCATTATTGGTTGAATCACTTCCCTTGCTCTCATTCTTCTTCTTATGCAACTTTTCCCTCAGATTTTGAAGTAGATTTGTCCAAAACCTACAAATAGTAAGCAAGAAAGTTTGAGAAAATTAACTATTAAGGACAAAGTGGAGGGGGAAGGCTACTTTTATAGACAACCTTTCAAATGGATGACTGAGATTAATCCTCTAGAAAGATTCTAAGATCAATGGCATAGGATGCATGAGAGGGAGGTTATAGAATGGATGGTTGAGATTGAGTCTCAGAAAAGATGCCAAGATCAATGACTAGAATTGATGCACCAAAAATATGCTATTCTTGGAGGAATCATGACAGGTATGATGCTTGGCAGCTATGACGTTTGATGACTATGACAACAAAGAAGGTGATGATAGAAATGAAGGAAATGACAAAAATGAATGACAAGGCATCTTGACCAAGTGGTGCATAAATAATTTATTCAAAATGGAGGAAAATGGAGGATGGGGACAAGTGGAAAATAAATAATTTATTCAAATTATTTATTTGGAGAAAATGAAAAGAGGAGCATTTAATTAAATTTATCAATTTAATTAAATGGAGAGATGAAAATTAGACCTGGAAGAATGACACATAATTAAATAATTTTGACAATTATCTAATTATAGAAGAGGTGCATAAAAGGTCAAATAATAATTATTGTCTAACTATAGATAGCTGATGAAAGATAAATAATTAAATAAATAATGATTTATTTAATTTTCGAAGAAAGGGGATATTAGCGATGCAATTAAATGATTTTAATTGGTCAAGAAATAATAGAGATTAGAAGGTGAATTAACTAAATAATTAAAAATTATTTAATTAATAGAGGCATGTGATCAATCATAATTGAATAATTAAAATTATTCAATTATTGGAGGATGATGACCAAGAAAAATGATGCTCGCAAACTTAGGACATTTTTCAATGTCTACAATACCCCTTCAAGTATGGTACCTTGATTATATGCTTATTATTTTACTTTCTTAGAGAAATTCCTAGTGTAAGAAATGTGGTGTGGTTAGACAATGTGCCTATGGCTAGAGAGATCAGAGATCATATGTTGAGATATCCAGATTCAACATCTAAAGATGTAGCCTTCTGGGGACTCTTCAAATCATTCTAATCGTAAATGTGGGAAAGAGAAAGGATTCTTAAGTGTGGTTTAAAATTATAAGAATGATATTATCTTTATGGTGAGAAAATATTGTTGTATGATGGAAGCTATGGAACACCAGATAGTATGGGTTCCTGAAATGGGATATGACGTAGAATAGAGTGTGATCACCAGTCTAGTTGATCACATTTTGATCATTCCTAGAGTTCCTATAGAAGAGAGACATGGAACATATGAGGATAAGTCTAGTGATGTGCATATGGAGCACAAATCAAAGGAAATCAAGAGAAATGTAGAGAAGATGAAGGCACAAGTAGTGGAGATGATGGGACTACCAAAGGGACTTATGGAGAAATCCAAAGGAATATCCAATTTTCTAAAAGGTGTCCCTAGTTCTAGAAGGTCAGGTAGGACCTCTACCCCCGCTTCAGTTGTTGCTAAATAATCTAAGACTAAACCTACAGTTGGTTTGAAAAGGAAAGAATTTTCTAGTGCCCTTGTAAAACAACAAAGTGATCCACAAAGGAGAAGAAAAGATAAGGAAATAAGAGAACAATATGTGAGTGTAAATGTTGATGATAAGGAAGAAGAACAAGAAGGATCATAATTGGTCCGAAAGAGAAAAAACTAGTTTCTCTCAAGTAGAGACAAGTGTAAAGAAAGAAAAAATTGATATTGTGGATACTGAAAGTGAGGCAAAAGTGGAGAAAGAGAAACAAGATTTCATGATTCTTATGAGGAAGAAGCTTAAGTCTGAAAAAGGAGAACTATCGCCTAAAGGGAAAGAAAATAAGAATAATTCCCCTACGGTAAGGAAACATATTTCTATGAAATTAGATGCACTATTTAATGAAATAGTTGAGCATGAGATGCTGGAACAGATTGCTGCATTAGATGACACTAATAAGTTTACAATAGAAGAGGCAATAGTTAGGTATATTGTAAAATTTGATGTTACGATGAAGAATATAGAAAATCAATTGCCTAAAGATCTAAGAGGTGTATTATATGCAAGAATATGGGAAGAATTTGATGAAGATGCTAGAATGAGAAAAAATTCTTTGGAGAAGGTTAGTGCTTTTTTTTTTAGACAAGGACATAGCTAAATTGACTCAATTATACAAGAAAGAGTTCAAGACTAAGTAGAGAGTTACCACCCTGATGAATAGGGACAAAGATGATATTAAAATATTAATAAATGAGATAGTGGAAAAGGTTGCCAATCTGGTAAAGAAGTTAGGAATGTCTCTGAATAGTGAAGAAAAATTGCAACATGATGTATCTATCCCAGAAGTGAATGAACCAAAAGATGCACAACATGAGCATGCTCTGGAACATGAGCATGTACCCAAAGAAGACAATAGAATAGGAGTGAATTTTCACCCCTTATGCAAATTCCCCTTTTTCCCTTCTTCACTTTAGAAAACCAAATTTAGATGCTTAATTCCACATAAGCCCGCTACCTTCATCCCACTTGCTGCTTGTTTTGAGCATCGGTGGAGGAATTTATGTCAGAGATGCCTGCATGACATAGAGACATCTGTACAATGCGCTTACATCCCTGGTAGATTCCTATGGCTGGAGCCTATAGAGGCATTACACTTCTCATTGGAAGTTGACTTGTAATGCCCTCTTCAGACGATCGACCCAAATATGGTCAATTTCTTCATCTTTCCTTCAAATTCTCTCCTTCTACATGCATTTTAGATCTTCTAAGCTTTCAACTCAACTTCTTCACACTTTCTTGCACTCACTTCTTGCATTCCCAAGCATTCTAAGCAACACTCTTGCACTCCATCACTTTAGTAGAGCAAGTGTGGGACAATACCATTGCAATAGAGGCTCGAGTACTCTCATTTTCTCCCCCATTAGCCTTGAGTGCTCTTGGTGGAGGTGGTAAGCTTCCCACTCCTCTCCTCTATTACTTGGTTGAGTAAGCACATTTACTATTTTGTAGTGTTTTAGTGTTCTCTACTTTACTTTCTTTCTTTATCATACGAACTTTCTTGGTTGTTCATGGAGGTGGAAACACCTAAATAGGGGTTTGATTGAGACAGGCCCCTTTACAACCACCCAACAATTTTCCTCTTCTTTGTGTGTAGGTGGAAATGCTTCTAGGAACTAGTTGGAAAACAAATTCCTTTGTGAGATTATTCTTTCCATCCTAACTCTTGTGTTTTTACTTTATCATATTAGAGCATATTTTGTTTACTTCATAGCATTGTTTTGGCCATTTAGAAGTAGTTAGCTGGGCCATTAGTATGTTTTCTTAAGTTTGACCTTGTCTCTTTAGTCCTTTGGCTGTAAAGACGCTAGCACACTTGAGAGACACCAGTGAAATGTGTAGTTGTTCTGGGACCGCACTTTCATCCTCTAGCAGAGAGCTTCTTGAGGCATAGTGTTGAACCCAAAAACTAGCTTGCCTAGCCCCCTTTTGTATCTCAAGTCCATAGGGTGATTGAAGGACTTTATAGTCCTCATCTTTCTTGTCTCACATTTCCTAACACCTCGTTAAGCTGAGGTAAGTTAGGGCAACCTTCCGCTCTTGGCTCTTTGTGACCTAGGGCCTTGAACATGGTTGGTCCCCCTCTTTTACATTTTTGGTGAACCCGACATGAACCATTTTGGTTATATTTTGTGATATTGGCAGTTTCTTTCCTCGTATGCTAGGAGTGTTGTGAGGCTATCGCCTTACAACCGAACCTACGACCCCTAACGAAACCTTAATTGGGTCACCGTCTTATCCTTTGGCCTTTGGGGACTCTGTGGGAGCATCGTCTAGTGTGCGTAATTCCCTCTTTCCTGCATCAACCTATCCCCACTGCACAACTTGTGGACAGGGGTACTGGTATAACCTTCACTTCACAAGACCTGGGAATGGGTTTTAATAAGGAACCATTTCCTCTCTATATCCCACCATGGATTAATGGAAACATCGTAGCGGGTGTTCTCATTGATTTGACATCACAAGTAAACATCATAATTGAGGAGATCATGCTGATTAAATTTTTACATAAAGATGGGTACGATGCACCTGTGGGAACCATCCGCATGCATGACAAGATTTTTGTGCCCCTTTTGGGTAGTATTATCTTGTCGGTCTTGGTTGGAACTAAATCTATGAAACTCCCATTTGACATTGTCCCTAGGTCTAAACTCTTTAGAGTGAAGTTGGGTATCCCTTGGTTAGTGGCTATGAACGTGGTACCCTCAGTCATGCATAAATGTTTAAAATTTATCCATGGGGGTTACATGCATGTAATTCATGACACTGGTTATAAGCCACTGGTTGCTTGTGGTAGCTATTCCTTGGACTACGCTTGGCCTGTGCCCGTTGGTCCTCTTTTTCCTAGGATGGACCTCTTGCACCGAATGTATCAAAATTATAAGAAAGGGAACCTGAGGCTGAAAGTGAGATATCCTCCGTCGCCTTATGCTATTTCACATGGGGCTTGCCTAAAAGTTGATAGTGATGCTGCTAAGGTACGTAGGAGGGAAAAAAAGAAGTGGTCCCAAGATCCTCCTTCTTCCTCTTTCATTGTTCAGCTTGACACTTCCTCTCACCCCACTAAGGTGCCATCAAATTTTTCTCTGCGCTTGCGGGAGAACCCTATGGTGCCCACTTGGAAAAAGCCTAAGCGTCTTGTATTCGAACTTCTTGTTCTACCCACAGAGCCTAGACCATTTTGTATAACAAGAAGAAGGCCTCCCATGGAGAGTCCCCTTTATCTCGACCTTTGTGGCATCCTATCGCTCTTGCTCCCAAAGAAATGAATAGGAAGAGGCCCACTGTCAAGTCCTGAGCTGACTCTTCTTATTGCCTCTGAACCTACTCCTCCTGCTCCCATTCAGGAATCCGTTCCTCTACTAGAATGGCTATAGTGGAAATTCCCATGGTTGAGCAGGAGCTCTCCATCCCTTTGTAGCCTCTAGCCTCCAGTTCAAAGAGTTATAGGAACTGCCTTGTGCACAAGCATAAGCACTAGGGAAAGGCCCTTTTGGCTGAGCAGGCTACCTCACAGAGGAAGAAAGCAGAGATGACCGCCCCTACTTTAGGGCCTCCTATGGTGTCTTCCTCTCCCATTCCCTTTGCTTCCATCCAGTCTAGTTCTACATTGTTTTTGGCTTCTATTGCAAGTACAAATGTGCTTGACCCCAAAGGGGTACAGGTGTTTATTGCTCCTTCAGTGGAGCTGCCTTTGTTGATGTCCATTCTGGATGTCCCACCTTTCCCAAAACTCATGGATATGATGAACACCTCGGTCGTATCTATTGTGATTATTTTCTCCTCTTCCTCTGCACCTCTAGCCTTGTTTGTGGGGATTTAATCTCCTCCGATGAAGAAAAAGGTGGAGTGTTTTCCTTCTAGCAACAAAGGACGTAAGAAGATACCACCTTCTCCAAAAGGTGGTCCTATACTAACTTGTTCTATTCTAGTGACGAAACCAGTCTCGACTTCTCTTGAGTTCGTCACTGCTCCTAAGTCATTTGGAAAGCCTAGTTATGAATCCTGGGTGCAACCTGCCCCATCCATTGAAGTTAAACATGATGCTCTTGTAGGGTGCTTATTTAACTCTGTGGATGAAGTTCTATCCTTGTCAGCGATCTTCATGACATCGCTAACCCTAGCTCCACAAGAGCTTGATGGAGAGGACCTTGTGTGGCCCTCTTCCTTAGCCCTTGTTGCAGGAGGGATGGATGCTCCTCCCCTTAACATTACACCATTGCAGGCTCATCCTCCTTCCCCCTATGATGATATAGAGTGGGAAGCGGATGACCTCTTGGTGTATCAATGTTAGGGGAGGCTCTTTTCTTGATCTTTAGATTAGGTGTGTGTGTGTGTATTGTGATGTGTTCCTTTGTGATTGTGCTATGTGTGCCTCAATGACCCTTGTCACCCTTGTTGGTGTTTGCATACATGTGTGGTTTTTGTGTCGTAAACCTTCCTCTATTTGTATCATCATTCTTCAATGTTTGTGCTTGATTTTTGGTAAATTGGGGACAATGCAAAGTGTTGGGGGTATTTAGGCTTCCCTTCCATGTTGACCCAATTTTTTATTTTTACTTTGTATTCTCATTCATTCTTCACATGGTCTAATATAGTAGGGGGTTGATGAAATTTCATTTATATACTATTAGTATACACACACACACAGATATATATATATGAGCAGTTTTGACCCCAAAATATTAGGCTACCCTTGTTCCCTTTGTGTTTTTCCCTTTTTCCCTCCCTTTATCTTTCTCTCTTCTTTGCTTGAGTTGTCCCTCTCATGTGTGACAACGCCTTTCTTCAACATTTCAATTTTCAGAAAATGCATTCGTTTCGAATGAATATTTTCTCAAAAATCTTTGCAAACCTTTCTTCAGAATCACATTCTCAACTTGGAACCCTAATAGAACATGTTTCCTTCATCACGGGTTCATAAAGAAAGAACTTGAAAACCTTCCTCCGAAGTGGGAATAACTTTGAATTTCCCCTCGCATGGGGGAATATTCTTCCTTTCAAAAGGATCCCTTGATGATGGATCAATTTGAGAAAGAAAAGATATGCTTTCAAATTGTGTGTCCCTTGAGTGGACCCCTTCTTCACGATGGGTTCCCAAGGGACCCCTTTGAGAGTCTTCCAAATTGTCGATTGTCTGTGCAAATTTTCGCTTACTTTCCTACATGGCTGCTTTCTAACTCTACCGAGTCCGCTTTCCTAGGTTTCCTCCATGCAAGAGATCTTGGGGGATACCTCCCTACAGGTCTGAGAGCCTATAGGGTTCTTCCTTTGAGCTTCCTCCATGCGAGAGATCTTGGGGGTGGCTCCCTTGTAGGTCTGTGGGTATGTAGGGTGCTTTCTTGGGTTTCCTCCATGCAAGAGATCTTGGGGGTTACATTCCCTAGAGGTCTGTGGGTTTGTAGGACGCTTTCCTGGGTTTCCTTCATGCAAGAGATCTTGAAGGACACCTTCCTTGTAGGTCTGTAGGTCTATAGGGAAATTTCCTAGCTTCCTCCATGTGAGAGTTCTTGGGGGACACCTTCCTTGCAGGTCTGTAGGCCTATAAAGTGCTTACTTCACGTGGCTTCCTTCATGTTAGAAATCTTGGGGGTAGCCTCCTTGCAGGTCCGCGGGCCTATAAGACAATTTCTTTCTTCAACTTCATAGTTCTGAGAAGCTATGAAATCCTTCACTTTCCTTGCACCTTCAGGTTAATCAGATCGTGGTTTGCTTCCTTGATGGTTTAGGTATACATTTCTAATCCTACTCTTCTTTGACCTACTTTACTGAAGCACTCATCACTATTCGTACTCGCTAAAGTGGGAGCAAAATGTATAGGAGTTAATTTGCACCCCTTATGCAAATTCCTCTTTTTCCCTTCTTCACTTTAGAAAACCAAATTCAAAGGCTTAATTCCACATAATCCCACTGCCTTCATCCCACTTGGTTCTTGTTTTGAGTGTTGATGGGGAATTTCTGTCGGATACACCTATGCGATGCACTTATGTCCCTGGAAGATTCCTATGGTTGGAGCTTGCAGAGGCGTTACACTTCTCATTGGTAGTCGACTTGTAATTCCCTCTTCAACTGACCAACCCAAATATGACCATTTAATTGATCTTTCCTTCAAATTCTCTCATTCTACATGCATTTCAAATCTTCTAAGCTTTCAACTCAGCTTCTTCACACTTTTTTGCACTCACTTCTTGCATTCCCAAGCATTCTAAGCAACACTCTTGCACTCCATAACATAAACAACTTCACTCCATCACTTCAGTAGAGCAAGTGTGGGACAACACCATTGCAGGAGAGGCTTGAGTACTCTCATTTTCTCCCCCATTAGCCTTGAGGGCTCTTGGTGGAGGTGATAAGCTTCCCACTCCTCTCCTCTATTACTTGGTTGAGTAAGCACATTTACTATTTTGTAGTGTTTTAGTGTTCTCTACTTTACTTTCTTTCTTTATCATACTCACTTTCTTGGATGTCCATGGAGGTGGAAAAACCTAAACATTGGTCTGACTGAGGTAGGCCCCTATAGAGCCACCCAACAATTTTCCTCTTCTTTGTGTGTAGGTGGATGTGCTTCTGGGAACTAGTTGGTGAACGAATACCTTTGTGAGATTATTCTTGCCATCCTAACTCTTGTGTTTTTACTTTATCATATCAGAGTATATTTTGTTTACTTCATAGCATTGTTTTGGCCCTTTAGAAGTAGTGAGCTGGGCTGTTAGTCTATTTTCTTAAGTTCAACCTTGTATCTTTAGTCTTCTGGCCATGCGAACACCAATGCACTTGAGAGACGCCAACATGCCGCGCTGTCATCCTGGGACCGCACTTTTATCCTCAAGTAGAGAGTTTCCCGAGGCATAGTGTTGAACTTGAAAATCAGCTCGCCTAGCCCCATTTTGTATCTTGGGTCTGTAGGGTGATTGAAATACTTTATATTCCTCATCATTCTCATCCCACATTTCCTAACACTTCGTTAAACTGAGGTAAGTTAGGGAAGCCTTTCGCTCTTGGCCCTCCATGACTTGGGGCCTTGAATGTGGTTGGTCCCCCTCTCTTACAACAATGTGCAAGAAAATTCTATTGATGGTACTCCTCCAATAGAGGAAAATATTGTTGGAGCATAATATTGAAATAGAATTGGTGACAAGGAAAAAGATGATATGAAACATATTGAAAAGAAGGAAACTGAGAAATAATCCGATAGTGTAAACACATAGTAGAGTGATGATGGAGAGTGCATTCGTGACAAGGAAAAAGACAATAAAAGAAAGGAAGAGGAAAGTATAAAGGTTGCTGGTGAATCCTTTGGTGATTCACTCAAGGGTTTGTTAGAATGCAGTTGTAATTCAAGCCTATTGTATTTGCACAATTGTTGCAACTTCCTTTAATGCAGGATCAAGTGGACATGGGAAACATATCTCCACTACAAAAAATTCAAATTGGTGATGTGTTCGATGCTTCCAAAAAGAAGGAAATTGTTTCCACTCGCCAAAAGAATACTAAGTTAATTGAAGTAGTCAAGGTATTGCAAGAAGGAATTCCCAATGCTACAATTGATGAGTCTCAATTCGGTGTTGAAAAGATAAAGCTAATATTAGATTAATTTAAAGATTACACCTTTGATTTAGAAGAAAGGTTGGAGAAAGAGGTGAAAAGGAAGGTGAATGATAGGAAAATGATTGTGATATCAAAAAAATGCAGTGTGGAACATAACAAATTACAAGAGAACCTAAAAAATATGTAGAAGTGTTTGGATGAAGCATAATTTTTTATTTCGATTTTCTTTGAAATGGTCTAATTATAAAAAGATCATTAAGAACCAAATGGAATCAATAGAGTCACAAGTTTCTTAGGACTTAGGTGTCTATGATTCAACAAGTGATGTAGACAGTACAGTTCAAGGATGGCTATTGAAAATTTGCATGAAAAATTCTTTCAACTGCAAGAATAAAAAGATAAAATAATTGTGTAATATGGTCAACTCAGGGACTTGGTAAGTGCAAGGCTTACAATCTTGACTAGTGTGTTAGCAAGTGCAAGAAAGTTGGAACAAAAGAGTCTGGTGCAAAAATGACAAAAACTTACATTTCTATACTATACACTATCTTTCACATATATACAATGAAATATGAAATTGTATAAATAGAATAAAAATACAATCAACTAGAGGAAGACACTTGCAATTTTTCAAGGTGTTCCTCACACTCCTTTCCTAACTGCCAATCCTTCTTAGTGAAGGAAAGTAGACTACACTAGATTTCAAGCTACACAAGGGTAGTGTACTTCTGCTTGGGGTGGTACCCCTTGATTATTCAGGGTGTTGACGTGATTGTTGGCTGGTTATTTTTGTGATACCACATTATCTTGCATGTTATTTCGATTATTGTTTTGTAGTTGTTGGTAGGTTTGGGTTTTCTGCTTCATAGCACTGATTACAACCTTAGCATCCACCTCACAATCATTTGTGACATTTTTGTTCCTCGCCCATTTGTGAGGTTTCTCATTATAGCTGGTGGATGGGCGGTTGTCTTGATTTTTTGGATATGTGGGTGTGCCCCCTTGTGCAATAAGGGTTCATTTGATGCTGAGCACTTTGGGGATCAGTTAGTTGTAAGTGGTGATACATTGCACCTTGAGATGAAATGCCAAGATTCTTTCAAGGTTAGAAATGATGGTGCAAACTTGTTGTTGTTCAGGCATGGTCCATTTTCTCCTAGTGGCCTTGGATCGCCATCTTTGCAAGAAGGAAGTGAATGATTCCCCCTTAGCTTGTTTAAGAGACGATAGTTCCTCTAGACTGACATTCATACCAATATTGAAGGCACAATTTTTTAGAATGTGTCGATGATCTCTTGAAACCTTTTGATGCCAAGAGGAAGGCAAGAGAACCACTCCATGGCATGGCCAACCAAACTTCAAGGAAATAGCCGCATCAGATATGTATCATCATACGCAACCTCCATGCAATGTACTTGGAATTCCTTGATGTGATCTTTAGGGTTTCCCGTCCCGCGGTATTTGTCAAATTTTGGGATTTCAAACCCCTTGGGGAACGGTACCATTGCAAGGCTCCTATCAAATAGATAGGGACACAAGTTGTTGGGTGTGTTGGTGGTTTTCCTTGATTGGAGATCGAGCACTTGTTGCGAGAGCAACTTGATTTGTGCTGTCACATCGTTTTGCGAATCAGGGGATGGAGTGAATGTGTTTTGAAGTGGTCTAGGTGTTTGAATGATAGGTGAGGTGTTGGGTATGTTAGTGGGAGTTTGTTGCAAGATTTATTGTGCGATGAAGACTTGCATTTGTTGTTGTGCCAACAATGCTTGTTGTTGGTCCTGTTGTTGTTGTGCCAACAACACTTGTTGTTGGTCTTATTATTGTTGTGTCAACAACGCTTGTTGTTGGTCTTGCTATTGCTGTACCAACAGTGCTTGTTGTTGGGCTAGTAATGCTGCTTCTTGCTATGCTTGATACTATTGTAGGGCTTGCTGATACACTTTCTGTTGGGCTGCTTGTAGTTGTGCCTGATATTGAGCTTGCGCTTGCACTTGCTGAGCTTGGTATTGGGCTTGCACTTGAGCTTGAGCTTGTGCTTGTTGGGCCACTTGTGCAATCTGTGCAACTTGTGTGGCTTGTGCATCCTGCGTGGCTTGAGTGGCTTGTGCAACCTGCATAGCTTGAGCGGCTTGAGCTACTTGCGCAGCTTGGGTAGCTTGGATGACTTGTTGCTGTAATAGGGCTTGGGCTTGAGCAGCCTGCTGTGCTTGTTGTGCGGCTTGAGCTGCTTGCACTTGCTGTATAGCTTGTTGGGAAGCTTACATGTTTTGGGTTTGTTGTGCTTGAAATTGATGATATGCCTTTTAATAGGCTTGTTGTGCTTCTTGCAATGTGATGCTATATTGATTGGCCATATTTGTCCTTGGTGGTGGTGGCGATGGCGGATTCATAATGGTGTTTTTTGCCGTAATGAAAGGTGAAGTTGTATTGGTGATGGTTATTTGTGTGGTAGAGGGTGTGATTGAGGTGCGTGGTGCTTGAGATACTACATTTATGGATGGTGTTGTGATTGCTTGGGTTGCTTGGATGGTGGCCACCTGTTGTTGTGATATCAGTGGAAAAAGTGGATGATTCGACATGATGTTATGATTGATGATCTGGGGGTTGTTTTGATTGAGTGATGGTAAAGGAGGGAGTCCTAAACCAAGAGGTGATGTGGATGGCAAAGGCAAAAATGGTGGAAAAAGGGGGGGTGTAATCCCTTGATGAAATGATGATGAAGAGGGATCAAAGATGCCCCCTAGTCCAAATAACCCACCTCCTCCTTGCAAAGTCATAGGGAGAGAGGCTTGTGTGTTGAGAGGTGTTGCATGAAAAGATGATGATGGGTCATTAGGGTCCTGAAAGGTGAGTGGAACATATGGATGTAATGGATTTTGGGGGATGGATTGACCCAATATGGTGTTTTCATCCAAATATTGGTTGTTCACAAGGGGGTGTGTTTGTAGTGCATTGAGAAATGAGCTCCCCTTGTTCACGATAGGTTGAGTTGGAGCAATTGATGTTGTGATTTGGGGGATGCTTTGGGTGATACTTTGGAATGGAGGTGTGGTTGAGATTATTGGGGGCATGATCCCAAGAGGTTGTTCCACAATAGTGCTTACATCATAATCGGAAGGGAGTTTAGCCTCTTGTTTTGATAATTCAAGCATATATTGTGAGGGATTGAGTTTCATCATGATGTTGACGATTTGTGTGTTTTGGGATTTTGAACCATTTCAATGATTTCATTTTGTGCCATCCCTAGCGCGTTGTTGGTGACGTCCTCCACTTGGACACCATCCTCTTCATGGTCTTATGGAAGGGGAGGAAAGTTAAGAGTGGGATTTCTAGTCCCAACATGATTGATTTTAGTGGTGGTTTGACTCAAATAACTTGGAATTGATGTTTGTTTGTTGGTTTCCATGCTCTTCTTGTGTTGAGATCTAGTTTGAACCATAAAATAGGGATAAATTTTCAAGAATGTAAGAGATGAACTTCTAATTCTTTAGATTGATCTAATCTTTAGGTACAAAAAGAAAGTCTAAGGATATGAGGATCAAAAGGATGATGATGGTGATAATGAAGGATGGAGGATTGATGGATGATTTAACCCTTATGCAACCTTGAGGGGGACACTAAACTTTAGGACTTTGGATTTGATGTTTGATGTTTGATTTTTGATTTTTGATTTTTGATTTGATTTGATTTGATTTGATTTGGGTTTGGTTTTGGTTTTGATTTTGATAATGAACTCATACACTCTAGGAGGTTGGATGTTGTCCTAAAGTGAACTTGTCCACAAGATGATAGTTTGACTAAGTGTGCAAAGTAGGATTCATCTACACACACCTAATCAAACAAGATGATTTGGATTTGTTTTGATTTTGATTTCAAGAGGATTTTCCCAAAGATTAGCATAAAGGATTTTTTCAAGATTGACAAGAGTTGTTTGTGAGGTGATTTTTGATTTTGATGTTTGGAGGATGGATGAAAGTGTTTTGATTTTGATCCTAAAAGACTTAGAGAGAATTTGTTTACTAGACCAAGGTATTGAAGAACATACTAGTACTTCCTATGTAAGATACTCAAACCTTTGAAAAAGTGTTGGATTTTGACAATAGTAAAATGATTACAAATTGGGATTGTTTCTTGATGCACATTTGTAAAAGTTGAAGGTCAATATTTCTCTAAACTCATAAAGCATAGACAACCTTTTATTGTGAGCTTTGTGACTAAGACCCTTGGTCTCTGGTTTTCGGATCTTTATATTTTGGGAAATAGTTTGAAAGAACACATGTGTGGGGTTCAATTGTTCTTTATCTTCGCTTAGTGACTTCCTTTTACCACAAACAATTCTTGATTAGGTTTTCAAACTAGATGTCTAATGTCTCAATTTCTTCTCATCCCACAAAGTCCATTATGTGGAAATCAAGGAAATCAAGGAAAAAGTTCCCTATTGTTAAGTTTAGTGAGAAAATTGAGAGATAAATCCAAATGTTTAGAAGTATCTAAGGATAGGATCCCTAGGAAAAGCAATAACACTTGAATTTTGTCAATGGTATTTTCTTCCTAAAGGGTTTGAAATTTGATGATGATGTTGAATGTTTGTTTTCGAATGTTTAAGATCAAGCAAAGTGTTTTGATTTCAAGAACATGCCCAACCCTATGGATATTGAGACAATATTTTTTGAATCCCCACTTGGATAAATCTAGCTATGCTTACTCTTAGCGGATGATTAGATGCTTGACCATACTAGCTCCCCTCCACGACACTCACTTCTATAGGTCAGCCAAGCACCAGTACCCATGAATCTCCCATGGCATACTTCTAATCTCTACTAAAAGCCATAAAAATGTGGGGAGGCTTTAGAGGTCTGACCTCTTGCACCAACAAATAGATTAAGGATTTTGGTCTTTTAAACAAGGGGTTCTAATATAGGAATTCTGTTGATGGGGGATCATCCATGTGGCAAGAGACCATTGCTTCCCTTCTTGTCAGAACAATCCTCATGATACTTGAACTTTCCTCAAGTACCCACACTTATATCCCAAGTGCAAGTCGCTTGGCTTTAGTGTGTTCCAGTTGGGTTGTTCCCTTGGGTTATTTATTTTTCCCACAAGGCAGGACCTCTAAAGATAGAAAAAAGTGAGCAAGTACATCTGTAGTTCGATCAATCTTTGTTGAGAAACAAAGGGAGAACACACGCGATATGCCTAACTCACCCTAACAAGATTTGTTCAATTTTTAGAACCCAAATTGAAGTGTGGAGGCAATCACTTACACAACTTAATATCACAAAAAACCTTTTGATTCTCAAGATCGCCGTGAGGTGCAAGAGAAGCACATACGTCTTTTAGATGATATTTCTTTAGATAAGTGATTACAAAACATAAATGCACATGTTCATTTTAACCTTTCAAAGAAAAATTTGGATTCTTTTTAAACACCAAAAGGACAGATGAATTTTTTTGTTCAATTGTTAAACCTTAAACAAAATCTAGTAAGTTTCCTAAGGTTATTTTTAATCCTTTTGTCTTGTTCTTTGTTTTTTTAAACCCAAATTGAAATCTACTGAGTCCTAAAAGCTTGAAGAAACAAAGTCCTTAAATTTGGAGTTATAATTATCTCTACAAGTGTTTAAAAACACTTGATACAATAAAGAAATGATGTCATAATTCAAACTTCTCCTTGCTCCTTCCTTGCTTCCACCTACAAAAATTGATTAGTCCAAGAAACACAGAGGCAAAAAACAAGTTAATAGTTCAAAATGATCAAAGATAAAAAATCGCATGTCAAAATAACTTGAAATTTAATCTTTTACCCCACCCCAGTGGTGCAAACTGCATATGTGTCATAGTTTAGAAGGGCCAATGACACTATATGGCACTGCTAGGACTGACAGAGACACTCTGCAGTGAACCAGAGAGCACAATTGCGATGCTATTTTTCCAATCAACGTAGTTTGGGATTTGGAAGTTCAACGACAGAGAAATGGTCAAGCGTCGTAGTTTGAAAATTTGAATTTCTGGGTGGGAAGACCTCAATGGTGGAGTTTGGAGTTTGCAACGTTGCTGTATGGTTCCATTGGACTAGTAGCATCGTTGTATGGTGCTGTTGGACTGAAAGCAACATAGTTTCCTGTAGGCACAAAAATTTCAAGAAAACAACAAAATTTTCTCAAAAAATGTGTTAATATCTTCAAATTTTCCCTCCCTCTAGTGCCAAAATGTGAATGGTGATGTTACACCTGCACAAACACAAAGAAAAAACACATAATTATTCCATTATGCAAATCTAAATCAACATTCCCCATGAAATTAATTTGAAATGAAAAGAACAAGAAAATAAGTGAGAAATATCAAATAAAAACTATTGGAAGCTAAGTAATCTTGTCCAAAACACTCAAACCCTCAATCCCATAGGGGAATTGGTGCTAATTTGATGTGGAAAATGTCCCTTTCCCAATTCCTTGCAAGCTTGAATGATGAGAGTTGATCCTTGATGAATATCTGCAATAACCTAGCTATGAAACTATGCAACTTGATCAATATAGATGAAAATATGAAGATAATGACTTTACTCTCAATTTTCCCTCCAAAATCAATATGAGAGCCTCTTATTTATAGATGAGAGAAATGGAGGATGAGGCAAAATGGATGACTGTGAGACTAAAGGTAAACCAATGATAAAGCGCCACTTGTCAACATGTGAGTGGACAAAGGTGGAGCACATTTTTGGCAATGTGCAAAGAGGGGTAAATTTAAAATTCAAAAGATGGCTTGAAAGATGGAGTTAATATCACTTGGCTCAAGAAAAGGACATGTAAGAGGCCTTTAATGCCTTGTTGGATGGAAAAGTACTTTTGGGGGGGAGATTTCAAATTTGAGGAATATTCCATGCTTTAATGCCTTTTTGATTGAAAAAGGAGATTTAATAAATCAATTAACATGATTTTCATGAGCAAGTTGCAAAAGCTAGAGGATTTGATGGATTAAGATTAGGATTAATCAGGATTTGATTAATTTAAGAGGAGATTAGCTAATTTGACAATTTGATTTAGATTTTTGGATTGATTTAAATCAAAATGAGAGGAATAATGATTTTAGACTTAATTAAATAAAGTTTGATTCATTTAATTAAAGAGAATGATGTTATATTAAATAAATAAAGATTAATTTATTTAATTTAAGGGAGGTGACTTTAGAGCTTAATTAAATAAAATGAATTATTTAATTAAGAGAGGGACTATAGGATTAATTAAACAAAGTGATTTATTTAATTAATAGGAGATGATGACTTAATTAGATAAAAGGGGATTATTTAATTAAGAGATGAAATGTGATAGATTTAATTAAATAAAGATTATTTAATTAAATTACTAGCAAATGGAGATGATTCAAGATGAACTGGTGTTAGTAAATCAGGATCAGGTGTATAGGATCAATCAATATATTTTTCGTGTCTACACTTTGCTTCTTCATTGATTGCCTCCTATCTTCTTGCATATAATACACTCCTTAATTCTTCAAGCAACTGATTTTCAATGTTCTTCATATTAACTTAAAAAGTAATAATATATTTTACAATAGTTTCTTCAATGGTTGTCTTATCTATGTCATCAATAGTAGTGTACAGGGCAACAATTTCTTCTATCATCTCATGCTCCACAATCCCATTGAATAACACATCTAACTTCATAGGGCTATGTTGTCTTATCAGAGGGAAAGAATTGCTTTTCTTCTTCTTCTTCTTCTTCTTCTCTTCTAGTGACATTTTTCCATTACCATATTCTTGCTTCTTCTCCCTCATTTGCATCCTGTACCCTTCTTTTTCTTCCTCAACCTCTGCCTCACTGTTGGTGTCCACAATGTCAAATTTTTGCTTCTTCACACTTGCTTCTTCTTGTGACACTTCTGGTTTTCTTTTTGGACCAAATTTGGTCCTTCTTCTTCTTCTTCTTCCTCATCTTCCACATTGACTCCCATATATACTTTTCCATTCTGGCTATTTTTTTACTCTTCTATCAGGAAAATTTACTATGTTGCTAGAGTGGCCCTTTCTTTATTATGCTTCTTCTTCTATTTAACTAGAGATACTTTCTCCTTTATTGAAGCACTTGCAGACTCTTTCCTTTTATCTCCTACAACAAACTTAGTCTCATAGGACTTTGGGGAAACCAAATGAGTGGTACTTGTTCTACCATATCTTCTAATACTTGATGATCCTCCCAGTAAGCTAGACATGGATTTTTCATTTTGAACTTGTTCTTTTTTGAGGCCCATTGCCTCCACAAACTATGTAGTCATCTGCTCAATGGCATTGCTAATTTTCTTTTGTCTTTGGTCCATGCACACTTGCATGGACTTATCCTCGTATGTTCCATACCTATCTTTAGAGTTGTATCTTGGATTGCTCAACATAAAGTCCACTGAGTTGGAGATTTCATCCTTTGTAATCTTATATCCCATCTTTGGGATCCAAACGGTCCTAGGCTCAATGCCTGTATGATGCAACAATATTTTGTCACTAAGAATGTGATGCAACTCATACTTTTTTTTCCATGATTTTTGGTATCCTTTCTCTTTCCTACATCTTCTCTTGAAAAGTTTTAAAGAATCCCAAAATAGCATTCTTCTGTGCATTTGAGTCTCCCAACCTCATCAAATGATATTTGATCTGATGGGATATTGGCCTATCCTTTAGCCACACTATGTTCCTCGTTCTGGGAACCTCATTCAAAAAGTAAAATAGTAAGAAAATTATTAAATTTCCAAGCTTAAAGGGATACTTAGAGTCCTTTGTCTTTTGTAGTTTTTCTAGAAGTTGTAGTCTTAACAACTCAGAAATATCATTGTTTTCACCCTTCTCAACCCTCTCATATGTTGTATTGATGGTAGTTACTAATACTAAATTTTCTCTATTGGTGAAGTATTTTTGTATCCTATAATCCATGAGGCATACTTGACTATCGTGTTTTTGATGTAATTTATTGTTAGTGCTTTTCTATCATACTTAACACCTATTCACTCCATCACCATTTCATTTTTCACTGACTTAAGCACTAGAGTTGGTCTAGTTGAGAAAAAATTAGTAAAAACCCTAATAGCCTCTTTATTGATCACCTATGGTATATCCAACTAGAGGAATATGTCATGAATGCGGCTCAGGGTGTATCTCACGCATTGATCTACATAAAAAAAGATGGGAAAATTGTTCTAGGCATCAATTTTCTTCACTACCAAAACCTTAAACTCAGATTTCAACTAGAAATCATCTCTGGTGAGTTCCTTGTACCATACATCACTCAAATTTGTATGATTATATTCTTCCATATTAACATGAATGTATGCCCTAACATATTTTGTGTATAGAACACCATATGGGATGTGTGAAAATGCACCATTTGGGTCATCCACTAGAGATTTGTCGAGATGCCATTTAAATTTAGGGTGAGGATGATCTGTAACCTCTACAACTTGTGGTGTATAAATTTTTGCATAAAATTGAAAGCACTTTCTGAAACTAGGGAAAATGGAAGTTGTAAATACCTTTGAATCACTTCTGACTAGTGTTTTGCTTGTACCAAAACTTAATTGCTTTGATTAATCCACTTTCCTTTTTCTTTTTCTCTTATCTCCTCAAATGTTTATTTGCAAATGAATTTTGATCAAGTGAAATCACTTATAATCCCTTTATAAATTGACCTAATTTTCATTGAATACTCAATTCAAAAAGTTGGTAAGAAACCTAATTGTATGCACAGTTAACTTCAAATGCTCTGCAAACTTCCACAACTTAATATTTTCCACCAATTCTTTCTCCAATAGGTCAAGCTCCCCCTAAGCCAAAAATTTCTTCTTAGTTTTTGGAGGAAACATCTACACTAGATGTTGGTATAGACTTAGGCTTAGTCTCACTTTCTTCCTTATTTTTCCAAATATTTTCTATGTCTTTCTTCATCTCTAGTCTGGATCAACCTTTTTCACCAAATCATTCTTCTTTGTCGGATTAGCCTTCTTAACATTCTTACTTCTTAGAATTTTGAAATGTGTCTCTGTCTACTGCAATCAAGTAACATATGACATTATTTTGAACATGTTTGCTTCCTTTCATTCTAGATTTGCACTGATTAGCTTTATGCCCAAATCCATCACATGTATAACAATATCGATTGAATGACTAAAACATCAAATCATTGTTATAGCCATTCATCATTTGATTTTTGCAATCACTAGCCTTATGACCAGATCTTTTTCATATAAAATATTTTTCAAGAAAAGATGAAACATTCTGATTCGTTCTACTTCTACATTCCATAGACTTATGTCCAAATCTATTACAAGAATAACAAAAACCATTAAAGGATGGGTACCTTTATATATTTGGTTTTCTAATAGGTGGTCTCTTGAAGTCTTTCCTTTGATTCTGAACCTATTTTCCATCACTCTTCTTGTCTTTAGTCTTCTTTTGTTCATTTTTCTTCTTTTCAGCACTTGGTGTCAGATCTGCCTTTGAACTTTCTCCTTTCTCAAACCCTAATCCACCTTTTTCCTTAGATTTTTTCTAATTTGTATTCATTTCATCAAGCATTGTAGAGCTCATCTTAAATTTGTCTTCATGATTCTTTTCTTTTTCTAGATCTAATCTTATATTCACAACTTATTCTTCAATCTTTGAACATTCTTAAAATTTTCTTTTCACTTTGGCATTCAAACACTCTTCAACTCTCTTTCCTTCTTCAACTTGCACTTTCAGACTAGAAATTATCTTGTTTTCTTGCTTCAATTTCTCATTAACCTCCTTATGCCTCCCATTGAACTTCTTGATTTTGTCTCTCAACTTTCTGATACATTCATCTTCTTCTTTGAAATTTTTCTTTAAATCTTTGTTCTGACTTTCAATCCTTTCTAGATCTTCAAGGGGTATTCTAAGTTCTCCATTCATGTCAACCATGCACTCTTCTTCTGTAAACCAAAAAACACATATCTCTTCCGACGGAGTAGGAAATATTCTAACAACCATGTGTTCAACCTCTAAGATCTTCCCCAAGTGGTTAAGCTCCTTCCAAGGAACCAAGTTTTGATACCAATTGTTGAACACTTAGAATACTAAGAGGGGGGTATTCTTTGAAACTGCTTAAACATTTAAACATTCATTCCACATAGCATATTCAATTTTTAGTAAGAAGGAAATCATAAAATCAACCATTCAAGCACATAACACACGGACACCAAAATTTTACGTGGAAAACCCAAAAAGGGAAAAACCATGGTGAGAGTTATTTCACAATATATCATAATCCATGGACTCACGGTTACATAATTTCATTGCAGGTGGACTCACTATCCTAGGATTACATAATTTATCACTACAGGAAGAATCACTATCCGAGTGGACTCACTTCCCACAAAAATAAGAAAATATAGAATAGATTAGTGGCACACAACTAGAATTTGGACTATTACAAATGCATCTACAACATGTTGGACTAAAGTTCCATTGAAGCTCAATACACTGACTTTACACACTTCACATTGATTTGAACTAACACTTTGTTCTACTTTGCATTCACCTCACACTCACATAATACACATCAATAGATATTTATCATACATACATACACCCAAAACATCAAAAAAATATTACATATATATCCTCTTTATCCACAAACACCTACAACATCAATTAGGTCAACATAATTAGAAGTATTATATAAAATATACCTTGTTGGCTCAATATAACTTGTTGGCTCATTATACACATATACATACTTTACACCATGATTCAAAACTTATGACAAGTCCAAATAGGTTGGAATGGACCTATAATAGCTCCCACATAATGGTTCAATACTTCTCAAAACTCTGCAATACCTAAAACTTATTAGGTCAACATCAGTAATGACTTAACATCAACATTCATCAACTGGTCAACATCAAACCAATATGAAAAACTCAAAAATTCATGCCACTTGGAATATAGGAACTACTCAAACCTATCAAAATATTTGCAAATCCACAAAGCTAGATACCAATCTGTGGAGTGATGCAGATCCTCCAAAACATACATATTGTACTAGTAACACTGTAACTACCAGATCAAAACTTCTATCATTCATAACTTTAACACCAAAGATCAAAACACAATGAGACTGGATTTGGAATCTTCTAACATCTAACAAAATTACACCAAACTCGTAGAGAGAGATTCTACATAGTGGACCAATGCGGACCAAAATATCAAATGTCTTGTACACTAAAAACACTATTTTGACACTTAGCCAATTTTCCCTTTTATCTAACTTTACCAGATCAAACCTTCTTGAAAATATCCACTAGATAACCATGTTCAAACATTATCAAGCTATATAAAATGGTCTGCATAATGGTATCCATACCAAATCACAATGTTGACATCAATGACAATACTGTATTGCATACTATACAACTTATGCTCATATCTCATGCTCATGTTGCCAACAAAAATATCAATGAAAAATTGTCTTCCAACAAATTGATGCTATAGGTGTTTGTAAATGTAATGCATATAAATGTAAGTTCATGTCAATGTTGTAGAGATGATGCGAGTGAGGTGTGTGTGTGAAAAAGTGTGATGAGAATTTCTAAGTAGAGTATGTGAATGCAATGCAAAGAAGAGAAGAGTGGGTGTAAGTTTTGAGAAACATGAAGTGTGTTAAGTCAATATATTGAGCTTTAGTGAAACTATTTCTAACATATTATAGATGCATTGTATCAGTTCAAATCTTGGCAGTGAGCCAACTTTTATTCTTTCTCTCTTATTCTCTAGATAGTGAGTCCTCTAGACAGTGAGTCCACCTGGTAGTGATCCTTTCTGTAATATGTTGTAACCAGTTATAATATATTATGAGCTAATCCTTGCTGTGGTTTCTCCCTTCTTAGGTTTTCCATGTAAATTTGGTGTTCTGTTGTTGTGTGATGTGATGCATGTTTTAATTGATTCTTTTCATTTATGCAATCTTGATGAAATGCATTAAATAAATGTTTAAGTGGTTTTAGAGATACTGATTCACCCCCCTTCTCAGTATTTCGGGTGTTCAACAGTCGTCCTAATGCGTAAAAGAGAAAATTCAATTAAATAATTATTCATAGAAATTCATGATGTTTGGTGAAAAATCCTTTGACAAGAAGACGGTTGAGGATATTTTTGAGTTAATATTGAATATTTTGTGGTCGTATCATTCATCATTTTGGAGATATTAAAATTTCATGTTCTATCTTGTCAATTTATGAAAAGTTTAATATCTCATAATTTTTGAGGGTTAGAGTAAAGTACTTTTGTAGGGGTCCATGGGGTACCATTCCAAGATTACATGTTAATTTTTGTGTGAATCAGAGAACTTTCATTTTTTCACCTCTTGGCACCCGATTCTGCACTTCCAAAGCACTAATTTGATCAATTTTATTTTGGAAAGGTACTATGGAGGTCATCGAAATTAAATATTGGTTTTATTCATTCATTTTTCATATATTGCATGAATAATTTAGTAGCCATTTGAAATATAAAAGAGGTAGAAAATCAAAATTTTAGAGTTTTTAAAATGCCCAAAATAGAGAAAAACACCCCTTGAAGTAAAGATAGTGCCTAGAAGAGTTAATGGAGATTTAAGCATCTCATTTAAAACTTAAACTTAGAATATGCATAGCTATTCTTGGGGAGAGTTGGGCGCCCATTCATGGGTAATAATTTATGATTTTCAATGCATTTTTTGGGGGTTTTTGAAGAAAAATGTGGGAAGGAGTTTGTGTAGGAATAGGAAGGAGAAGAGATGCCTCTATAGAGGTATTTATTGGAGTTTTTTTTTTTTTTTAGGTTTGAGCAGCTCAAATAAAGGAAAAGAAAGGGCCAGTGTGTGAGAGGTGAAGAGAAGGATAGGAGCTAGGTGGAGGTTTGGGACAACATCATGGAGGTTTTGGGAGAAAGAAGGAGGTGAAAGAGAGGAGAAGAAGAAAGAAAAAGAGGAGAGGAAGTAGTTTTAAAAATAGAGTTTGAGGATAGAAGTGAGAGGATGGCTATAAGAGCCAAGTTTTGTATCTTTTCTTATGTTGATTTTATTCTAGAATAAATATTGTAATTGCTTCAACATGAATGAATGAAGTTTTTAGATTTGAATACAATACTTTTCCTTTGTTTAACCTTGTTATTTTTGTGAGCTTGTGGATGGGGTTCTTTTTTCTTTCATCATACTTATTGACACTCATCTCATATGCATTTTTATTAATACATGATCAATCAAAAAATTATGGTAATTACCTACTCACAATTTCAATAAGATTCAATTCAATAGTTAGTGGATATATATATATATATACATGAGGGTAAATCATGACAATTAAAATTTGGAAACTAAAATTATATATATATATACATGTATATATATATATGTGTGTGTGTTTTTTAGCTTCCTTGATATGGGATAGGAATTCAAATCTATCTTCAATAACAATGAAATCTTATTCTTAACTAACTTATTTAACTACACTATTTAATCGATCTTTGAACAATCCTTTTTACTAAATATTATTATGTGATTTGATAAATAACGCATATAACTTACCTCATTATCTCACCTTAGGTATACTTGTCATTAGTTGGAATTGTCATGATTTACCCTCATGATATTTAGGAAATTAAAATTATTTTTTGAACTTCTTCACGATATTTAAAGGTCTTGGTCCATTCCCAAATATTATCCTTTTCCTTGGAAGCGACATACAATAAAGTAGCAAATCTTTTGGACTAAGTTAGGTATGCATAATTCCTTTACTTATATCAATTGAAATTTATTCATCTCATGTGTCATGCCACAAAAATATAACACTAAAATATAAAGCTTGAAATACAAAGGAATAAATAAAATGAATAACCAAATAAATATAAATATTGGCAATTTAATTATTAGGATTATAATCATTGTAATATATAAATTATATATATATATATAAATTACTTATATATATATATATTAATAAGAAACATATTAACAGATTAGTTACTTCATACCCCTCTTATTCTGGTTGACCATTACAAAAGGGTGAAGTAAACGATTGATATTAAAGGTAATAATCCTGTGACTAAGACAAAAGATGTTGACCTGGAAATACTGACAAAAGTCCCAAATTAAGGTTTAAAATTCACCAAAAGGCAACGAATCATTATAAACTAAAAGCCAACGATTATACTATGACATTAGAGAACAATATACAACGATTATGAATTTAGAAGGGCAATGATTTAATTAAAGTAGGAGTAGCAAAAGAGAAACAATCCCTTGTAGTTAAAATAATATTTAATTAAATTAAATTAAAAGATTTAGGCTAGCGTTCAAGGGAATGGGTGTGACTCTTTACACAACAAAGTTTGGGGAAGAGGTGTGACTCCTAGAAAAAGATATTAAAGAGGAGTCATTCTTATCAATTAGAGGGAAGGGAAAAATACATACACCAGTAGATCAAAGAAAGATATATGCAGATATTCAAGAGGCTTATGGAGATTTGAAAGAGATATAAAAGATCATTAAAATGGAGGAAAAGAAAAATAAGAAATTTGGAGTATATTTCTGAGTATTGCAACAGATGTAATCAGAAGATGGATTGTCCTTACATATCAGAAGATGGAATGTCCTTACATATCAATTGAATGAGAGAATATATAGACCAATGGGCATCTATAGGAAAAATTAAATTTAAAAGAAAATAGTGGACTACCACTCCTAAATTGGAAATAAATGATAAATCTACATGTGCACCAAAGTCTGATTTCCTAAAATCGGTGGTATGAGATTTATTTTACTATTATATGGTGTAGTATATTTTAATATAAGTGATTATGATTATTAATTTAGATATTCAAGATGCTAATGATGCATTCCTATAATAACTCCTTCGTTATACCGATAAATATGATTCATATTTGTTGTCATATGCCTCAAGAATGTTTTAGCCATGACAGAAAGGTTTGAGATTACAAGAGGGGAATGGTGATGGGGAACTCTCTTAGGTAAACCACCTCAAGATGGGGACCAGATGAGCCCCATGAGGACAAGGGGTTACAGAGGATACTGCCTTTTGGCTTAGGAGAGATGACATTTTTAGGCCCCCCATTGCAATCTCACCCCTGCATCATGGGGAATCAGAACAAGAGGTCAAATCATAAAGAGAGGGAAATGGTTGGTGAGATGAGTGGATAATAGAAAATACACCTCCTAGGTATATCACCTCAAATGGATGGAATGGGCCACATGAGGCCAAGAGGGATGGTATATCCACTCTTGGGCCTAGGGTAGAAGGGTCTTAGGCATCCCATCAAGTCACATTCTCCCATATTGTCCTATGGTTGAGCCCTCCAAGGATGTTAAATTCTTTGTGATTGATTTAGTAATTTAGCCATGAGTTTACTAATATTTAATTATGATTATTAGCTAATTAGTATTATTGTGGTAAATGATTATAATCTGCTAATTAGTGTGATTGTGGTAAATGGTTTCTAATTTGTGTGTAGGGATTCAATTAGGTGAAAGGTATTCTCTAACCCATTTCTTCATTTAAAAAATAAGGATTTAGGGAAACTTTAGGGCATCCCCAATTAGGGGACATTACAAGTGGTATCAGAGCATGTTCTTGCCAGCCTGCGGGACATACCTACTTTAACCACCATTCAATTAGAATTAACTATTCAACCTTCAAGTAGGGCAATAATGCATTTCTATATGTGTGTTTCTTTCATGTGTATATTTTATGTATTGATTGTATTCATGTGAATACTTTGGGACTTATCTATATTGATGTATACTTTGTGACTTACATGTATTCATATGAACACTTTGTGACTTACGTGTATTCATGTGAACACTTTACATGACTTATGCGTATTCATATGTATACCTTGTGATTCACATGTATACTTTGTGACTTACGTGTATTCAAGTGTATACTTTATAACTTACGTGCATTCTAGTGAATACTTTGTGACTTACATATGTATACTTAATGACTTACCTGCATTCTTGTGACTTATGTGTATTCATGTCTATACTTGTTGACTTCGTGTATTCATGTGTATACTTTGTGACTCATGTGCATTCATGAGTGTACTTTGTGACTTATGTGTTAATGTGTATACCTCATGACTTACGTGTATTTATATGCATGCTTCATGTATTACATGTATCCATGTGTATGCTTCATGTTTCCTATGTATACTTCATGTATTATATGTATTCATGTGTATGCTTTATGCTTCCTATGTATACTTCATGTATTACATGTATCCATATGTATGCTTCCTTCTTCCTATGTATACCACATGTTGTAGAGAAGGGGGATTCGCTACTAATGAGTTCTCTTCATTCAGAGTGCCTCATGCGGTGAACTACCCTAAACTACCTCAAGGTACAATGTGAAAGTTCTTGAATTAGAAAGAGTAGGTCATGAAGATTTTCTAGACAAATTGACAAGTTCTCGACCACAAGACGATAGTGCAGGATAAAAACAACAATGCGACGCGCTGGCATCCCAAAGGCGCGATGGTGTCTCGTACAGACCAAAAAGAAAAATTATCATAGAAAATGACAAAGTGACTACTTCTATTCTAATTGCTAAGGAATTCCAAAATATAGGAAAATAATAAAAAGTGATAAAACTAAAATAAAGTGAAGTAGAACTAATATAGATAAGAAGAAAGGAAATAAGATGCTCACAATGATCCAAGTAATGAATCCTCCAGCTAGTAGATATCTTCAATACCTGTGTCTATAAGATTGAGAGAAAGTGTTGGGGCTGTATAGGGGTTTGCCTTAGTCAAACCTCCATTTTGGTGTTCCCACCTCCATGGCCAACCAAATAGAAAGAAAGAGTGTAATCAGAATGGAGAAAGAATATGGTGACAATAAAACCTACTTCAGGAGTAGAACCCACACCACCAAGTATGAGTGATAAAAGAAAACCTCGCTCGAGGAGGAGAACCCGTATCACAAAAGATGTGATAAAAGAAATCCCTACTCAAGTAGGAGAACCCGTATCATAAAGTAAAAAAATGCAATAGAAAGGGATGTGGGATCCCAGGATTCTCACAAGCATAAGGAAAGGGAGATAGAGATGTAAGAGCCAAAAGGGTGTTGCAAAGGGTGTTGTGAGTGCTTGAAAGTGCTATTGTAGCAAGCTGTATGGAGCTATGCAAGCAAAATGAAAAGATCAAAAGAGGAGGAAAAGGCAAGAGCCAAAGCTAGGGAGAAGTCAAGAGTGAAGCTAGAAGTAGAAAAATGGAGCTAGAAGAAGTTAGAGAGAGAAAATGGATTGAAAAGGATACTTTTAAGGAGGGAAAAGAAGCTTCCCAGGCCGTTTTAGGGCATCTCGAGCTGTTACCATCGACCAAAAGAGAGGACAAGTGGAAAACATGCTTGGAGACAACTTTTTGAGCATTGAAATGTCACAGATGCTAGCATGGAACATAGACGTCCACGTGGTGTGCTAGTGTCCGGACATGTTATGCTACCAAACAACGCAAATGGGAAAAGCATAGGGTTTGAAGCAAAGTTGACGTGCAAGGGTAGCTACTAAAAAGGGGTGTAGAGCATCCTGAGAAGGAAAAAGGATGATGCAGGGGCCAAAATGAGCCCACACAAGATGCTAAGGGAGTGGACACTAAAGTAGATGCAAGAATGTATGTGAAATTGCAATGGGTGCAATTTTATGACTATACATTTTGCCCCCACTTTAGCAGGCATATGAATCTATGCTAATATGCACACTAAAGGAAGTCTACTATAAACATAAATAACATCATATGCCAAAAGGATATTGTAGAGGAAGCAAAAAACTCTTTGAACCACAAAAGCATGCCCCCAGGTTGAAGGCTTGCAAAAAAAATGCATTAGACAAGAAAGACCTGCACCAGACAACAATGTTAGAACATAAAAAACTACAGGATTTGAGTCAACAAAGTGAAATAGACCTTGATGTAGAAGGTTGTCTTAGTACTATGTGTCATCCCCAAATTAAGAAATAACTCATAGAAGAATTCTAAAATGAAGAGAGGAAGGGAATGCACTCAGGATGAAGAAGATGTAGATCTTCAATCCGATATATACAAGTTGAGAAGAAAGAGAATTTAAGAATGGAAGCACCTCACAGGCCTGCAGACCTGAAAGGAAGGTGTCCTCCAAGATCTCTCACATGAAGGAAACCGAGAAAAGAACCTTATAGAACCATAGCCTGCAAGGATGGTTTCCTCCAAGATCTCTCACATGAAAGAAACTAAGAAAAGCATCTTACAGGTCCACAAACCTGCAAGGAAGGTATCCTCCAAGATCTCTCACATGAAAGAAACCCAAAGAAAGTGCCCTATAGACTTGTAGACCTATAGGGGAGTGGCCTCCAAGATCTCTAGCATGGAGGAAGCTCATAAGAAGTTCCCTAGAAACCCGCAGGCCTGCAGGGAGGTAACCCCCAAGATCTCTCACATGGAGGAAACCAAAGGAAGGGAACTCTACAAAGTTAGAAAGCAGCTTCACAAGCACACTTGCAAAGTGAAAGCGGCCACATAGGAAAGTAAGCGGACAGTCATGCAAACCATCAACAAATGGGAAGGATTTCAAAGGGGTCCCTTGGAAACCCTTCAAAAGAAGAGGGGTCCACTCAAGGGATGCACTATTTGAAGAGCGAGGTCTAGTTAAGCTGCCCCCAAGCTAGACATCAAAGAATTCATTTGAGAGGAAATCTTTCATTGGGGGTCCCTTGGGAACCCTTCAAAAGAAAAGGGGGTCCACTCAAGGGACACTTTGATTGAAAGATAGAGATAAAAGAGAGGGCCCTTAGAAGGATGCACTTCTTTAGAACAAGTTATCACTAACCCCAACATACAAGGGAGGAGAACCATGCAAGATTCTTAGAACATACATGATAGAGGTGAACCTTGATATCACTTATCATGTGAAAAAGGTGGGTGCATCAAACAAACAAGAGTTTGATGGCACTAGAATCACAAAGTTGTATTTTATCCTTCAAGGCCTTACATTCACTAGTGGAATGGCCAAACACTTGATGGTACGCACAAAAATAATTTTTTTCTCTATCATGCTTATGAAATTTCTTGCATGTAGGAGGAGGAAGGGTAATTAAACAAGATTTTAGAAGCCGCAACAAAATACGCTTTTTCTCGGATAAAGGATGAGGAGTAGGAAGCAACCCTTTCTCTTGTGGAGAAAAGTTTGATTGCTCACAAGAAGAAGGCACAAATAAAACAAATAATGGAGAATCACACTTTTCTATGAGATCACAATCATCCTTTTTAGTAGGACTACCATAGTTAACCTCTTTAATAGAAGTGTGATCATCTTCCTTAGGAGGAGGATCAACATCAAGGACATTACAATTTTTGTTCACATTACCCCGCAATATAGAAGAGTAACCATCTCTGATAGTAGGTGCAGATGATGTTATATGAACATCTAAGTGGATCAGATCAACTTTATGTTCCCCAATGAAGGAGTCTATAAAGTCAAAGGAACCCCAATCATCACTAAGATTGGAATTATTTTGAGACAAAGTAGACTTAGGATTTCTTACTTTAGAAGGATCTTCTTCAAGGACATCTATCTCAAGAATATCCTTTGTAGTAGGTACTGCTGGAGTAAACATTGACACATTGGAAGACACTAAAGGGATAAGAGTAGGCACAATCGAAAACTAACCAACAGTTTCCATCTCACATAGGTGCATAGCCTCAGGGTCAACCTTGACTATGACTACTTTATTGTTACAAATAAACTTAATGGATTTATGCAAGGTAGATGAGACTGCACCCATAGCATGAATCCACAGTTTACTAAGAAGGAGGTTATATGGTAATTTTTCTAACATAACATATACAAGGGTGGGTACAGTAATGGGTCCCAACCTCAAAGGAAAGACTACTGTGCCTAGGGCTTGTCGACCGACATTATCAAACCCACAAATAACAACAAAAGAAGCATTTAGAGAAGATGGATCAATATTAATCGTAGGAAATAGATCAATACTACACACATTGAGTGCTGAAACAACATCAATGAGAGTACATATAATGCTGATTTTATTAATGTTGACTATAATCATTAGAGGATCCGCTTGCTTTTGTACTTCCCGAGGTGGGAGCTCTTGCAGATAGAATGTGATATTCGACAAATCTGCACAAATATAAGCTATCAACGCATCAACATCTATTGGCCTAGTAGAAGAAAGAAAGAGGATCTTTTCCAAGGCTTCTTGAAGCATACCTTGATAAATCGGAGTAGACTGAAGCAAGTCCCACAGTGAGATCTTATCCGGAGTAACCCGAGGTTGCTCAACAAGATCATAATCACCAGGTGCTTTAGTTGTAGGTTTAGGTGCTAAAGGAAGAATTGGTTGTTTATTCATTCTATCCTTATAAGTATGGGCTATCGCTCTATAAGAGGGAGCCTTAGAAAGGTCAAGAGAGTCACTATCAAATGGAACACCATTAATAGAACAAACCCTTTTAGGAGAAGGACTAATAGGAGTCACACAAATGGTTGGCCTCTTAGGCCTTTGAGGGAAAGTAGAGACATAAATTGCATTTACAGGCTCATCACAACTAGTGGAACAATTATTTGAAGACATATTCTCAACATTGATCTGGGGAAGATCAAATGTGGAAGGAGGTTGATCATTTGCAAATGCATCATCTCTAGAAGAGAGTGCATTGGAATAAAGATGAGATTCACCATTCACCAATGCAAAGTCTCTAGAAGAGAGCACATTAGAATGGAGAGGAGATTCATCATTCACAGATGCATCATCTCTAGAAGAGAGTGCATTGGAACAAATAGAAGGTAGAGTAACATTAAGAAAGGTATCAATGATTTCATCTTCTTGCAACAAGATATCCTCTAAAGTAAGAGGAATCTCATGAGAAGGATCAAAGAAACCAAGTGACATGGGCACAACTAAGTCACTATCACATGCATGAAATGGAACATCATTAAAAATTTGAATAAAACTAGATATTGAACAAATAAAAGAAGATATTAAATTCATTACAATTTTTTTGGTATTTCCTGTGTTCTACTAATTTATGTTTTTAGAGGTCTTTAGAGTAGAATTTGGGGTTAGAACTTGTGTCAGTCTCTAAAATTTGGCTGCCAAAGGAACTAGTATTTTAGGGACTGAACTAGTTCTCTAGGAGACCTTTCCAACAGTGCAAACGGTTCTAAATTTTGAGCATCGAGTCAAACATTATGACCTTGCCAAATAGGGGTAAATAAATTCCTAGTTTTTTTGAAAAATACCCTCTTCATGTCGGGTTCACCAGAATGTAGAGGAGGATTCACTACTCACAAGTTCTCTTCATTCAGAGAGCCTCACAGGGTGAACTGCCCTAAACTACCTCAAGGAATGTGAAAGTTCTTGAATCAGAAAGAGTAGGTCACGATGATTTTTTGGACAAACTGAAAAGCTCTCGACCAAAGGATATCAGCGCAGGATACAGATGACAGTGTGGCGCGCTGGCATCCCAAAGGTGCCCTGGCGTCTTGTATGGACCAGAAAGTGAGATTATCAAATAAAATGACAAAGTGGCTAGTATTCTAATTGCTAAGGAATTCCAAAATATAGGAAAATAACATAAAGTGAAGTAGAAATGATATAGATAAGAAGAAAGGAAAGAAGATGCTCACAACAATCCAAGTAATGAAGCCTCTAGCTAGTAGATATCTTCAATACCTATGTCTGTAAGCTTGAGAGAAAGTGTTGGGGCTGTATAGAGGTTTGCCTTAGTCAAACCCCCGTTTTGGTGTTCCCACCTCCATGAACAACTAGATAGAAAGAAAGAATATAATCAAAATGGAGAAAGCTTGTGGTGAAAGCAAAAAACACTTCAGTAGTAGAACCCACACAATTATGAGTGATAAAATCAAACCTTGCTTGAGGAGGAGAACTCGTATCACAAAAGAGGTGATAAAAGCAATCCCCGCTCAAGGAGAACCCGTATCACAAAGTAAAAAATGTAGTAGAAAGGGATGTGGAATCCCAGGATGCTCACAAGCATAAGGAAAGGGAGATAGAGTTGCAAGAGCCAAAAGGGTGTTGCAAAGGGTGTTGTGAGAGCTTGAAAGTGCTGTTGTAGCAAGATGTATAGAGCTGTGTAAGCAAAATGACAAGATCAAAAGAGGTGGAAAAGGTAAGAGCCAAAGCTAGGGAGAAGTAAGGTGTGAATCTAGAAGTAGAAGAATGGAGTTAGAAGAAATTAGAGAGAGAAAATGGATTGAAAAGATTACTTTTGAGGTGGGAAAAAAAGCTTCCTGAGCCGTTACCACCAACCAAAAGAGAGGACAAGTAGAAAACATGCTTGGAAACAACTTTTTGAGCATTGAAACATCGTAGGACGCTAGCACGACATGCAGATGTATGCATGGTGCACTAGTGTCCATACATGTTACGCTACAAAATGATGCAAACATGAAAAGCGTAGGGTTTGAAGAAAAACTGATTGCCAAGGGTAGCTACTGAAAAAGGGGTGCAAAGCATCCTAAGAAGGAAAAAGGTTGATGTAGTGGCCAGAATGAGCCTACACAAGATGCTAAGGGAGTGGACACTAAAGTAGATGCAAAAATGTATGTGAAATTGCAAGGGGTGCAATTTTACAACTATACACATGTATTACATGTACTCATGTACATACTTCATATTTCATATGTATACTTCATATATTACATGTATTCACTTATATGCGTCATGCTTCATGTATGTATACCATGTGTATTGTGTATATCTATGTGTTTTCTTCATGCTAGATATATATTCAACAATATTACTCCATATGATTGCTTATAAAATGTTAAAAATCCATTTCTGTCAAAATGCTTCTTGAGTTGAGAAGCACTAACAAATTAACTTATCAAAAATTGAATAATGAGGAGTTGTAGCTATTGAAGTGAAAATGTGCAACTCCTTCAAATTTGTGATATAAAAGGGAGAGCATTTCATCCACACCATTTAAAAAAATCCAATTAAGAATAGAACCTTAAGTGATGTTGCAAGAGACTTAAATTAGGTTCTCAAGAATAGTGATGATGTGAGAAAAGTTGTGACCCTGACTCCTTTTATAATGAAGGGTGGTGACTTCTTCTAGAAATAGATATAAAGGATAAATCAATTCATTGAAATAAGCAATTTCCAATCAAGAAATCAAACAATTCTCACCCAGATCCATTAATCAAATACAAATTGACCTTGCGCCAAGGAGTACGATCTTGATATTCACAACACCCCCATTCTCCATCATGATGAAGGATACAACATTTTTCCATTATTCTAAATTTCCAACAAGGGTAATGAAGAATTTGTATCATTGCCTAGGACCCTTGGGGTAAAGAGATGAGAGAAAAATTGTCTTAAATAATAATAGATCATACCAATTTCCAACTCTTGGTTTTGTTGTTGAGATATATTGGGAAATAGTAGTGCATAAGACAATAAATTATCCTCATACTTTAGAATTAACCTTGTTAGTAGTATACTAACAACCACTCTCCAAGGATATCATTGTAGTATTAAATTGGGTGTAACAAGCAATCTTGGGTAGGGTGGACTATCATTCCCTCAAAATTGTAACACTAAAATATAAAGCTTGAAATACAAATGAATAAATAAAATGAATAACCAAATAAATATAAATATTGACAATTTAATTATTATTATAGTTATAATCATTATAATATATAAATAAATAAAAAAAATAATATAAATAATAATAAAAAATATATTTTAATAAGAAGCATATTAACAAATTAGTTAACTTCATACCCCTCTTATTTTGGCCGACCATTACAAAAGGGTGAAGTCAACAATTGATATTAAAGGCAATAATCCTGTGAATAAGACAAAATATGCTGACCTAGAAATAAAGAAAAAAGTCTCAAATTAAGGTTTAGAATTCACCAAAAGGAATGGAATCATTATAAACTAAAAGCCAACGATTATACTATGTGAAAGGATGAAATTTTTTTCTCTATAGTTTAGGACATAGAACAACAAGTTTTCTTCATTTATTCAAGGAAACCTTAGATATCTCAATCAAAGGATGGAATGAGGGAAAGAGATCTACAATAGGGATGTCCTAGGGTGTGAGAAAGGATTAAAAGGGGTTCACCACCAAGCTAGGGCTTGGAAAGACAAGTAACATGCAAGACCTAATGTCAAAGCCTAATGATATGCAAAACTTCACTAAATAACCTAGAAATGAATGCAAATCAGAACATAAAATTGGAGAAGTTAGAGAGGTACACCTGGAAATCTATAGAAGCTTGAATGAAGACCTAAAATGATGAATATGTAATTTTAGGGCACACTGGGACTCATATGCTAGGTTGGGTGTATCAGTCCCAGTCTAGGCTTTCTAGGTTGAAACATGAATCTAGCAATATTGACTCAGGATCCTCATAAATCTAGAAAATTGCCTATATTGGGACTCATGTACGCCACTTGTGGCCTACTGGTCCTATTTTTCTTTTTTGGAAAGTCAAAGTCCATATTTTCTCTCCAATATTTGCTCTTTCTTCCCAATTTGATTTCCAGATTTGAACCTGTAACAGGACTTGCAAAACAAAATATAGTGTTGATTTGATTATGGGGGGTTTACCTAGGTCAAACCCCTAGTTTGGTAATTAAACCTTGACAAAAACAATGAATCTTGAAAGTAAATGTGAATATAAACCCTAATATTAAGTGCATCTAATATTAGGAAATCTAAAATGCAATGCAACCCTATTCTAATGTGCCAGAATGAGATGCATGAATGAAGCATGAAGATGCCGACTCACTTTGGGGGATGTCTAATCACCCTAATAAGCCATAATGATGCATGCACCTTCCTTTAGGCTGAAAGTAGAGTTATAATGGAGTATGGAATCACTTAGGAAACAAGTCATTAGGTTTGGTTTGATGGATAGTTCCATCTCCCCAACCTAGAATCCATCATGATTCACCATAGTCAACCATAATCATTCCTTGAAAATCCTAGATCTTGAATGATAGTGAGCTTGAAGACCTGCAAAAAAACAATAATGCTGCTCCATGACTTCAACTTTGCTTGTTCTTGAAAACTTGAATTCTCTTGTAAAGGTATGCTTGAGTGCTGATGAATGCTTAGACCTTGAATTACATTTTTTTTTTAGTTTGAAATAATGACTTAGAAGCTTGTTTATATAGACAGTACACCTAATTTACTATTTACTAGATCCCAAAAGATGACATCAACCAAAATTTTGAATTAAAAACTTTAATTTCCCACTTAAACCCTAAAAATGGGCCACATAGGACTCATACATCACTTGTGGTGTATGGATCCCACCTAGGGGGACTCATACACCCAAGGTGGCGTATGAGTCCCACCTTAGCTTTTTAGGGTGGGCCAATGATGGGTTGTTAGAAAATTTAATTCTTTTGTTGATTTTGGTAGGATTTTAATAAAGGGTCTTAAGGGCCTATTAATGATGGTTTAAAGGATATTTAATGCATTGATGTACTAAAATAGGTCCAAATTAAGTGTGAAATTGTACCATCTTCAAGAGCGTACAATTTTCTACACTACACTATGATATTAAAGAACAATATGCAATGATCAGGACTTTAGAAGGGCAACAGTTTAATTAAAGAAGGAGCAACAAAAGAGCAGTGATCCCTTTGAAGTTAAAATATATTTAATTCAATTAAATTAAAAGATTTAGGCCAGTGGTCAAGGGAATGGGTGTGACTCTTTACATAGTAAATTACGGGGAAGAGGTGTGAATCCTCATAGAAAAACATATTAAAGAGGAGTCATTCTTATCAATTAGAGGGAAGGGAAAAATACATACAAAAATAGACATAAAATATGCAGATCAAAGAAAAATATATGCAAATCTTCAAGAGGCTTATGCAGACTTGAAAGAGATATAAAAGATCATTAAAATGGAGGAAAAGACAAATAAGAAATCTAAAATATATTTCTCAGTATTGCAGCTAATGTAATCAAAAGATGGAATATCCTTACATATCAATTGAAGGAGATAATATAAAGACCAATGAGCATCTACAAGAAAAAATAAATAAAAGAAAATAGAGGATTGCCCCTCCTAAATTTGAAATAAATGATAAATTTGCATGTGCACCAAAGTACGATTTCCTAAAACTAGTGGTATGAGATCTGTTTTATAGTTATATGGTCTAGCATAGTTTAATATAAGCGGTTGTGATTACTAATTTAGATATGAACAAGATTATAATGATACATTCATGTTATAATTGCTTCCTTATACTAGCAAATATGATAAGTAGTTTTTGTCATATGCCTTGAATGTTTTATTCATGATAGAAGATACTATGATTACACAAGAGGAATGTTGATGGGGCACTGTCCTAGGTACGCCACCTCAAGATGGGGACTAGATGAGCCCCATGAGGCCAAGGGGGTACAAAGGGTAGTAACTTTGGGCATAGGAGAGAGAATTTCAAGGCATCCATTGTAATCTCACCCCTCCATCATGGGGGATCAACACAAGAGGTCAAATCATAGAGAGAGGGAAATGGTTGGTGAGATGAGGGGATAACAAAAAAAAACCTCCTAGGTAGATCACCTCATATGAAATTATCTATCATACATATTATACTAGATGAAAGTATGTGATTTGGATCTCAAAAATACCAAACCCTACATGATAGTGAAGGAAATCTGTCTTGCATCCATTTTCTCAATTTCACGATAAAAGTTAAGTTAATATAGATAATAAGAATTGAATGTATGCTATCTTGGTAACTAGAGAAAAAAATATCACTATAATCAATTCCCTTGACCTAGGAATATCTCTTCACAACAAGGTTATCCATGTAATTCTTAGCTCTTCTATTAGAAATGATCTTAATTTTGAAAAACCTTTTATAACCATTGGGTTTCTACCATTAGGAAAATGTACAAAGTCTCCTATGTGATTTTTCCTAAATGCAACCATATCCTCATCCATAACCACTCTTTATGGTTTCGAATAAGCCATATGCCTCCTTAGTAATAAGGATTTCTATGTTAGTAATCAAAGAAAAAATAGATCTCCAATCAAGAGGTGGACACCTAGTTATTTTATATGTTGAGTGGACATCCTCAAAAGTTGAGGTGAAGGTTCTACCTCCTCATTAAATTTATCTAATATCTCCTCCTCTTGAGGTCCTTCATGATATTTTGGTTTAGATTTATTGGTATTAGAGGTAGTTAAACTACATATATCTTCTTATCCCATTCTTATCCCCTTCTAACCACAAACTAATATTTTTCTCTACAAATTTGTTAGTGTAAATAGGTTTATTATCAAACTAATTAGCATCTCACCCTTCCTATTTTGACCATTCACTCTCATTAAGTATCTAATTAGGGAATTTTAATTTTTGTCTCACTTCATGTGGTTGAGAAACCTATTATCACCTCTTGAGACACCTATAAAATTCACACTTAACATATTCTCTAACACTTGTCATGTGAGCTAAAATGTATTGCATATTTGAATAGGTAGTTAGACATTTAGTCCTACCTTCATAATACTAAGCTTTTGCTTTATAAGAAAGTTTTATCATTGTATTTTGTTAGAAATTCTTGTTTGTACTCATCATTCACTCATAGAAGTTATCATTTTTTTCTTTCAAATCTTGGCTACTCCATGGTATCATATCCACGAATAGAAAGTTCCTTCCCAAATTTTGGTGAATATAGAATTCAACCCTATTAATGGAGCATTATGCATCCCAATAGATATTTCCATTGAGTTCGGGATGCTCAAGAAATGAATAATATCCTTTTATTTGGAAAAGTTCAATAACTTTCAAATTTTGTAATTTTTTGCACTTGTACCCTATTGTACCATACAAAGTCATACAAGTCCATACATATGGATTATTTATGAAAAATAAAATGTATTTGGTTGAGGGGCTTAGCTCAACCATCCTCTATCATATTTTGGTCAATTTTTTGCACAATTTTTTTTGTAGGTCAACAATATTTTCTCTTCTTTGGTCTTCACACATAGCTAAGATATTTTTATTGAGTATTTATATATAGATTTCTATGCTAATTTTTAGAAGATACTCCATTTCATTGAGATTTTCAACCACATTTAGCACAAGAGATCATTTGTGGTTGATATTTTGTATCTTTTGATGAACTTGGAGTGGTAGGTTATGAATGAGTTGTATATAATATTAATACAAATTCTCACACTAATTTATCCACTCCTATTTTTATTTTATGATTAACATTGCATTTGTAGTGATTTTTACAAGGGGAGATAAAAACAATCCATATCATGCCACTACTAATGTGTCTCATCATGAACATGTTTCTTACTAAAGATATCCCAAAAGAGTAAGTGAGGTTCATTTACTTGGCACAAAAGGGTATGTGGAAATTGACCATTATTGATTAAAGCCAACATTTTGTCTTAGCCACCCACTCCCCTCTAAGTGCCAAAAGGGACATTTTTTATTTTTCCAGAACTTTTAATTGAGGCATTTCTTCAACTTGAATAGTCGACAAAATATGGTTCTATCACAAATGTGGTGGTAAAATTAAGCTTGGAAAAAACCATCATTTAAACTAGTTTTTTGGTCTCTAAAGTTTAGTGTTTTATGCAAATTTAATGAGGCATGACATTCTCCCTAGTTATTTATTTATTTTTCTAAACACTATTAGAATTTTTCAATGAATATTTTTTTGCATGTAAAATAAATATTTGGATAACCAATTTTATGAAAAAATGTAAAAATATCCATGTTTTATAAATGAAGTATTTATGCATCCAATATTAAATCATCTTATAATTTTTCTTGCACATCTTTTTGGGGGCCTAATTTTAGTCATAATAAATTAGGGGGTAATCTAGGTGTTTTTTATTTTCATTTTTGTATTCATGTGATCATTTCTCTCACACTATTAAATCCCTTCCATTTGAGTATTGTTCATAATCCTCATAATTTATAGAATTTCAAGTCTGGATATTGTGGGAAGAAAAGGAATAGAATAGAATAACTATATTCATTATCAAATTGATGAAATGAAACACTTTCTTCTCAATCAAGGTATTCCCTTAATTGATTATCTAGTTCCAACACATGTAGACACATAATATGGTCTTAACCAAACATCTTGTGAGACATATACCTCCTTTGGAGATGAAAAATATATAATCATGGATTGAATTGAGATCTTATCTCCCACATCACATATTACAACATCCAAATCTAATGTTGTTATCTAAATGTTTGTCAATGAATATATGAATCAAGACATTGATATCCTTTCTTTGGATCTACCACATTGTGATAAATTTCTACTATATACATATCATCATTTTTTGTAGAGTAATACATTGTATATTTGGAAGAAACTATTGAGGACATTCATCTTCTATTTGATGATAGCCACATCAATATTGTTATACCAACATATATATATTTGAAACATATTCTATATTAGCCTTCACATGGAACATTTGAGAAATATTTGAAGATATCATAATGAGCATCATGATGTCTTTCAATAATGTGTAGAATTACGAAACATTCATCCTTCTTATTGTATATTCCTATCTATAAAGTGAATTCATCTTGCAAAAAATTGTGGTTTTGTTTCTTCTCAAGGAGGTAAATAGTGTTTAGTGTTCATGGATCATCTTCAACATCTAATGTCAATAATCTATCGATACTACAAGAGGAAATTTGAAGGAAGGTTGCATGGTTTCCCTTCTCATCTTAATTTTTATAGATAACATTTCTTTGCAAAAAGTTATTTTCTTCTCCCTTTTTAGGGGAGTCAAATAGACCTTATCTCTTCTCTTATATATGTGGATCATTTATTGTATATTGTGATAAAGTAGTACTTGTGAGGTAATAATGAGTCTTTAATTCTAACTTCTATCTTCTTCACTTGTAATTCAATTTGCATAATGTCCCTTTTGGAGTGGATTTTTATTTCCCATTTGGTTTTATCGTTTACTTTGGCTATATTTATACATGGGTACCTAACATGGATTATTAGCTAGGACCCATCAACATTGTATTTACACTCCCTAAGTTGCACTTATATGGGGGTATTAGTGTAAATAAAATCATTATCAAAATAATTATCATATTTCCCTTTCTATTTTTACCCATTCACACTTGTTAAGTCACCACTTAGGAAATTTTTAGTTTTGTCTCATTTAATGTGATTGAGGCACATGTACTCACCTCTTGATATACCTATCACATGCACACTTAACATGCATAATATCATAATTTTCATATGAGATAAAATATGTTGCACATTTGGAAGGGTAGTCAAACATTTAGTCGTACCTTCCTACCTATTTTAACTTACCTTTATAAGTAAGTTTGATCATTATATATTTTACACTCTGATTGTATTTTTATAGACATGCTTGATTGTTCTCATCATTCACTTTGAATTTTATCATTGTTATTTATTTTATATCTTGGATACTCCAACACTCTCTCATATCATCCAGAAGATCCCAAATCTTGCACCATTTCATACCAATACCATTTCCAATGAAGATAAAATTATCTACCTTGTTATTTAATTTTAACCACCTCTCCTTAGTCATATAAAAATATGCCTTAGAACCAAAAATAAAAAGATGTTATGATGAGAAATTCCCCCCATCTAATCCTCCATAAGAGTCTTATCCACAAGAGATAATGTAGGAGACCTATTAATTAGGTAACAAGTGATATCAACCACTTTTTATTAGAATTTCTGTTTCAATATAACTCCACTAAGAATACTCCTAGTCATCTCAATTTGAATCCTTTTTATTTCTCTAAAACTCTATTTTATTGAGGAGTATATGGATTTGTCTTATGTCTCTTTACATGCTTCTTATATAATATATAAGAAATAATCTAAATAATTTTTTTTTTTTTGTTATTTATCAAAAAATTAATCTTGCCAACAATCTAATTTTTTATAACAGCCTTAAAATATTTAAAATGAATAAATATTTTAGATTCACTTATAAATAAATATATCCATGTTATTATAGAGTAATCATCTATAAAAATACATAATATGAAGATTTATAAATCAAAGGAACATTAATACCTGACCAATACCATAATAATGAATTAGATCCAACCCTATGTGAAAATTCAAGTAAAATTGAATGTGGCTTTATCCCATAAATGTAATATTCATATAAATCAAACTCAAGAGTACAATCATTCAAAATCACTACATTTTTTATTTTATTTTTAAGGTCCTTAGACCCTTCTCGCCTATGCGGCCTATTATTTGGTGCCATAACATTATCTTAATGAGAGGTTATTTTTTCTTTAAAGAAAGAAATCCTTTAGGTGCCTAGAAATCATGACCATCAAAAGTAGATGCAACACTCCCCTTTGATGCTAGTTTGGATAGTGAGAGTGTACTTTTTTTTCTCACCATATTAGAAGAGTCAAACCATTATAGGGTTAGTTAAATTCCATTGTGAAGGTAGATTAATAAATACCATTTAAAAAAATGTGACTAATTGTAGGCTAAGTATTGAGAATGGATATTCTCTCACTCACTTCAGGCTCAACTAGATCTAGGAGAGTGTCCGTGGAGGTACCTTTAATAACATTAATCACAACTAAAGATAAATAAACTAAAATTACTATGAGAGCCTGCAAATCATAGAGATAAAAACAAGCACGATGAACACATGAATTGCATAATGCCGACCTGTATTATTAGATAGTCAGGGGTCTCCTTATAAACGAGAAATATCCAAGTATGAGGTTTTGAGGTGTTTCAACACCTCTCCAGTCTATAAACTAGTTGGTAAAAATATCATCCTACACAATAAATGCTTGAGTAGGCTTAGGTCAACTTGTGTGTATGCAAGGATTAAAGTATACACTAACACCCCCCCTTAAGCATAACTTAGGTGGGCATGGATAAAATGGGTCCTAACTACTAGCCTGGTGAGGTACCCATGTATACTGCAATCTCTCTAAAAAACAAAGTAAGATAGAAAACCCAGTGGGAAAAAACTATCCTCCAAAAAAGAGAGAAGTTGAGAATACTAGAAAGCCCCCCCCCCCAAAGGATGATGATGATGCTGATATAGACCACACACCAAGAAGAGCTTGTAGATGAATGAAATTTCTCTCAGCGAAGGGTTTGGTGAAGATGTTAGCAACTTGCTCTGAAGACTGGAAAAATACTAAGTCAATGATATGAACATGAATCAACTCTCGAATGTAATGCATATGAATCTCTATGTGTTTAGTTCGTTGATACTGAACTAGATTCTTGTATATCTAAATAGTGTTCTGGTTGTCACAATAGATGACTATAGGCTGCATGAAAGGAGTACCAAACTCAGAAAGAATGCCTTGAAGCCATATAGCCTATGTAGCTGAGTTAA
The DNA here is from genome assembly GCA_007258455.2 of Sequoia sempervirens. Taxonomy (NCBI): domain Eukaryota; kingdom Viridiplantae; phylum Streptophyta; class Pinopsida; order Cupressales; family Cupressaceae; genus Sequoia; species Sequoia sempervirens. The sequence goes on from VDFB02105785.1 coordinate 350,390,217, forward strand.
CAACCCCCCTAAAATCTTCCTCTGTGGATGATATAGCAATAGCATTCTACTTCTTGCTAGACCAACGAATAGGACTTGAACCTTAGTGAAAATTTGTAACCTGAAGTGGACTTACGATGATCAGTGTCACCAACCCAATCTGAATTTGTATAACTAACCAAGCCAAGTAATGAACCAACTTTGTAGTGAATACCAAACCCAAGAGTTCTATGAATATAGCGAAGGATCCTCTTAGCTCCTTTCCAATGCAGCTCATGAAGTTTTTGCATGAATCTCGAAACCATGCCTACTGCATAGGCATTGTCAGGCCTGATATGAGTCAAGTATATAAGACTACCGACAATTTGTCGATACATTAATGTAGCATCAACCAATGGTGTAGTACAGGAAGTATCATGCTTGACTCCAGAAAGAAAGGGAGTCAAAGATGGTTTGTAAGTAGTCATATGAAACTGTGCAAGTAGACCAAGAGTATACTTGGGTTGTGCAAGAGTAATCCTTGAAGCTGACTATGAAATATCGATTCCAAGGAAGTAGCACACAATAAACTCAAGTCTGTCATGTAAAATCTATCCTGAAGTGATGTCTTCACTACTATAATGGTAGATGAAGTACTCCTAATAATCAAAAGATCATCAACATATAGAACCAGTATCAAAAGTGAATCATTCTGCCATAGGAGATACACATTAGGATTAGAATGACATCTAGTAAAACCTGAAGATAGGAGGTAGGAGTCCATATTGGCATACCAAGCTCTAGGAGCTTGTTTAAGGCCATATAGAGATTTCTTAAGTCTACAAACTAAGGATGATTCCTGAACAAAACTTGGTGGTTGTTCCATATAGATTTCCTCCTTAAGGTCTTTGTGAAGAAAAACACTCTTCACATCCATCTGATGTACATTCCATCCATGTGATGCAGCAATAGAAAGTGTGAGTCTGATGGAAGTCATCTTAGCATTGTATAGTCAACACCTACAACTTGTGAAAAAACTTTGGCTACTAGTCATGCCTTGTACTTATCAACTTACCCATCTGCTACAAATTTAGTTTAATATGTCCACCTACATCGAACTATTTTCCTTCCCTTAGGAAGTGAAGTCAAATCCCAAGTTTGATTTCTAATCAAGGAATCATATTCCTCACCCATAACAATATCCCACTCTGGTATGCTTGATGCCTCTCTGAATGTCTCTAGATTGAAAACTAAAGCAAAGAAGGCATGTGGTACCCCATAAAAATATACTTGAATCAATCTATTATTTGCTTAATCCTATACCTATGTATCTGTCCTATGTATAGTGTAAGATGTGGGTGAGTCTGTTGCAAACATATCAACTTCTAATGCAATCCCTGAACTAGATGAAGATGAATCCTCATCACTGTGAGAACTGGAAGAAGAAGATACTACACTAGGAATCTGCTGAGAATGATCTAAATCATCAATACTGTAATCGGGATCTGAGTCCACAATATGTTGAGAAGTGTCAAGTATAGTTTTAAGAGATGTTTCTTGAAAATTAACACTTCTCTCAATAAACAACTCATCTATGGTAGGGTGGAGTAGGAAATAGCCTTTTACACCATTTGGATATCCCATAAAGATGTAAGGTTTGGATTGAGGATCCATAGTTGCTCTTTTGGAATACGAGCCATATCATGCGATCCAAAAACTCTAAAATGATCATCTGTAGGTTTCCATCCTTTCCAAGCTTCAAAAGGAGTGATACCCCTTAAGGCTTTATGTGGAACTCTATTCTGTATGTAACATGCATAGTTGATTGCTTTTTCCCAATATGATGGCGTGAGGCCCTTAGAGTGAATCATACAATTACCCATCTCTTTTAAAGATCTATTTTTACATTTTGCAACACCATTTTGTTGTGGGGTATAAGGAACTATGCGCTGCAAATCTATCCCCTTTGATATACAAAATTGCTCAAAACTATTGTTGACATATTCTCTCCCATTATTTTTTTGAAGAACCTTGATGAATTTCCTTGATTGTTTTTTGACAAGAGATTTGAAATCTTGAAAAGACTCAAACACATCTAATTTTTGTCTAAGAAAGTAGACCCATGTAAAATGTGAGAAATCATCAATGAAGGTGAGAACATATCTAGCCTTTGTAAAAGATGGATGGGGAAAAGCCCCTAAAACATCACTATGACCAAGTTCTAAGACTTGTGTTGCCCTCCATGATTTACCTTTGTCAAATTTTTCTTTTGGATGCTTTCCAAGTGCACAACCTTCACAAAGAGATTTAGAAAATTTAACCTTAGATAATCCCTTAACCATATTCTATTGACATAGTTATTCAAGATAGCAATAGTTAAGATGGCCAAACCGCTCATGCCATAGTTTGCTAACTTCATCTGAATGAGTTAGTAGTGCTTTTGGAGAAATTTTTGTGGAAAAATTGGAGAAGGTATATAATCTAGATTGGTGATTTGCCTCTCCTATTGCTACCAAATTGTTGCTTTGTAATTCTCTTATCTCAACTGAATCTGGAGAGAATTGTACTCTTATGCCCTTCCCTAAATGAGTTATTTGATACACTAAAAGAAGATTAGTTGAGAGTGAAGGTACACCTATAACATTTGAAAATGTTCCTCCTTCAACTTCAATAGACCCTCTCCCTTTAACCAATGCTAGAGTATCATCACCTAAGGTGATTGTGGACATACTTGGTGGTTCTAAGGATGAAAAGACAACTTGTGAAGAACCCATATGGTGTGAATCACCAGAGTCTAGAATCCATGATGGAGATAAAGATGATTGAGAAAATAAGGCTTTGCCCTTGGATTTCTCTTTGTCCTTAGTATTATCTTGATTTGATGAAGATTCATTGATAGAATCAAGTAGCCCTATAGAACTTCAATTTTTTTCTTCATGCAATGATGTTCATAATGTCCAATATTTTTAAAAAAGGTGAATGCAACTCTCTTTTTACCTTGAGATTCATTTTTTGAGTTGTCAATTTTTCTTTCTTTCTTAACTTCCTTGTCCTTTTTAGTGTTCTTCTTCTCCCCTTTTGAAGTTTGATGTGTTTCATTCCCTACAAGTAGGGCTTGAGGTTTAGTAAACTTTAAAGTACCCATTTGAATTAACTTTTCTTGCTCCCTTGTGAGGTCAGCAATGAAGTTATCAAGTGTGGGAATTGACCATGAGGCTCCAAGAGCCCTTTTAGTAGAGTAGAAAGTTGATACAAACACATAAAATTCTAGACCTAGATTGGAAAGTACAAAAAGGATTAATTGATCCTCTTTCTTGTCAATTCCATAATCTTTTAAGTGCAACTTCAAGGATTTAAACCTAGTAAAAAAGTCTTGTAAAGTTGAAAAATTCCTAGGACTAATACCTAAGAGTTGATTTTCCAACTCATGGCTTCTAATTTCATCTATTTTCCCAAAATTTTTTTCAAGACCTTCCCAAACTTGTTTGGGTGTTTTCAAGTTCTCAACATGGAAAAAAAAATCAAGAGATAAATTTAGGCATAGAAAGCCAAATGCTTGATCACACTAATTGAAAAACTTTTCTTTGTCTTTAGCTACATTAGGTTCTTTCTCTATTCCCATAGTTACCCTATATAAGCCTTTTTTCTTAAGTACAAGAATTACTTTCATATTCCAATCATGATAATTGAAGGGTGTTAAGGGAACTATAATAACATTAGATTCCATACTGCTTTGACTTAGATAGTTTCCTGTAGAAATGCAGAAATTTGAAGAACTTAGAAATGCGTGTAGAAGTGAAAAAACACAATAAACACAAGCACTTCTCGAGTAAGTGTGAAAATGAACCACACAAAAACCCCCTTGATTATTTATTTCCCCCCCAATTTGGCACTTTATAGAAGGAGTGCTTATAAATCATCCAAAAAAGGCATAAAAGGGCACTTTACAGGATGAGTGTAATAAATGCTTTTTGGATTCATGGTGAAAAAAGTACTTTTGCAAAAAAAACATAACTCAAATCTTGAGGTATGATGCAAAAGTCATCACAAATTGAAATTTCCACCCTTTACAAAATATTTGACCCTCCTTATAAAAATACAATTTCAAATTTTTTGAAAAAAATTGCAGTGCATCAAAAAGTCAAAATGAGGGAAAAATTTGAAAAAGCAAGCTCTTGATCCGTGCCTATTTTCCTTTCACCCAAAATGGTCCATAGTCGTTAGAAAATTTTATGCAAAATTGTAGTAGGGATAGAGGCAGTTATGGAAGGAATAGGGGTTTCCACACATGGCAGAAATAGGGGTCTCTATCTGAGAATAAACCACACCCACCAACAAAAAAATCACTCCCCACAATAAAATTGTTTTCAAAGCCAAGGTCGAGCCATGATCACAAGTCTTTGCAAAAAATGTGCAACCTCCAAAAAACAAAATCACGCATGCAGAAAAATAATAGGCTTGGCAATGAAAAGGAAGATAACGCGCAGCCAAAGATAAAGCTTCTCCATGGGGAATTTAGCCAAAATCGTGACTAGTCAAGCAAAGGACGTGACCTGCAACCAACAATTAAACCCTATCATGGAAAATAGAGGTCAAACGTAGTCAAGGTGAAGGGCCCACCAAGGAAATACAACCGACACTGTTAAAAAAATAGCTTTTCTCACCAAAGGTGCCGCACTTGCACTCACACGCACCACACATAGGTAAAAAATGTAGCCTCAACAACAATACCATGACCTAACTGAGCAGACAATGCACCTTGGATTGATTCAACTTTTCCTATGAAATGTTAATGCACATAAATGCAAGAAGATTACAAAATACAATCAATTAGTTCACCTTACGGCTTGCCAGTATCTTGGAGCACTCTAATACCATATGAGAGCCTGCAGATCACAGAGATAAAAAATAAGCATGATGAACAAATGAATTACATAATGCCGACTTGTATTATTAGACAGTTAGGGGTCTCCTTATAAAGGAGAAATATCCAAGTATGAGGTGTTGAGGTGTTTCAACACCTCTCTAGTCTATTTAAACTAGCTAGGAAAAATATCAACCTGCACAATAAATGCTTGAGTAGGTTTAGGTAAACTTATGTGTATGCAAGGATTAAAGTATACACTGAAAATTACTATAGTTGTATCTAATGTATGTTTGGCTTGAAAGGTTTTCACTAACCCAAAGACTAACCTATTGCACATAATATTTTTTTAATATGTTATGAAAATCATTACAAAAATGTAAGATGAAGGTATGTAAGTCATGAATCCTTAGGATAGTAACTCCTATAAATAACTATATATACTTCACTAGATGAGTCATTGAATCAAGAGGTTCCTAAAAACTACTAATCTACTCCTTAAATATTGGTGAAAGGTGTTTATAATTTTGAGAATATGGTTGATCATAAAATTCTAGGACTAGTCCCTAATCTAATAGGTTATAGAGTCATAGTTTACCAAGATAAAAATTAGTTTGAAATAATCATAGAATATAAAATATGTATATGCATACACTAAAGATATGATATCAAGTAATTGAACATACTAAGAATCCATCTCTAAATTATACAACTTTATATGAGATAAAGAAAAGATCATTACAAACCTTGTAATTAATTATAATCGTGTTGCCAAAAAATGTATAGTTGGAAATTTTTATGCTCACTTGTGTCTCTCTCATGGACTTTGGCTTGATTTTGCCTAGATTTAATGTTCTAATGTGGTCAACACATTCACATTAGGTCTTGGACCCTTGTGAAATATTAAGAATTCTAGGATGTCTTGTAAAAGTGTCGTGAAGTGTTGTAACCCACTTTCACACTTTTCTAGGACCCTTTAATTATAATTCACCTAAATAACTTCTTTTTATCACTTACCAAGTCTTATTTCAAAGTGTTGTAAAGAGTTGTAACAAACTCTCATGCTTTTCTAGGCTTGTCGTCAATAATTCAACCCTTTATTATGTTTAAAGAATTCTAGGATGTCTTGTAAAAGTGTTGTGAAGTGTTGTAACCGACTTTCACACTTTTCTAGGACCCTTTCATTATAATTCACCTAAATAACTTCTTTTTATCACTTACCAAGTCTTATTTCAAAGTGTTGTAAAGAGTTGTAACAAACTCTCATGCTTTTCTAGGCTCGTCGTCAATAATTCAACCCTTTCTTATGTTTAAATGACCCCTTAATGCACTTTCCGGCCCTATTTAAGTGTATTTTTGAGAATATTACTGTTAAACATAATTAAATACACTTTAATTTCTGACACCCAATAAAATTTCCCTGGTGGGACTAAGTTGCCACCTGGGGTGACTTAGTCCCACTTGGCACAAAAATAAAAATTATTTTAATTTTCTAACGGGATTTTATTCTCTTAGCCTTGAGGTTAGCCTGTGATGTATTTTCGGAAAATTTTGTATAATTGTGTATAAATGTAGCATTTTCCTCTCATTTTCGCTCCCATTCATTTTCAAGAAACTCATTCATCTAATAATTCATTATCAAGCAATTCTCAAGCATTCTAATCATGATCAAGCATCCATTGGAGTATCTTCTTGCATATCTTTAGATTTCAACATCAAGGGTTTGGAGAGTTATGACATTGCATGTTGTTCATTCATCATTCTCTCTTTATTTCATTTCGTTTTCTAGGGTTTGATTACCAAATTGGGGTTTGACCAAGGCAAACCCCTATTCTCTAACCCTTAACCCTTTTTCCCCTCTTTGAATGTGTGTTTTGCAGGTCTTGTATGCAGATTTGTTAAAGAGGAAAGTGTTAAAAAGTGGTCAACAACTCATCAAAGTCATTCAATTCAAAAAAGCCCTAATTGAAGCTTGGAGACCTCTTTCAACATGTTTTATGCAGAATCTGAACTGCACACCTGTCAAGAAGGGAAGTGTAGACTAATAGTTACAGATTCCTGCCCCAAATTTCTTGAGATTCCTAGGTGGACTGAGTCACCATTTGTGTTGAATTAGTCCCATTTCCAGGTCTGAAAAGTGTTTTCTGTATTTCCAGATACCCATTTGGTAGAAACCTTTTCTGATAGAATCTCCTCGAAATAGGACTAAGTTTCCCAGCTTGGCGTAAATGTCCCAGTGGGATTCAACAACAAAATCTATAGGATTCTAGAGCCTCTCTACATCACATTTTAGTTTCTAGGTGCACCTCTCCAATCTTGTTCATTTCTATTATTGTTTACTTTCATTCTTAGGTCATTTTTCATAAATCATTATGTTTTTGAACAACTTGCATATCTTATGTTTTGCATTAATATTCATTATCTTTTATCAAGTTTTTGCATTTAGGATATTTCATTTAAACATATTTCAATCATATTAATATTAGTCTTTAGTGAACCTCCAATTTTTTGTGGCATACCTTTCTCCTTTTAGGTGAAAAATCCTAGAAGTGTAAGCGAGAAGCCCCTACAAAAATTTGCGGTTCAATAATGCCATGATATTTATCAAATATTCATTATAATAATACTAACAAATGTGGAAATAGAAAACCCTAAGATAGAATGTTATCACAATTCATTGCGTAGTAGTTCCCAAGAGGATCTAAAAATGGCCATGGAGATATTTATTAACTAACATATATTATAATGCAATGACCTCCTTATGATTTATAAGATGTGTTATTCACTAAGAAACTATTATTATATGACTTGAACACCTAAATATTTATTGGAAATTACAATCTCATGGAAGTAGACATGAAGATGATGGAGAGCTAGACAAGTTAACAACCACATTCATGAAAAATTGGACTTATTCATCATCCACCATTCAGATTGCATGCAAATTTGCACCCTTGGGATGGACAATTGTTTTTGGGTAGCTAAATCCTATTGGAGTAGTTGTAAGACAAAATATGGTTATCCATGGAATTTTGGGAAGATTTAGTGAGTGTTATATGCAATATGAAATTAATGAAAAACTTTGATGTGGGATGAGAGGTTGGGATAGAAGATGCAGAGTTTTCCTTCATGACTAGAGGTCAAGATAGAATGCTACAAGTTGGAAGTCTAGAACTCCATTGGAACTCCAAAGAAGAGTGAATTAAGAAAATGAAGAACTTTGGGAGAAATGTGAATTGCATGACTAGAGATGAATAAGGGACATTGGAATGGGAGTCTCAAATTCCATTCAAAGTTTGTAGGAAAAATGATTGGAGGGAATGTGGGAAAAATGAGAGGGGAGGTGTAGAGTTTTATTACAAGACTAGAGATCAAGATAGGATATGGTTGAAAGTATAGAAGTATATCAAAAGTAAAAATAATTAAAATAAGTGAATGAAGTGTCTATAAGAAATATGAGGAAAGGATGCAAAACTAGAGAAATTCTAGATGTTCAAAAGTGAAATAATTTTGCAAGAAGAGAAGATAGAAATAATCTGGAAAGGATTAGGGAACTATAGGCTAGGATGTTAGGATATGTATGGGAAATAGAATAAATCCATTAAAGTTATACAAGTATACAAAATGGAGAAGGGAATTGGAGAAAAAGTTGTGGGAATCAAGAGGATAAGAATCAAAGGTTGAGAGGAAGAAGGGAACATATGCCCTAATTTGGAGGAAATGGTCTACATGATAGTGAGTATTAGAATTCACCGGACCATGTGTCTCCTAGTTTATGATTCACCTAGAAAATATTGAACTTTGCTATTGTGTGAGTCATGCACACCTTTTAACATGGCCACCTAGTATAATAGAATTTTCTTGTTAGTGGAGCCATGTGTTCCATGAGTGATGTGTATGACTTCAGTCCTCCTGGAGAATTTTTTTCTTTATTCGATGGATGATGTTTGGTATTTGAGACAATTTAAGATTGAGGTCTCTTTGCCTTACAAACTTGAATCTTTTAGTACTAACCTTGTGTTTTGTTGTGTGTTTCCTATTATGTGTTTTTCATGTGTATTATTTGTGTTTTCAACATGTTTACATCATGTTTATTTTCATTTCATTGTCATCTTTATGTTTCATGGTATCAAATGACTTTTCATCATGTATGCTTTGTGTTTTCTGATATGTATATTTGTGTATGTTGTTTTGTTGCATATCATACATGTGTGTTCCTTTGTGCTTATGTATGTTTGCCATGGGATCTTAGATCTTGGGGGCTTGTCCATCTCCCTTGATCCTTACTATTCCTATCTCTTCAAAATTTTGTACATTTTAACCCCTCTTGACACATATTTCTCTACTTTAGTGTGAGTCTGGGTGTAAGTTCACACTCTCACTAAAGTGAGGGCTAAATATAGTGTCAAAAAATTGTCACCCTTAACAATTTCACATTATGTTTTAGACTTAATTAAGCTCCTATTTTTCCAAATTATACATTCCAAGGCCTAATTTTTACCATTTTCTAAAGGATTACAAGAATTGAATAAAGGCATCCAATTATTATTTTAGTCACATCTAGGTGTGTCCTAGAAATTTAGGCCAAGATCCATTCACCCATGGGCGAAATGGTCCCCCTTCTTAGCCAGAACCCAAATTCAAATATGTTGTTGGCAGTATTTTATCATCTAAAATTCAAATATCAAGTGTTGGCTTTTGAAATCTAAATTTTGGGAAATCAGTACAATTGCATATAAATACCTAGTTATTTTATCATTTGAAGTCTAACTACTAGAAAAAGTATTTAACATGAAATCTATTGGAACTTATGAACAAGAGCACTATTGAACAAGTCAAGAACAACATTTCAGAGCTTTATTACAACAATCCAAGATCCCAACATCATGTTCAATTCTATGTGAGTTTATGTGTGTTCATATTCATTGTTTTGTGAAGGCTAACTCTTGTTGTAGGTATCCAAAGCATACAAGTATTCAAGCGAAGAAAGATCCAAATCCTTGAGGTGATGTGTATAACTTTAGTCCTTCAAGGAAGCCATTGAAGGGTAGTGAGTTACAACATTGTATTCATTTATCATTCCTTCCTTTCTATTATCATTTATCCATTGACATTTGCCATTGTGAAAAGTGGAAACACTTACCCGGAGTTTGACTGAGGCAAGCTACTAAATGGCCCAACATTTTCTCCCTCTTTGAATGCGCATGTTATAGGTTTGAAGAGGATTGGAGAAAGATTGAAGGAAAATTATCCATTATTGCATTCAAAGCCCTAAAAGTTGTCAAGCTATGAAAACTCAATTACAAAATTTACTGATGACATTCTGACAATTCTACAACCAAGAATTAGAAGCTTAGATCCAAAATCAAAGGATTGTAAAATTTGTTTCAGGACCTCTCATCAAAGGCCCATTCACCCAAGGGTGACTAAGTCCCTCTATACATGTTAGATTCTCCTTTTGGTGATAGGTACATATCATATGAAATTTCCTAGATCAACTTGCAATTTACAGTTTTAATCAATGCATCTTCAAAATATTGATTTTAATATTAGGTCATATAGTTCAATTAGGTCAATCATTCCAAATCATATCCAACTCATTTCTAAAACTCAAAAGGATCAGATCTAGGTCTAATTGGCTCATCTTCGAGGTTGAAAGTCAATCTTTGGACCTTGTGGATTTGCATCCTAATGAAACACCCTTAGAAAAGTGGAATTGATACTAGGTTCTTTGCCTTTAGAACATCATCCATCAAACCCTCTATTTTTTCTATGTTTCAAATTGTAATTTAGATTTCATGGGAATTTTGGAACTAGTTTTCACATGCATCCATGAAGAAGGTGGAACACAAAAATGGTGGTTATGATTGACTTTGGATTCACTTAATGCACTTTTCAAATTTTGGGCACTAGAATTGAAGAGTGGAGAATCTTGTATGGCAAACATGACCTACATCAATTAGCCACTTTACTTTTGAGAGCTTTTTGGAGATTTGAGCCATTAGGGGTTTCAACACCAAAGATGCCTTTGTAGTTACATTTACTATTATAGGGGAAAATTGATTATGTCCATGTGAAGTCTAATGCATTTTTATTCTTGGAAGATGCTTTCCAAGGTGGGTATGGGGCTTTAGCATGACACCAAGGATTTTTATCCACTATTTTGGTAAAATATTTATAATTTTGTCCTCTCTCCATGTCTATATTGAGGGTACAAGATGATAGTTTTAAATGAGATTTTTTTACAGGTACACAAGTGTTGTTGAAGTGCTATCAAAGTGAAGAAAGTGTTACTGTGATGGTTATATCTCATTCTTCAAGAGATTAATAAATTATTGTTCTCTTTCTGATTTAAATTTTTTCCTAACTGCATTTCTTCATATAAATCGCATGTTTGTATGATTTGATTTATTTCTCATTACTGATTTATGCAATCACTTAAATAAATTTATGACAGTTCCTTTTTCATACACTTTGCAAAAGATTTTTTTTTAATTATTAAAATAAAGAAATGAAATTGAAACACTCGTTACACTACACAGCTGTAAAAAAACAGCTATAACAAACAACATAGAAAATACGTGAACTGAACAAACAAAACTATGGCCCAACCAAACCAAAATACAAATCACACTAGTTTTACCTTGTTTCTCAAATACCAAACATTGAAAATCATACCAGTTTTACCTTGTTTCTCAAATACCAAAACCTTGAAAATCATAGCATTCGGACTACTTATAATGATATACAGCTCATTTTATTTCTTATGGAAAGCCTGAATTTTACTTGTGGTTGGAAATTAGTATTCACATGAGCAAGTCTCTTTATGACTCCATGCCTTTTCATCTTCCATCATTTAGTCCCTTCTACTTTGTACTTTCACGTGGATTTGAAGCATTTCCGAGTTTGTTTGTCTCCCTCGGTCAATTACCTTCCAAATGTGAACATTTGCTGGGTTATTCGAGACTCGGCATTATTCTCGAGTTCTCTTTTGACTTTGCCATCGATATTTTGTCATCTGTTTGAAATCAGGGCTTCGAGCTCATCACGATTCAATTAATTTGGCCATGTTCATACTTGTTTCGTAATTGTTGTTTCACTTTTAAGATTTCAAACTTAGAGCTGGCAAAACTATTACCATAGTTCAACCCTCGGAAACCTAAGTCGTCAATTTATTCTGACAAAAGTACATACATTGAAGTGTAAAGCTAATTCTTAAGTCTCTGAATTGTGGTTGGATGACCCAGTTCTTTTATTGAATTTGTTTACGTGTAAATTGAAAGGTAAACGTCCGATACAAATTCAGTATAGTCAAATGAGTTTAAATGATCATTTAACTGAAAGTTGGAATGATAATAAACATCATTTCTGACAGATGAACCCAAAGCCGTTATTATACCTATCTCTAGAGTTTCTCATGGGGCGGTTATTATCAAATATCATACATTGGAGTAAGCAACCAATATGCAGAAGCTTTGAAACAAAAGAGCTCTAAATTGGAAACATTGGTGGAGGATAGGGAGTCCATATCCAAAGGGACTCATGACCATATTCACGTTAGAAGACTGATTATTTAATAGATAGAAGACTGATTATTTAATGGATAGCTTGCAAAAGTAAAACTGTTAATCTTTCTTTCTTTTTTTGAGCTATATGTTGAACTACTAAATTTTAGCTTCTTACAGTTATTAAAAAACTTTATCAAAAGTTGTATGTTGTATAATTCTTAATTTTTTTTAATATTTCTGTAATTCTATTTTATAAATGATAATATAAACACTTATTCATCAAAAAAGATAGTAAATATTATAGAAAAAGTATCAATCTAATGAACATGGAATAATTATAGAAATAATATAAGGGAATGCAAAGTAAAACATTGTGATGATGTATGGAAGATTATATAAGAATTAAAAGATCATGGAGATAAAAAACAAGCACAAGTGAACAATGTCAAATATTTTATTAAGTCAATCCAAATATACAAATGAGGAAGTCTTGCATATATAGGCAAGGAAGAGGCAATCCATCTATCATGTGGATAGACAAATACCCCATGATGTGACACAAATGAGTAGAAAAGTGTCCTATAGGTGTCAACCTTAGGATCACTAGGAATGTGCAAACCAACAATCTATTTGACCAAGTCATCAACCTTGATGTCAAGTTTTGAGTGACCTTTGAGGTGAGATGGAAAGTCTTCCAACCTCAAAAAGGTAGTACATGAGGTTTTTCAAATTTAACTTGGTAACCTCTAGAGGCCTGGAGAATGCACATTTAGTTAGACAAGATGTTGTCTAACCTCATCAACCTAAGTGTACTTAAGTATAGTGAATAGATAAATTATTCACTCTAACACCCCCATTAAGTGATACTTGAGGAGAGATAAAAAAAGTGCAAATAGATAGAATTGGTCTCGGCTATAAGGCAATGTTTGGTACCTATGTACATGTACAATGCATTCTCTTACAAATAGAGAAAAAAGTAGAAAACCCAGTGGGAGCAAAACTCCTCTAAACAAAAAAAGAAATAGAAGGATTTAAGACCTTCTGAAAAGATGTCCCTTGATGATCTAGGAACATGATGATGAAGAACTCTCGAAGGATGTCAAAGTTGTAAACTTTGTCGAAGATGAACTTGTGTTTGTTGGAATCAATGAACCTCCAAGAAATGTACATCAAGATAGAAGATACAAAACACTGCATGAGTGAACATATGAACACTACTCAACCATGAATACATAGATGCCTATGAAATTGAAAATATAGATAGTACTATGATTTGGAGTAATGCACAAGTGACATGTGTACACTACTAAAATGTGCATCATTGTGCTCTACATAAGTAGTAGAATCTCAATACATGATCCACTAAAATAATCTCCCATATGAGAGATCAAGATAGAAGTTCTACGAGATCCCCTAAAAAGAAGATTCCTCCACTACTTCATTGAAAGAAGCATTAGCATAATACTGTCACAATCCCCCCTTAATGCCAAGAGATATAAGCAGACCAACTGAAATCAAACACAAAAGTGTGCAAGGAATTTAGACCCAGATGTAGGTCCAAAAGATGTACAAGACCCTATATAAAGACATGCATCAAAGCACACACACATGAGGCAAAAATCATGAGGATCCATTATTGTGATGGAAAAGCAAGGCAACTCACACCATGTGATGAGAATCATGAGGATCCATAACTGTGATGTCAAATCAAGACTCTATGCAACCCTCCATTATATTTTATAATTTAATGTAAGTACAAATTTCTCAAATTCTCTTCCTAAGGAACACATTTAATTTTTGTGGCACTTTATATGAGTGCATTTACAAATTTATTTGCACTATTGAGTTCTTATAATTTTGTGTCATTTATGTCATGAGGTGGATAATGAAGACGTATATACGCCTTTCAAACTTCAAAAAATGACAAAAACTTAAAATTAAACCCCCTTATTCCAAAAATGACTTATGTTACTGAAAAATGAAAAAAAAAACCCTCACGAGACTTAACAATGGATCAAACAATTAATGTTTGCACTTATAATCGATTAGGTTTTGCATAAATTATCAACCGTTAAGATTAAATGCAATTTGTTAAATGTTGTCTATCAATGCAAGCAAACAATATAATGCAAAGTAAGAAAAATATGATATTTGATCAAGTCTTGATGGAGAAATGGAGCCGTTTAGAAAAGGGTTTTGAATGCCTCCTTGACCACAAACGGGAATTACTGGTTTCAGTAATTTAAGCCTGAGGTGACTGTTGGCCGCATCTAATGCAGAGATGCTCACCAGACTTTGACTAATTCGTGGCGCAAAGAACTTAGGTTCCTAACTTCACACATAGCCGGTGGTAGATGAAGAACCAAACAAAGCTATAAATTCCACGTAGGAAATGTGTGGCTCACCAGTATAGAAGTCATGCAGGTATGGGTGTAGTCTCAAATGCCACAATCAGGAAATCACAATAATCAAATCTTCAAACAAGTCGCGATCAAGCCTGTGAAAGGCGTGAAGCAGCCACGTTATTGAGGCTTTCACCAATATGTCGCCTATCGTGCAAAATTCGTGTCACTTCTTTATCTCCTGCAGAGGTTTTAGAAATGGTCGTTGATGATGACCATGTAGCGGATGGACGTGCAGATTTCTGTATGCTTGGGGCTTTTGAAGATGGTGTGGACATCAAGATTTTGAAAAATGGCATGCAGATCTAGATGGTTGCAAATAGAAAATGACAAATAAAGGTCGCCGACCTCCAATAAAAATGACTGTGAGGCCGCGCACTCTACACAAACCTCCGCACGCTCTGAAAAAACCTCCAATAGAATGGTCGTGGGTTGGGTGCTTACCCTGCTACTCGCGGGCTTCCTTGCGGCTTGCAAGCATGGGTGAATGAGACGTGAAAAAGAGCGGCTTCTATGTTGCTAGCAATGACTGCGCAATCTATGCAAAATCACGCTGGTGTTAACGGCACAAATCAGGTATGAAGCCAAAGCCCGCGCAGAGATTAAAATGCCGAGCAACAAAGATAAAAAATGCCACAGACAGAGATTGAGCCACCCACAATTGGAGCACACCAGAGATTCAAACTGCCACGGGTGAGGTCGATTCAAGTTGTCGATTTGATCAACAAACCCGTTTCAAAATTTCCTACAGATTGTTAAGTACAGCAAGGGAAGAAATAAACAAACTAAATACAATAAATTGGTTCACCTTCTCGCCTGCAACTATCTTCCGTTATGTTCTGATACTATATAAGAATTAGGAGATCATTGAGATAAAAAAAAACAAGCATATTAAGTTAACAATGTCAAATATTGTATTAAGTTGATCCAAATGTACAGATAAGGAAACCTTGCATATATAGACAAGGAAGAGGTAATCAACCTATCATGTGGATTGACAAGTGCATCATGATGTGGTACAAATGAGTAGACAAGTGTCCTATAGGTTTCAAGCTTAGGATCATTAGGAATATGCAAACCAACAATCTATTTGAGCAAGCCATCAACCTTGATGCCAAGTGTTGAGTGACCTTTGAGATGAAATGGAAAGTCTTCCAACCTCAAAACGTATGTACATGAGGTTTACCAAATAAATTGGTAATCTCTAGATTTCTAAAAGGTTGCACATTCAGTTAGACAAGATGTTGTCTAACCTCATCAACCTAAGTACACTTAAGTACAGTGAATAAATACATTATTCACTCTAACATATTATTCATGACATGTGATAGGTTCACTAGATTATAACAAATGCATACCATACTAAATCAATGTAATGTATAAATACACTAGTATCGCGACTACTTATTATATTTTATTTTAGAGTCTCTATCATTCAATTAATTCAATAGGAAGCCATGTCTATAAGGATGACTATGCTAAACCCAGTAGTCCTTCCCAGGTTCAAGGTATTGTTCATGATCATAAACATAAAGATTTTACCAAGCACTCTACAATAAAAACTAAGACACATCAAGAAAAATGCAGCGATGTGTGATGGAATAAATATATTCGAGAATAGAATTTATGCGAGAATAGAATTTATGCACATGAAAGGAAACATTGGAGTCTAGGAGTAACAATTGTTGCATATATTATACAAGAGGAAATAAAAAATACTGAAATAATTTAGGTCCGTATTTGTAGGACACCAAATAAAAAAGGCACAAGAGAGAGTTGAGTAGTATCTTGCATCATCTCAACCATAGGTTAGAAATATTTTTCAAGGCTATGTTGATAAGTATATGAAGTCTTAAATAGCATTCTAGAAGCTAAAGATCATATAATGATTTATGATTCATTGAGCAATGGTAGTACTTGAGGGAAAATGTATTCATCAAATTTTAAAGGGTTTCAATCTTCTAACATTTGAGAGAGTAAAGTGTTGCGAGGTGTGCATCCTTGGTCTCCTTGTGCTATGCAACACAAAGCTTGGGTTTTTGACATGGCTTAATCATTGCTTGTGGATTCATTATCTCTGACAGTTGTATCAGACATTAATAGGTCAATCTTTTGGTGCAATGACAACTATCTATGCAGCAATTGTTATCAAAGCCTAGGTCATGAGTTTGAAACCATCTCTTGTGTTGAAGGGACTGTTGCAAGGTGTGTGCCCTTGGTCTCCTTGTGATGTGCAACACAACACTTGAATTCATGACATGGCTTAATTGCCTCCCATGGATTCATTATCTTTGGTGGTTGTATTGGGCATTAACAGGTCAATCTTTTGGTGCAATGACAACTTTTTGTGCAACATGAAAGAGGAAATATTTATAATGGTTGTTAATGGTGGGAATTCCTCACAAGAAGAGGTCAAAGTTATACTAATGGTTGTTAAGATTCTTTTATTTCAAAAATGAGAATCAAGAACCAATTTCCCTCACAATATTACTTAATGACATGGATGGGTATGAAAATATGTGGTTTAAAGGAGGTTTTCTTAGAGAGTACTATTGATGGTAGAACATAAAGGGTGTATAAATAGGCTATTCAATGGAAACTAAATCTTGACCTAAGAAAAATCCTTTTATATGTTCTATAATTAAATAAAGAGCCTAGATCTACTTACAAAATCCTAGAAAAAGTTATCAGGAATTCATCTAGATAGATTTCTTATTTCAACTAGTAAAGAAATGATAAATAAATACTTAAATGGAGATTACAAATAAGAAAACAATGTATAAAAACCATAGTGGTTCACTATAGGTTGATATTGTTCCTCTACTTTTCATGTATGATGGATTGAGATACCTTCTAATTATGGAAGCAAAAGAATCCCAATTAAAATCCTTAATTCAAAGACCGTTTTTTATGGATGATAAAATGATATATAATACCTTTGTTACTTACACCCTTGGTCTAAACAAGGATTTTCCAAACAAATTTTTGATTAATGTATTAGACTTTTCAAGTGGTATTCATCAATTAGTAAAGGTTATCTTAAGGAATATACCTCTATTACTAATTAAGAGGATGTTTGCATAGGAACTGAGGCTTTCTCTAGAAAAGGTCCTTTAAAGAGTACCATTGAATCAACATCAATGTCTAGAATCAAAAGTAAACCTTTTGAAAATAAAATATTCTTAGATGATGCTCCATATAATAATGCCTCACAATTTAAATTTAGTGTGGAACATGTTAGAAATAGGCCCTTAGCATCAAAGGTGAATCCTAGAGAATTGCATCAATCAAGAAATGAGGTTTAACTTCTTTCAACAAGTGAACTAGAAGGAAAAAATCATTGAAATCATTTACTAATAGGGAAGATTCAAAATAAACACATTCTAAGGAAGAACAATTAAAGTGTGCACAAGCCACATACAAATCATCTACAAGACAAATTTTGGGTGAAGTGTATTGAAGGGATAGAAGATGAAATTACAAGTAAAAATGACTTTTGATCTTCCTTTCTATTTTATGTCATATTGGTTTTTGGAGGGAATGAATTTTCACCTTCCCTATCCAAGTGACCTATAAATTTATAATTTGAACACATTGTATAGGTTGGAAACCCACATTTGAATATAATATACAAAAATATATAGTCTATTTCTTTGAGTTTTTTATTTTTATTATAGTTTTTGATCTCTAATTGTGTTTCATATATTTCCATACATTTAATTCATAAATTTTGATTAATTTAAAATGGTGTTCCATATCAATAATGTCTTGGTGATGGTGAGATTTTTTTTAGCACGGTTAACCTAAACACATTTTATGGTTTTAAATTTAACATTTATCATGCATATCGACTATAAGAATGTTTCCTTACCTTTTTAGCAAGGTTAGTGTTTATTGTAGAAATTTTATAGCTGGTTTTGGTCCTTTAGAGATTGCACATTCCTAAATTTTGGTTTTGGTTTAACACAATTTGGGAAAGGAATGGTTTCATTGGATTTTTCCATTCATCAAATGGTGTATGCAATGTGTTGATGCAAAATTTTGTAGGAAACAACCTTATGGGAAACTTAGCTATTGTAGGACTTGTGCATGTAGCTAAGTAACCTCTAGGATTTTATCGAAGCCGACTCTTCATTTTTTTAATGGGGGGGAGAAAAGGGAACAAAGATAAACATAAAATAAACAATTCTAAGCTAAGGTGATGCACTAAATCAGTCATGAGATAAGCAAGCACATTGTAGAAACAAAGGCTCGGGTAGTAACTAGCGTATATAAATAGACAATTCCTGACACTGCAAACATAAGAACATCAAACCATTTGCATAATATAACCTGTACAACATAAGCTAACACAAAATAGTAGCAACATAATTTGCATTATGCTAAGCTATATAAAGATTACAAAATATTGAAATAGATGTTCATATATTTTAGAAAATGCAAGCACAATCTAATGTCCTATCAAATGCTTGAAAAAAAAGGGGCCGAATAGAATGGCACATTCTACAAGTTCAGATTTAATAAAAAACACTATAGAGGTTGATTCTCGGTGCTAGGAAATTTAGTCCATCTAACAACAACCATAAAATGAAGAAAGGGCTGCTTAAATAAGCCAACCCACCACTTGGAGGCTCCAACAAGAAAGATGCTCCAGTGAAGTCACCAATGAGAAAGATTCCCTTGTGCAGGTACCAACAAAAAGATGGAAAGGAAGTACGCCAATAGGGACACTCCGATGAGAGATGGGCCACGCAGCAGCAGAAGGAAAGGAAACGCAGAAACAAAACAAAAATGGTTGCAACAACCATTGAGAAAAACCAATGGATGCCTGAACAATCACTACGTGGAAAGCTACCGACAAAGATAACTGTGGTGTGGGCCCCATCCAAATAGAAAGCAGGGAGAGGTGATGTGTCAAGCAACCAGAGCCTGAAAAAAGGAAAGAGAAGCATCTCGAAGGGAAGCTCTGATAGGATGCCACATGGTGGCGGCTGGAAAGCTGCGAGCGGTACCAAAACAAAAGGCGAAGTTGTGAAAGAAAGAAAGACTGCGAAGGAAAAGAGCGGTGTGTGAATAAATATTCACAGCATGGCGACTCATAGGGACATTTCACCTACGAAATGAGAAACTCTAGATCATGGCCTCGCAGACCAGTACTACCTCCTAGACTAATTAGTCACAACTTCTAGAGAGGGAAGCCTGAAGGGATGTCCAAACCTTGTCTGATGGTGCAAAGAGCATGTGCAAGTTTTCATGTGCCATGTTTAAATCAATAATTGCCTTAAAATGAAATCCACTAGATATTTTTGCCTCAGACTCCAGTTGGAAGAAGAGTTGTGCCAACTGATGCACCATGTTCTCAATATTAGCGGTAGTCGAAGGATGATTGAAAGACTAGAAAATAGATAAATCTTGTTTTTTCTCCTCAATCCTCTCAATGATGTGTTCTATGCTTGCCATTGTTTGGTCAGCTAAGAAGGGCAATGAAAGCCCTTGCTAAGTTAGTTGGGAAAATTTAGCCCGCATATCATAGGTAATTTGAGTTAGCTTTTCTTTGCACTCACCAACATGCTAGATGGCTTCATGCATAGAAATGAGAACAGTCATGCTCATGGTCGCTGCTATTTGGTCTTCGACCCCCACACTACTCAACACCTCATCGAAATATGTATACAATTTTCTCAATAGTTTCTTGGCCTCTAGAACTTTATTAGAAGTCATTTCCTACACCCATTGCATTGTTTCACTAACCACTCGGCATAAGTTGGTAGCATGTGCCATAAATTTGAGAGTGGGATGCAAGGTAAGGCATAGTGACTTAACCTTATCCTAGTATGATGCATGCAGTTCTTTGGCTATCTCTAGTGGGTTCATTTGGGATGCAGGAGGCTGGGATCTCAAAAGGTCCACCTCTATAGCCTTGTTGCTCAATTATGCTTTCAACTCCGTAATGCTTCCCTCTAGGATTGAAATGTGATTCTTTAGAGCAATATTTTCTTCCTCCTCCTTCAAGGCTAGCTCAGTCTATTTTAGCTTTTCTGTTTCCTACTCCAATGCAGCGTTCATTTCATTTACCTTGTCATTGGTAATTTGTTGGAGTTGTTTCAAACCATCACTTGCCTACTTCAATTCATCATGAAGGGCTGCCTCGGTCGCCCAAGATTGCTTGATTTCTCTCTATAGGGTTGGAACAACTCCGCACTCAGAGTCTAAAGTTCAATGACCCTACTCTCAAAGGCATTTCTTTCCTTTTAGGTCTAAAATCTGTTCATCTTTCTTCTTCATCTGGTGACTGAGCTTGAGGAAATCAGTTGTCACCACCCTTTGGGTTTCTTCCATTAATTCTACCTTGTCCTATAGACGAGCCTATTGCAAATCAAGTCCTATGGAATTGATAGAATAATCATTTGGATGCATTTATTTGAACAACTTGATGACATTGGGTGTCACATTCTTGAACATCAACGAATTTTGACTTTTGTTGAACATAGTCTGCATATGGGGTTCCCCAAGTTTGCTTGCATTCTTCACCCTTCTTTTTTGTATTTGGCTAGCCTGGGCACTTTTGGAAACATCCACTTGTGATAAATAGTCTTGGGGTGAAATACCTAATCCAACAACGAAAGGAATCTCCCAGGGAACTACTAATGGGAATGATAGCGTGCTTAAAGTATCGATGGATCTGTTAGATCTTGTAATAGTTGTCAAAGAAAAAGGTGGGATAAAATGACTGCTCTGAGATGGTGAAAACATAGTGGGGAAAAAGGTTGGGGAAGTAGCCACTTGACGCTAAGGCATCGAAGATACAAACTGCTGATTTAGTAGGCTAGGATGTGTTGCCACTACTTGCACCTCAGGGGTAGTAGACATAGGAGGAGGCGAACAGGGACCCCTAGGGGAACCAATGTTGACCTACCTTGGGTGACCAGTGAGAGGAACAATTGATGTGAGTGACATGACAAAAGTAGATGCAGAGGAAACTAAAGACATAGGAGAGAGAGAAGAAGGGGAGAAATGTACCTGAGTTTCCTGAAGATTTGTAGCAAATAAAACTAACTCTTCATGCTGTTCTTCTTCTCCTCTTCCTTCCTTCTCAATTCGAGGTCTCTTCTCTTCCGGGGAATCATCTAGACCTCCAAAATAACCCTTGGACGACACCTAATAGAGCTTGACCTCTTCTTCTTTGATCTAGAGGAG
This sequence comes from Sequoia sempervirens, assembly GCA_007258455.2. Taxonomy (NCBI): domain Eukaryota; kingdom Viridiplantae; phylum Streptophyta; class Pinopsida; order Cupressales; family Cupressaceae; genus Sequoia; species Sequoia sempervirens. The sequence goes on from VDFB02105785.1 coordinate 350,412,146, forward strand.
CTAGTTGGCTCTGACAACTGTGTATTTGAAGATCTCTCATGTTGCAATTATTTTCCACTGACCATCTCTCCTTGCATAGGACCTTCTTGAATCATTGGATCCTTTTTGGTTACTTCTTCTTCATGCTCTGGGGCTACACTTTCAACCTCACCGCACCTCTCAAACTCTGAATGCTCACGGTACCAACCATCATCAAATTGGTTGTCCAAGTCCACTTCCTAAAAGAGCCCATTAGTCCTTTTTATCTCTTGTCTAGAAATCCAAAAATCTTTGATCCTTTCAGGCTTCCAACCAAGCCTTGCTAACTAGCTATAGAGGAATTGATTTATTATATGGTTCAGGTTAAACTTGTCCATTATATATGATAAAAATTTAGCTAAGGTGGTCAACCCGAGCTAGAAGGGATGTGCTTGAGGTCGACGTATAACTTCTCATAATTTCTTTCATTTGGATTTCTTTGAGGGTCCCAAAATGACTGAGGCTAGTGAGGGATCTTAATGCATACCTCTACCAAGTTACCTACTAGATTATAGCACCATGTATCATAGATAATAACCAATCTAAGGTGACCTAACTTGGAATACAACACTTCAAAACTATTCACCCTTAGACTCTTCTTCTTGACCAATGCCACTAAGCCAAACATAATTGGTAGCGTTAGATGCTTTCCTCCCCAATAATTATTTTCAATATTACACAACTACCTGAAAGCCTCCAAGGATAACACCTTGTCTGAAACAAAACACGGTAGCTGGAAAGGCTCTCAGATGAAACCCTACATACAAAGCATTGTAAAATTTGAACCAAAGAACCAATCACAAGGTGGTACAAGGCCTCTCATACTCTACTTCATTGTTCAAGCATGTGAATTGGAAATGATATGATCTTAAAGTCTTTTCTTTGGATGGAGATACCAAACATATTCTGGCGCTGACTCCTACTCTACATCTTGCTCCATCAAAGTGCAAGGTCCATAACTCTAAGGCTCCTTCACTCCCAAACTCTTTAGTCACTCTGGGCATAATCTGATCTTCCTCATGTATGATGTATGTCCCAAGCCCGATTGCATGATAGTTACCAAAAGGGTTTGTGCTTATAAATTCATTCAAAAGAGCTTCTTCATTTTCAGTCCGGGAACTGCTTACTTCTTCATCCTCAAGAAGTTCGACATTGAGCATCTCTTTTGGGGTAATTGAGGTATGTGTTGCCTCAAAATTTACCATGGCTTCATCAGCCACATCCTCGAAATGTAAAGGTTCCACCAATATCTTCATCTTTGCTCCATGTTTGGTTCTTAGTATTAGGTGCGCCCAGTCCAAAGAGATATAACCTCTAGCATTTGCAGTGAATTCCTAGGATAGACATATCCTGAACATAAGAGGGACATCAATGAGTACAATGTCTTGGTTCACAGTAATGCTGGGGCACGTAAACAATGTCATAGGAAATCCTTTGATTACTCTGAAGGTTTCAACCTTGTTCCCATCAAGTTGCATAACTCCCTTCTTAAGGGGCTCATATTTGAGTCCTAGAGCTTCAACTACTTGCTTGGGCATGATGGTGGTGCTAGCACCATAGTCATCCATACAATTATGCAGTAGTTTTTTACCAATGATAAGTGTTATATAGAAAGGTTTGGGTTTAGGCTTACCCTCTTTTTCAACCTGATTTTCTATTGGTTGATTTTCCAAAACTTTGTTCGGGCCTGGATTGGTTGTCTTATATTTTGAGGGTTGCTCAAGCATCTTCATGCTCTCTTCTCCCAATAATGCCTTTTGTAATAGCAACTTTCGCTTTGAGATGGCCAAGATATCCAATAAGGAAACATTAGAAGAATATTTCTTTAGTTGTTCCACCATGTTGAATGGCATACGTGACTGATGAGCTGTGGTAGCTGGCTCCTTCTGCCTCGCAGCTGGTACATTCGACTATTTGGCAATTGCTGGGGTGGTCATGGGAGCTTTTTCTTTCAGAGGAGGTGGATCCTTGGAACCTAGAACAATGGCCCTAGAATGCTACAGAACTGATGACACAGTTGTCGATGAACTGGGCATTAGATTAGGTGACCCTTTAGTTTTCAAGGATGGGAATTCTCCAGTGAGCCTCCACTTGGAACGAGTATTGTAGTTTGACTGTACTTGTAGTGTCGGGGTCACCAGAATGTCATTTGGGTATACTGACTCTTCTTCCTCCATCCAAGAAAATAGTGCCTAGTCTGGAGCTATATCTAGCTCTTGCTCTATAGACATTCCTTGCATTTGAGTAGTGAGAACTACGTTCTCCATTTGCTAAGAGGCATATGCATGATCTCTGGAATCAAGCATGATGCCTTGAATATGCTGCTCTACTATCTTCTATTGTAAATTCCCTCACGGGAAATTTTGGGGCATGTGTGCATCATTGCAAGGGAAGCACCATGGATTAATCTCCTTGGAAAGATTATTTTGTCTCACTACCAACTCTTTACTCAAACTAGCATAGACAATCTGCATTGACATAGTCACAAGAACAACTTGATTTCTTTGTTGGGCTTGGGTATTACTGCACAATCTATCCTACCATTGATTCTGCTAAAAAGGAGGTTTCCCACCTTGGTAGTTTTGGTAAGCAGGCTTTTGGTAGGCATATTGTTGCCACTTCATATTGGTTAACTCATTTGTCATGGTTTAAAACTACTCCCTCATGTCGTTCACCTCATCTGCTAGGGGGTTAGGCACTGGAGCCATGCTCGATGTTGCTCCTGGGTACACATACATAGACTGGGGGGACGTGGGAGCGTTGGTTGAAGCTATCTCTGGTTCTGTTGAGGTTGATTTCAAGAACAATGGCATGATAGGTTGCAATGCCAACTTTTTGGCAGCAATAAGATTGTTCTTTGTGGTGATAAGAAGGCTATATGCATCGAGTAAGGTATTTCTACCGAGATACTGCAGCATCACAGACATATCAACATTTATAGACTTCAGATAGAACATGAACGCCAAATTCGAAGGTGGCTGACTGTCGACAGGGACCCTCTTCCAAGTCGAATGAAACTGGGCATTGAATTTAGTCAAAGCTTCATGAGGAGCCCACTTTATATTAGCTAGCTGGTGATATAGTGAAGATTTGTCGCCATTGGGTATGTGCAGGATCATGATGGGCCAAAAAGTGGCAATATTATGGGTATGTGGCTGACGAATTTTTTTTACCCAAAATTGATGAAATGAAAAGGGTTTTTAAAGGAGACTCTTAGCTTTCCACCAATATAAATTATGCTTTACTTTGAATTTAATAAATAATAATTATTCATTTTCTATTTGAATTATGACTAAAGTACTGATCGATAGGCTGATTAGAAAACGTCTATAGCTTTCAAATGGTATCACATTTTTTGAATCTAAAACATGTTTCACATTCTATGCTTCACATACTATAGGAGTAAAAAAAG
>VDFB02105785.1:350415675-350722009 GCA_007258455.2 Sequoia sempervirens
GGTTGCCTTGATACTTGGAGAAGAGGAAAAGAGCAGCCCCAAATTTTTCTCTCCCTACTCCTCCCACACCAACATAACCCATATTTCCCTTGGATGAGTCATCAGTAATAATTTTGAAGATCCCAACAAGAGGTGGGGACCACTTGCCTTCTCTTTGGATTTTCTTGTTGGGATATCTCCTCCCTTTGGAACAAGTCATCCTTGAGCTTAGTCTATTTAGACCCAAACCCTACATCACCACAGCCTCTCTAACATATAGAGGAACCCCAACCTCACATTGAGTTAAAATAGTCTCCTAAAGCACACCAAGAATCTATTGCCAAACTTGCAAAACTGTCATCTTTTTATCCTAAAACATTCTATGATTCCTCTCCAACCAAATCTGCCAGAGAGTGCATGAAGGATCAATAGCCCACACCAACTAGAGAGGGAAGGAGTGAGCAAGGGGCCTCCCCAAAGTTCTCCAAAAATTAGAGAGGGAAAGAGCATGCACACAAGAGCATCTCCACACCGCCCACCAAAGGTGTCAGATAGAGTTGGAGAAAGCACATTGGAAGAAAAAATGTGAAGAATATTCCTCACTACTACCACAAATAAAAAATATGGAGGGACCCTGAAAGCCTCTCTTCAAAAGATTATCCCAAGTAAGACACTTGTTACAAGCAACTAGTCAAAGGAAGTAGTTGCACTTAGGCCATGCAAACTTATTCCTAACACACTTCCACCAAGGGATTTCATCCTCCCCATATTTCCTTCTATCCAATTCATGATACCCAAGTGCCATCGAGTAAACCCCTTTTGGGTCAAGATCACAAGCTAAAACATCCCTCTACTACAAAGTGTTGCAAGATCTATTTGCTAAAATCTTAGAAAACTCAACACAATCCTCTTCTGAGCCTCCTGAGGTCCACAAGTGGTGCTCTTTCCACTTAAGCATCTCCACCTGACCTAGATGCTTCATAGATTTGAAATCACTCACCTTCAACCACCCAACCTCCTAAAAATACAAGCCAAGATTCCATAAATGGGGATAGGTGGTCATGATTGGTGGGTGACCATCCCAAGAATCAAGCCAAAAAGGAGCATCCTCACCCTTGTGAAAAATCCAGAATAGGCCCTACTTGATTAAGCTAGCTGCTCTTTTAAGCGTATCCCAAATCATAGACCCCTTACCATCTAAAGAGCATCTACAAATATCTTCTACCACAAATCCTCTCAGATATTTAGCATTGAGGATTTTGGCCCAATGTTGATCCTGATTAGTACAGCATCTCCAATAAAGCTTGGCCGCTAGAATTTTCCTAGTAATAGCCATCTATCGAAGACCTAGACCACCCTGTTGAATAGGCCTACAAATATAATCCCACTTAACTAAACTCCACTTCTTGGAATCCAATCTACCTACCCATAAGGATTTCCTAGAGAGCGCATCAAGCTCTCTAATAAAACTAGCAAGAGAAACTTGAACCATACACCTATAGATAGGAAGCACTTGAACCATAGCCTTTAGGAGCATAATCCTCCTAACAAAGGAAAACCACCTGCAAGTCCAATGATTGGCATAGCCCCTAAACTTATCCAGAACCCTCTACCAAGTTCCTTTTAGCAGAGGGGCCATAGAGAGGGGAACTCCCAAATACACAAAAGGAAGATTACCTATCTAAAATTTGAGAATACGAGCAATCCTAGATTGAATAAGTGGAGGAGTGTTAAAGAAGAAGATAGAGTCCAATTCCCTTAATTAATCCTTTGGCTTGAAGTTGTAAGATATATATCAAGAGCCCACTTGATGTTTCTCACTTTTTTTTATTTTGGAAACACCCAAGAGCACAATGTCATCCACAAACTATAAGTGGGTCTAAGGAGGCAACCCTTCACTCCAACACCATTCGCAAATAATCCCTTGACACAAATGGGATTTTAGAAGTCTTCCCAAACCTTTAGCCATAATAATGAACATATAAGGAGACAAGGGGTCACCCTGCCTAAGACCCCTAGAAGCACCAAACAAAAAGGAAGGCACACCATTAATAAGCACAGAGTAAGATGCCGACATGACACAACTCATCACCCGATTAATCTATCCCTCATCAAACCCAAAAGCACAAAGAAGCTTGCAAAGAAAAAACCATTTAACCCTATCATAAGCCTTAGCCATATCCAATTTGACAAACATGGCCTTCTCTCTGGACACCTCCATGGAATGAATGGCCTCAAAAACAATAACAATGCCATCCTAGATATGTCTTCCTACCACAAAACCTCCTTGCTCATCCAAGATAACTTTGAATAACTAGGGCTTTAGTCTCTTAGCAATTAACTTAGAGATGATCTTATAGATAACATTACAAAGGGAGATTGATCGAAAAAGGTCAAGGGAATTAGCACCTTCTCTCTTGGGGATAGGAGCTAGGAATGTGAAATTCACTGCCTTTAACATTTTTTTACTAGTCTAAGATTCTTGCACAACCTCTAGAAGATCTCATTTGATAGTCTCCCAAAATTGTTGAAAAAATTCAACAAGAAATCCATCTAAACTAGGGGCCTTACCTTTTTCATAATAAAAACTACCTCCTCCAACTCATCCAGGGATATGGGCCAATTGAGTTCAACATTAGCTTCAAGGCGAACAACAAAAGGAATACAAGCCAAAACCTAGTTAACTTCCTCTAGTTCCTCAAGAGAGTCCTCCATGAATAAGGAAGAGAATTATAGAGTAGCCTCCTATGAGATATCCTAGGAAGAGGATAATTGAACACCCTGAGAAGAAATGATAGAAGAAATTAAACTCCCATGTCCCCTAGCTTTGAAGAAGTTAAAGAAGAAGGTAGTATTCCCATCACCCTCTTGAATCCAATCTATCCTTGAATTTTGTTTCCAAAACAACCCCTCTCGTAGTTCCCATTCTGATAAAATATCCAAAACTTTTGTTCCAGCTTTAAGGGACTCCTGGGTAATCCCATGATCTCTATTATGCCTAGTGATGATATCCAAATGACTCTGAGCTACTAATTTTTCCTTAAAGACATTCCCAAATCATTCCTTATTCCACCTTTTTAGCTAAAATTCACAAATTGGAGCCTTTTAACAAAGGCATACATGGTTATCCCATGTAGAGGAAAACCTCTAATCCACCAATCTTTCATAAGGTCCTACAAAGATGGCTCATGCAACCACTTTAGCTAGAACTTGAAAGAAGGATTTTTAGCACTATCCCTTCCATGAGCAAAAAATTTTATAGGCTAGTGATCTAAGCCCCTCCATTCAAGAATTTTTGAACTATAGATCCACTGATTGCCTAACCAAAAACTAGAGACCAAGAATCTATCTAACCTCTCAAATATATAATTCACCCACCTCCTATTACTCCAAGTGAACAAACCATTTAGAGGCTTTATATCAATCAAATTTAGTATGGCTATGTTATCTCTAAGCACAAACGAAGAAGACTCCAGATGATCCAACCCTCCCCTCTTTTCATCAAGACTAAGGATAGCACTAAAATCACCAACCACAACCCAACAAAATAGAGGAGCTAAGGATCACACATACCTTATATGATCCCACAAGTGAAGTTTACTAGCCAAATTATTCAAGGCATAGACATTAGAGAGCAACAAGATTTATCCAAAGTTAAAGCTTGAAGCAACCATGGACAAGGAATTCCTACGCTCAATCCACCAGCGAGGGAGGATATTTATCTTATCCCAAAGACATGCAATCCCACCATCATTTCCATGTTGCCCCAATGCACTAACACTGACCGTGCCACCAAAGTTTGGAGGTTACCTTGACCATACCCTCCATAGATAACTTAGCTTCCCGAATAAACATAACATCAAGGGAATGAGCCTTGATCATTTCACAAACAACCTTTTGTTGAGGGATTTTGTTCAACCCCCTCACATTCCAAGAGAGAACAATAATTTTTGGGGGTTAGAAAAATGAGATTCAAGAGGTTTAACTAAGCTTAACTGCACCAAATTCAAACCCATTATCTTAATCTTATCCTAGTCTTTCTTCCTCTCGACCTTAGAGAACTTCTCTAAGTCTCCCTTCTTGAAATTATTCTAGTGCAAACCCAAATTAGAGGAGACCTTGTTTCCCTTACCAGGATCCTAAGCCTCTACCACTGATTGCAAAACCAAACGTAAAATGGTTGGACCAACACCCACCTCATTTTCTATTGGAAAAAATGATAAACCAAAAGAATCCAAGACGTGACCAGAATCCATCAAAGAATCGGTACCTAATTGTGACTTTAATCTTACCTCCCCAATGTTATTAAGACTACCCTCCATGCTAGGAGACAATTTCTTGAAGTCCAAGTTAGCACTTACATTCAAAGTCTCTTTTAGATAAACTTCTCGCTACTTTAAATCTTCTACAACCTTGAACAATTGAAGGAAACATCATCTTTCCTATCCTTAAGGGTTCTTTTTTGGCTTCTTCCCTTGTTGTGAGACTTTACTGGAACAAAAACCTCCTTATCTATTCCCCTTCTGACATAGGGGCTTTCCCTTTATCCCTCGATGGTGTTGAATGAGGAGGCATCCTAGCTGAAGACCCACCAAAGGAAATACCAAGTTTAGAGAGTTTGCATTACAAGTGACCATCTTCATGGAAGATCTGACACTGAAAGAGAAAAGGCTCATACTCCAATTTTTGAATCCATGAAGTGGACCCAACTTGAAGTTCTGAAAAATCTAGTAATGGGTTATTTAAATCAATCTCCACACAAATACAGGCTAACAAGATTACCTTCTTCTCTAGAGTCTGTTCTGGCAGACCCACAGGCTTACCCAACAAAAGAGCAATCATGTATAAAATGTCAATCCTCCAGAACTCAAATGGGATCCAAGGAAGTCTCTCCCAAACTAGAACCCTCGATGAAATCTCTTTAGCTAGATTAAATCTGACATGTCAAGGTTTAATAAATAGCCTCACTTGATTGTAGAAATAAGGGCTCCTTAAAACACTTTATTTGATCTTCCAAACATGAAAACACCACCATAAAATAACCATTCACTACTTGCATCACCTCCATGTCTCCTTTCAGGTTCCAAGTCTAACAAGCCCAAGATTCAAGAAACAAGAGAGAGACCCTAATTCCCATGAAATTACAAATTAAAGCATGGTTACTCCAATAGTTATCATCCTTTGCAATAGAATCTCATTGTATTACTAGAATTGGGTGAACCTCACTCTTAACCATACAACCATTTACCTTCATAGATCAATAAATACCACCCCATGAGGATCCAACTCCATTTAAGATATTGCTCTATAATGATGTAAATAGGGTGTTCCACCTTTTAGGAGATGAAGCACAATGATGGGTTCCTATTTCATTGTTATTACATTGATGAAGCACAATGATGGGTTCCTATTTCATTGTTATTACATTCAAGGAAACCCTAGAGATATCAATCCAAGGATGAATTAGGGGAAAGAGATCTTGCAATAGGGTGTCTTAGGGTATGATTAATGACTAAAGAGGGGTTCACCACCAAGCTAAGGCTTGGAAAGATAAATGACATGCAATATCTAATGATGAAACTTAATGATGTGCAAAACCTAAGTAAATGACCTAAAAATGAATGCAAAATAGAATAAAAAGCCGAGAGATTAAAAAGGTGCACCTAGAAACTTGTAGAAGCTGGAATGGAGACCTAAAATGTTGAGAATGCTAAAATTAATGCAAACTAGGACTCATATGCCAGACTGGGTGATTTAGTCCCAGATTAGGGTTTTTGGGAAAGAACAAAAATCTAGGAAAGACAACTCTAAAACTCTTAAAATCTACAAATTTGACTGTACTAGGACTCATATGCCAAAAGTGGAATATCACTCCAGTTCAGCTTTTTTGGAGGATCTGGATATGGATCTTCTCTTCAACCTTTTCTTTGTCTTCTCAACCCAATTTTTGGATCTAAATTGTCAAATTTTCCTTTGTAGAAGTCTTCCAATGATCTTCTAAACAAGGTGACAACTTGGAAAATTTTGCAACTTGACAACTTCTTTCCAATCTTGCTCCTTAGAGGGTCCTCAACCTAGATCTACAAATCACACACTAAAGAGAGGGGAAAATGTTTTTTTAGTGGAAACGGGTTTGCCTTGGTCAAACCCCATTTTGGTAATCAAACCTTGTAATGAAATCAAATAGGAAGGAGGAATGATGAATGAAAAAAACATAATGTTGCAACTCACCAAACCCTATCAATGAAGTGTTGCAAACATGTATGAAGTGGCTCCAATGGATGTAGATCTTGACTCTTGCTTGAATGTGATAGGTCTTGAATATAATGCTTGCTTGAATCATGAAACCCTTCATCACAATTGTTAGTTCAAAAACAAACATGATGCATCATGACTTTGACATGATGCTCGATACTTGAATAATGCTCCAAAAGACTTGATAACCAGCTCTTGAAGACTCTTGAATTCTCTTGTAAACACTCAAATTCTCTCATGAACTCAAATTCACTATAAGGAATGCTCTCATGAAACTATTTGATGAAAATGAGTGAAATAACCTTGTATTTATACTTATTTATGCCAAATTTCTCAAAATTACAACACTACAAGCTGACATTAGATCTAGGAGGATAAAATCCCGCCAAGAATTTGAATTATATTTAATTTTAAGCCAGACAAGACTCATATGCAAGTTGGGGTGTATGAGTCCCATCAGGATAGGCTTTGGGACACATTTTTCAAGAAATTTCTAGGTTCATGTGAAATTGGGATCAGGGCCCCAAAACTTAGGCAACGACCTATATGCCCAAGGTGGCATATGAGTCCTAGATCACTAAATTTGGGACATACAATCCAAAAAAACCTAAATCCTGATTGGATATTGATTTATGTTGGTGTATTGTAGAAAAAAGTATCTCTTGCTTGACATTGGAATAATTCATGATAAATTAGACTTAATGAGTCCTTGATTCAAGTGTTGTGAGGCATTTTATGCATCCACACGCTCTTTGGTCTTGAGGAGCACCCAATACACACATTTTCAAAATTCAACATTAGTAGGAAAGCATTAGGAAACTAGGGGGTATTTGAGTCATTTCATGATTGAATAAGGCCTTTGAGCCCATTAATGATGTAATTAGGGGTATTTGATGTTAGTTAGTTCAAAAAATACAAAAGGTTGCACAATAATGTACTTATTGTCAACAAATTGTTAAAAGTGAAAAACTAGGCAATTAGGGGTCTAATTGGTAAAAAGTTGGTTTCCAATGTCCACCTAATTAAAATGTCAGTTGGAGGATGTTGGGAAGTGTGGTTGGATGTTAAATAAGCCTCTCATGGTCAAGTCATGGTTGTTGAATCTTTTTTTTTTAAGTTCTAATGAAAAAGTGGTTGTTTTTTGGAAATTTCTGTGTGTAAATTTGCTGCTAAAATGTGTGGTACGACCTGTACAGGCTCAAACCTATTATGGTTGGAAAGAGGAGAGTGTAAGATTTCATTTGAAACTAGTTTGGTGAATTTTCATTGAGTTTAGAGGGTTTTATTGACATTTGATTAAAACTACCTATGCACAGCCATTGAAGGAGGGTTTGAAAGTCTAAAATGTAGTTTTTGACCATTCCACCCATTGTATACCACTGTAACTCAGTGTAATGGTTTAATATTATGTAAATTAGATGTGTGTAAGTTTTGGATGTAGAGGTGGACATCTGTGACTTTTTAAGGTGATGCCCTAGTTGAATTTTTGTGCATTTTCAATGCAAATGAAGGTGTAGAAGTTGAGTTTTTGTCAATTGATGTTATGGCTGCCCATGTGAAGGTTTTGTGAGCATGTTCAGGTCTAATGGGGTGTGTTCCAAGTGGTTTCAAGGTTTTTTGTGGTGTGGAGATGTCATTTTCATTAAACCCTCCCAATTAGTAAGCAAACATGAGGGTTTCTAGTTTTGGGGTCTTAAAGTGCATGACTAACTCAAAAGGTTGTTGATTTAGATGTTTTATGACATATTGATCTGCTGTTTTGAGGTTTTGAGTGAATATTGCATGATTGAAGGGTAGTTTCTTTGTAAATTGGACCAATTTAGGCCTAGTTCAAGAGAGGCCAGTCACATAACTCTTATACTCTTTGAAACAAGTGTTTAAGAAATTTTGATATGTTTGAATAGGCCATAATGGGTATCCAAAAAGAATTTTGGTTTATGGGTGTGAGGTGTCTTTGAAAAGTTATGCCTTTTTTTCTTTAAGTTTGGAAGGTTGCTTGGCATTGAGGGTGAGTTGAATGCATGGTAAAGAAGAGTTCTTTGTTCCAAAGTTGATATTTTCATTGTTGTGAATGACCTCCAACTTGACTCTGCATCATAGTGGTATTAGAGCGAGGAAGTAGATCTCTTAAAGATTGAAGGAGAAGCATTTGAAGGAGAAAGGACATCATGGCTATTAGAGGTTTGAATGAGAAGGAGATACAGATGAGGAATGCAATTTTCAAGATCAGATATAAGTGCAAAGGTGAGGTTTGCAAGGTTATGGTTGATTCAAGTAGTTTGGATAACTTGGTAGCTCTTGAAATGGTTGAAAAATTGAACTTAGAAAGGTTTTCACGTGATTCACCTTATTATGTTTCATTGATGAATGGTGAGAACACATTTTTGGTTAAGAAGCAATCATGGGTTGAATTTCAAATAGGTGAATACAAGGACAAAATATTATGTGATATTGTACCATTAAAATATTGTCATCTAATGTTTGGGAAACCATGGTGTTGGAAAAGATTTGTTGTGTACTATGGCAGGGATAATAGTTACCAGATTAAAAAGGATGGGAATATTTATAATTGATTTCATTAGTGGAAGAAGATAACAGCCAAAACAAGGAAACAAGGGTGCTACTATAGGAAAGACAAAACTTCCTAGGATACAAAGAAGACAAGAACAAGGAAGAGGCAGCCATTACAAGTGGAGAGGTCCTTGAGACACCAGGGGTAGTAGCAGATTCAAAATTGGAGAATGTAAAGGGTTGTTTGAAAGAAAAGGTCAAGAGTGAAGGGGCCTTGAGGATGCAAGGTAGGCTTGAGAGTTGTGTGGAAGGAAAAGAGCAGGTGAAAGTTTGTTCATTAAAGACTAAAAATGATGCAAGGTAGACCCCCATGAAAGATACAGGGGTAGGTGAGATTGAGACTGAGTTTTGTGATAAGAAAGTTATTGGGATAGAGAGTGTAGAGAGGGAAAAAGATGTGAGTGCAAGTGATTTGTAGGGATGGCAAAGCAAGGGCATTGAGGAAGGGATATGTGGTCCATTGAGTGGACAAGAGCACAAGGTGCAACAGGTGGTTGAAGGGAAGGATGGAAGACCCATTGATAAAAGGGTCTTAAAAACTAAGATTCAAGTGAATGATGAAGGCACAAATGATGGTAGTGAGAAGTGTCATAAGAGGCTTGAAGAGCATGGGAATATTAAGATAGGGATAGTTTGGTGTCCTGTGGAGTTGGTTGCAAACAAAAATTAGTCTAATACTAGAAATAAGAAAGTATGGACATTGGAAATACAATGGCAAAGGTGGACAGTGAGGTGAAGGTAGATGAGAGAGAATCCCAAGGGGTATGGAAAGTGATGGAGAGTAGATTGGTTGAGGTAAACCAATGTGAAAGGATGATGTTAGGAGGAGGTGAAGAACAATTAAGTTGTGTTTCTGAAGTTAGTAGGACAAAGGTCCTTGAGGAAGAAAATAGAAGGAAAAGTATGAACAGTCAAGAGGATGACTTGCATAGCCCAATGATGGGGCATGAATGTAATGAGTTTGAGAGGACATTGCAGGTTAAGAACATAGTGATGAAGGAAGAAAAAGGTCTAATGCAAGGCCTTAATAGGGATAACAAGTTTATGACAAACAAAGACATGACAATCAGCCAGTTAGAATGGCAAGAAACAGTGAAGGGAAATGTGAAAAGGACAATGAAAGAGTATGAAGAAGAGGTTGTCACCATGAAGGGTGAAGTAAATAGGATGAAGAGTTTGTCAAGGGTCTCTATGAGGACAGGGACTAAGAGTGCAGGGAAGTCAGAGTTAGGCCATGAGAAGGCTAAAGAGTTTGTGAAGTCTCCACTTGAAATGGAGAGAAGAGGAAGGACTGAGGTAAGGGCAGAGAATTTTCCCTGGTTAATGAAACTTGTTGAGCAGTTGTGTGCTGTTATGATAGTGGTAACAGGCATGGTAGGTGTGAAGAGGAATGTCAAGCAGCAGAAGACAAAGGAAGTCATTTGTTGCTTCCTAGTTGTGTTGATACAATTGATGGAGGTCAAGCCAAGGGTAAAGATGAAGGAGGATAGTCATATGATGATTTGGTTTGTAATGAAATAATTTGAAGAGTAGGAAAAAGGAAGATGGATGGACAATCAAAGCCTAGAAGTACAGATTCAAGTTGATAGAGAAGACATGAAGACTCAAAGTGACAAAGCAAGCATGGACTTTCAAGAAGAGGACAAACATAAGCCCAAGGTGAAGATGAGATCATTGAAAGTACAAAGAGGAGTATCTAATAAATTTTTTTTTTTCAGGTATAGACATTTCCAAGGGACTTGGAAGAATTTTAAGCCAGGGTGTATGGTGCAGGAGCACCCAATACACACATTTTTCAAAATTCAACATTAGTAGGAAAGCATTAGGAAACTAGGGGGTATTTGAGTCATTTCATGATTGAATAAGGCCTTTGAGCCCATTAATGATGTAATTAGGGGTATTTGATGTTAGTTAGTTCAAAAAATACAAAAGGTTGCACAATAATGTACTTATTGTCAACAAATTGTTAAAAGTGAAAAACTAGGCAATTAGGGGTCTAATTGGTAAAAAGTTGGTTTCCAATGTCCACCTAATTAAAATTTCAGTTGGAGGATGTTTGTAAGGGTGGTTAGATGTTAAATAAGCCTCTCATGGTCAAGGCATGGTTGTTGAATCATTTTTTTTGAAGTTCTAATGAAAAAATGGTTGTTTTCTGGAAATTTCTGTGTGTAAATTTGCTGCTAAAACGTGTGGTACAACCTTTGTACGACCTGCACGGGCTCAACCCTATTATGGTTGGAAAGAGGAGAGTGTCAGATTTCATTTGAAACTAGTTTGGTGAATTTTCATTGAGTTAGAGGGTTTTATTGACATTTGATTAAAACTACCTATGCATAGCCATTGAAGGAGGGTTTGAAAGTCTAAAATGTAGTTTTTGACCATTCCACCCATTGTATGCCATTGTAACTCGATGGAATGGTCTAATATGATGTAAATTAGATGTGTGTAAGTTTTGGATGCAGAGGTGGACATCTGTGACTTTTTAAGGTGATGCCCTAGTTGAATTTTTGTGCATTTTCAATGCAAATGAAGGTGTAGAAGTTGAGTTTTTGTCAATTGATGTTATGGCTGCCCATGTGAAGGTTTTGTGAGCATGTTCAGGTCTAATGGGGTGTGTTCCAAGTGGTTTCAAGGTTTTTTGTGGTGTGGAGATGTCATTTTCATTAAACCCTCCCAATTAGTAAGCAAACATGAGGGTTTCTAGTTTTGGGGTCTTAAAGTGCATGACTAACTCAAAAGGTTGTTGATTTAGATGTTTTATGACATATTGATCTGCTGTTTTGAGGTTTTTAGTGAATATTGCATGATTGAAGGGTAGTTGCTTTGTAAATTGGACCAATTTAGGCCTAGTTCAAGAGAGGTCAGTCACATAACTCTTATACTTTCTGAAACAAGTGTTTAAGAACTTTTGATATGTTTGAATAGGCCATAATGGGTATCCAAAAATAATTTTGGTTCATGGGTGTAAGGTGTATTTGAAAATTTATTCCTTTTTTCTTTAAGTTTGGAAGGTTTCTTGGCATTGAGGGTGAGTTGAATGCATGGTAAAGAAGAGTTATTTGTTCCAAAGTTGATATTTTCATTGTTGTCAATGACCTCCACCTTGGTTTTGCATCAGGCATGGATCAAAATTTAATCAAGAGTCCATAATGCTTGAGAGAATAACAAATCCTTGATTTTTTAAAGGAAGCATGTGGGAGATATTTCCATATGGAGGGATAAATTTGAATTTGAATTTAAGGGAATATTCCATGAGAATATTATTTGAATGATTTGAGGAAATATTAGTCAATTAAATAATTTAGAAAATTATTTAATTGCTCAAGTAGAGGAATTATAAATTTTAATTAAACAATTAGGAATTATTTAACCAAAGAAGGGGAATGACATTTAATTAAATAATTTACATTATTTAGTAAAGAGAATAAAAGAGTAGTGTGAAGGATGAATTAATCAAATAAAGGCAATTGTTTAATTAATAGGATAAAATTGTGAATTTAGCTAAATAGTTAGCATTATTTGTTAAATAGGTGAAAATGGGAAAAGTAGGAGAGAAATGTAGTTGTTAATGGGATAGAAGAATACGATTGTCTAGGTATACTTTTCGGGGTACATGTATTTATATTTTTCCCTTTTAATTAAATCATCATTAGATTTTATACTGCCAGACTAATGCCCGCTCCAAATTTTTTTTTTTTTTCTTGATTCCCTGCTCTACCCTAGTAGATGAAGGAATACTAGTATGCTACCCACTCGAGAGATTGAGTGGAAAATTGAATTTTGGTTTGATCTCACAATAAAGCAACGAGAGTGGTTTGGCTACATAAAGGATGTAAAATAATTCCTAGGGCTCTGATAAAGTGACCATGGTTGGATAGGAATGAGAAAATTGAGTTATAGGTCTAAAACCATAGGTTTGGCAATGCATATATGTGAACTTGGGTGAATTTCAGGTTGATTCACACACTTTTCTTTAGAGAGAATTAGAGAGCTTAGAGAGTTTTGGCTTAGATTTTCCTTGGGAGCACCGCCACTATGGTGCACATAGATTTCCTGCTTTCCAAGATATCTAGTGCTTCCACTTGGTTAGATAGTTTTTATTGAATATTTTTTTCTTTAATAAAGTTTCAAAGTCAAACCAATTACAATTCAAACATAAATGGGGCCATAACACAACTTTTTTTGTATGTCTCGAAATTCAATTTTTTTGTTTGGATCAAGGACTTCAATGTCTGATTACTCATATTTTTTTCAATTTTTTGATAATCTGCTATTTTTTCCACATGTATGTATAGAACATAGACTTTCGTTTTTGATGAAAAACCTATGTTTAATAAAATTAAAAAGAAAAACATAATAACACCAAAACATATTAAAATTATATCTATTGGATAGCTCATTCTGAGGACTACCTGATTCTAGTTGGGTTTGTGAATATTCCTCCATTTTCATCCTCAACTAGAGCTCCGAAGTGCCAAAATTTAGGTTTTTTTTGTCTCAGGTGGGGGATGAGAAATTAGGGGGGTTCGTATGAACCTTGGTTCATTCAAACCCCCTTCAATATTCCTTTTTTCTTTTTTTTTTTGGTGGGAACTATGGGCCCAGTAATAAATAGTTTTGGTCGAACCCTAGTTTGGTCGAACCTCTTTTTGGTTGGTCAAACTTGTAGGTTCATTCGAACCCCTAAAACCAATTTTTTTGCCATGGGGCCATTTTTTCTCAATTTTCCTTCCTCCATCAAATTGTAAACCACTATTGTGGCTTCACCCCATAGCACAAGGGGAGAGGATAGATAGAGAACTCCTTCAACTAAAATGAAAATAAAATACAAGTTAGAAGTATTTTTGTTCACCCAAGTTTGCACAAGGCACAAGGGGATAGGATACATACTTCAACCTATCATGTAGGATTGAAAAAGAACAAACTTGTTCATTTTAGGTACACAAGGATTTAAATGTGTCATTGATTTTAAGCACCAAATCCAAAGCATGAAATTTTAATTTTTCTTTTTAAACCCAAAGGAAAGATGTAAGTTGTGTTGTTATTTTTAAACCAAAAGGAAAGATGAATTCATTTTAAAGAAAATAAAAATTAAATGTTCCTAGATTATGAGCCATAGTGATCAAAATCACTAGTTAGGTTCTAACTCCTCCAAACCAAGTTTCTTGCAAAACAATCAATGAAAAACCAACAAACAAAAGATAGGGAATAGTTGGGGTTAGCTAAAACCTAGATGAAATTAGCCAAAAACCCTAAAACTAGCTCTATGTTTTACCAATATACAAAAGCATCAACTTGTTTTGATAGAAGCATTGCATTGTCATGTGTAAAAACATCAAGCTTTCACAAAACTGTCAAACTTTGACATACACAACACATTGATTAGAAGGCAACAAATTCGAAGGGTAACAGTGGCATCAAACTCTTTGGTTGCAAAGCATTGAAGGACCCACTTAAGCATCAAAGGATTGCATAAGTGTTGATCCTTTTTGTGTAAAAGTGTCAAACTATCCTCCTAAACCTACAATTTGATAAAACATAAAAAATGATGTTAGATCAGGGACATGGTGTCCCACCGGGCATGCCAAAATGCCATATGGTAAAATAGAATGATCAAATGCAACTAAATTAAACTAAAATTAAGAAAGATATTGATCAATTAAGTGTCATATTCAATGAAATTAGCCTATAACCTTAAGAAAGATAAATATTCAAAGCATTCAAATTACAAATTGAAATCAATGAAACTAACTAAAGGTTGGATTATGTGTAACTGAGTGATGGTTGAATGTTGAATTTCTCAAATTTCCTTATCCATTGTTGAGGGTGATGCAAAATATTGGTGAAAGGTGATAATGGTGATCCACAAATGCTCAAAATCTTTAAGGTGAGTAGTAATATCAATATAGTAAGTTTGATCAAATGGTTGTGAATGAATAATCATGTAGAGTGAAGTATTTATAGAATTTTGGATTGAATCAATGTCGAGGATTCAAAATGCTAATCAATGGAGGAAATTGGATTAGATACGAAGACATGGATTAAGAAATGAATAAAGGGTTGATAATTCATAATGGCATGGATCAAGAATTTAATCAAGAGTCCATAATGCTTGAGAGAATAACAAATCCCTTGATTTTAGGAAGCATGTGGGAGATATTTCCATATGGAGGGATATATTTGAATTTGAAAAGGGAATATTCCATGAGAATATTATTTGAATGATTTAAGGAAATATTAGTCAATTAAATAATTTAGAAAATTATTTAACTGCTCAAGTGGAGGAATTAGAAAGTTTAATTAAACAATTAGGAATTATTTAACCAAAGAGGGGGAATGACATTTAATTAAATAATTTACATTATTTAATTAAAAGAGAATACAAATTACTGTGAAGGATGAATTAATGAAATAAAAGTAATTGTTCAATTAATAGGAGAAAATTGTGAATTTAGCAAAATAATTAGCATTATTTAATTAAATAGGTGAAAATAGGAAAATTAGGAGAGAAATGGTGTTAATAGGTGAAATCTCAGTGTGTGATATACTTAGGGCATTTTTATGTATCTATATTTTTCCCCTTTTTTAATTAAATCATCATTAGATTGATACTGCTTAGACTAATACTACTCAATTTTTTTTTTTTTTCTTGATTCCCTGCTCTACCCTAGTAGATGAAGGAATACTAGTATGCTACCCACTCGAGAGATTGAGTGGAAAATTGAATTTTGGTTTGATCTCACAATAAAGCAACGAGAGTGGTTTGGCTACATAAAGGATGGAAAATAATTCCTAGGGCTCTGATAAAGTGACCATGGTTGGATAGGAATGAGAAAATTGAGTTATAAGTCTAAAACCATAGGTTTAGCAATGCATATATGTGACCTTGGGTGAATTTCAAGTTGATTCACATGCTTTTCTTTAGAGAGATTAGAGAGCTTAGAGAGATTTGGCTTAGATTTTCTCCAGAGCACCTGACACTATGGTGCACATGGCCCTTCCCGTACATCACAAAGATCAAGTTTGTGAGTTCCAAGAGCCAATTGATGTAGGACCACCAATACATACCCTAAAAAACTTACTTTCCACACATTTTTAGATAGTGAAATGTAGGCTATAAGTAGGACCAACAAACATGTCAAGACTTTCCTCTGGTAAATCTTCCATCTAAATCTCTTGAAATGGAGTGGTGTAGACTTCCAAAATAGCTCGCATATTTTCCTTTTCCTTCCAAATAAAGTGTTGTTTCTTATTCATCAAGTAGGTAAAGGAGGCATGACCCACTCTACCACAAGAATGACAAATAACTAAAGAGTCTTCATATTCAATTCGCTGCTCCCACTTACAAAATTTTGAAGATAAGGTTATCTTAGTGGGGAGAATAAGGTTGTCCTCCACTAACACACAAAATCTAATAGACAACAATTGCTTCATGAATTTAGAAATATTATCAATAGTACAAAATTGCTCAAATGAATTAGCAATACTCATAAAAATCTCTTCATTCCAAAACTCCAAAGGTAACCTTGGAAAATTCATAATTTTTTGAGTTATAATATTTTTTAATGACTTTTTAAAGTGAGATTAACAATAATTCAAACATAGGTTATTTCATAACACATTTTTTTTGTGTGCATATGAATTAACTTATTTTTTTTTGTTGAAATAAGGACATTAATATGTAGGGATCATATATTTTTGAGATTTTTTTCTCCATTTTCGTATTTTTTTGCATGTGCAAAACAAAGATCTTGAAGTTTAGTGAAAAACTTACATTCACAATAAATATAAAATAAATATAATAACTAAGTTAAATATATTCAAAACTATAATTTTTGGAAAGCTTATAGTAAGGGCTACATACTTAGAAAACATAATTTCTAAATGATTTCATTTGATGCCACAAAAGATAAAGCAAAAGTGAATTTTTTCAATATTTTGATAATTGTAGAGGAGAGTCCATTGTGGGTATGATTTAGGACTAGAGGGGTTATATTGATAGGGAGTTTGATCTAACCTTCTTCAATTAAAATCTTTTAGATGGAACCTCTCAAGGCTTAAATCATTAATTTTTCTAAAATAATGTGACTTCAAGAAAAAAATTGGATGTCCTCAAAGTGTGACACACTATTGTGACAACATTGTGACAAGACCTTTATATCTTTTATCCACTATCTATAAATAAATTATTGTATCAATATTATGCATGTAATCAATAATAATGATATGAAACAAAAATTTTGTTTCATATTATGATATGTAACTTATGCTTTATTTTATTATTCTTTATTTATATATATTATAATTCTACTTTAAAATATTAAACAATGATCATGTTAATGTATAGAAAATGTTAGTGTAAATAGAGTCATTATCATACCTATTCAACTAATCACCTTTCTAGGATTAACCTATTCACACTCATAACTTAAGTTTACTTAGATTTTTTAGGATTTTATCTCACTTCATAGAATTGAGACATCTTTCCTCATCATTTGAGACACTTTTTTGCATGTGTATTTGGAATTTTCTCATGTACTTGTCAAGTGAGCTAACAAATGTTGCACATTTGGAGGGTTAGTCAATTGTTCAGTCCTACTTTCCTACCTTATCTACCTTGCCTATATATGCAAGGCTTCCTCATTGTATATTTACACACTTTATTGTATATTGATAGACATGCTATTGTTCTTTTTTTTTTACTTGTGTAAGTTTGTTTCATGCTCTTGATCTTAGTATTCTCCAACATGGTATCAAAGTCATGCAAGCACGTTTCTTCTCGCATCAAGGTGACATCCACACATAGCCCTATTATCGGAGCATTATAGAGCCATTCTGAAAATTAGGTATTGATTTGTTTCTTTGATGCTTGACTCCCTCTAAAAATCCACATGACATTGGTCATATTAATCCCCCTTTTCATCTTGGAAAGAATATAAGATTTTCTACCAATCATGCTAGTGCTAGCTCTTCTAATGATATGCAACCTCTTATCTAGAATGTAATGGGTTCTATTAATTTGAATGACCAAGATTCTAGAGATCATAAATAAATGATAAAGTTTGTTTCTTCTCTTCATAATTTGATGGAAAATTCAAACAATCTCCTTTTTAATATCATGAAAGAAAAAGAGTGAAATTATATTTTGAAGGAACATGTTTCTTCTCTAGAAAATAATTTTGATTGTGATGAAACTCTTGTCTAAAATTTCCAAGAATTATCTCATAAGATAGAACATTATACCATACTCTTTGATCAACCTCTACTTATATTTTTTAGGATTTTGTCTCACTTCATAGAATTGAGACATCTGTCCTCATCATTTGAGACACTTTTTGCATGTATATTTGGCATTTTCTCATGTACTTGTCAAGTGAGCTAACAAATGTTGCACATTTGGAGGGTTAGTCAATTGTTCAGTCCTACCTTCCTAACTCATCTACCTTTCCTATATATGAGAGGCTTCCTCATTGTATATTTAAACTCTTTATTGTATATTGATATACATGCTATTGTGCTTATTTTGTTTCAAACTCTTGATCTTGGTATTCTCCAACATGGTATTAGAGGTATGAGAGTATATTTATTCATGCATCAAAGTGACTCATATTTGACTCCCTCTAAAAAGCTACATGATATTGGTCATATTAATCTCACTATTAACGTTGGCAAAAATCTAATATTTTCTACCAATCATGCTAATGCTAGCTCTTCTAATGATATGCACCCTCTTATCTAGAATGTAATGGGTTCTATTAATTTGAATGCATGAGATTCTAGAGATCATAAACAAATTCTAAAATTTGTTTCTTTTCTTCATAATTTGATAGAAAATTCAAACAATCTCCTTTTTAATATCAAAAATGAAGGAAATTAACATTATCATATTTTGAAGAAACAATTTTTTTATTTAGAAAATAAATGATTATGATGCAGTCTCTCTAAGACTTCCAAAAATTATCTCATAATAAAGAACATTATACTAGACTATTTGATCAACCTCTAGATGTGATATCTAACTACAACTCTCATAAATATCTAACTATAACTCTCATAAATTCCCTTAATCTCTTGCTTCAGTTTGCTTAGTTTAAGCCTTTGTATCGCTTATAGCAATAATAAAAATGACCCGCTGGCCTTTTTGTAATTATTAAATTTTTCATTTTATCCAAATCAAATAATCTCTAGTTACTGGTCATTTTACGTGGACTAATACTGCTCTATAACTTAAAAACAAAAAGGAGGATTTGTATCAATGGGATGAATGGTTGTTATGGTTGAACAAATGACTTTATTATATTCAGCACTGAAAAATTTAGATAATGTGCTTGTGGCGGCTTCAATGGCAACCACTAATTAAACTGGTAGTACTATCCAGAAATATAGGCGAAGTCATTAGTGTGAGGATAACAAAAACTCACTCAATGTTCCACAGTGCTTGCTCTCTAAATTAAATATACACAAATCTGCAAAATATTCCACCATTTTATGATACTGAATTTCTTCTCAATCTTCCTCTGCGGCGCGTTTGTGTTGGTTGAGGGCTCTGTACTGGGAAATCATCTTCTACGCTGCATTGGTCATCTAATTTATCTGCCTTTGCCTTGGAAACTTTCTTCCACCCATTAACCCACTGGAAAATGCTTTTCTGCTTGGAGAGTTTATCCACCTGCTGCTGCATCGAAAGGCATTGCTTTTTGAGTTCAGCAAAATCTGCCCTTATTTTCTGTATTTCCAAGGGAAGGGACCGAATGTCGTAGTCATTTTCTCTCACGGAAGAGCACCGTGCTTTATCGCAGCAGTGTGCTGAGCAGTGCGCCCGCTCATTCGGCGCCGGCGGGGCCGTTTTTTCGGGTATTTTGGCGTTTCTGAACTTCATCTGCTCGGAGTAAAGAAGGTGCACCACGGTTCGAACGGGGAGCCGCTCATTCTGGGCAGCGTGCATGCAGGCGTCCACTGATAGCTTTTTGCAATCCATTAATCGGCACAGCCTCTTCCTCTCTGTGTCGGAAACTCCTGGATGAGCCTGTGAAATGCAATGGAATAATTCGGTCAGGAAATTTTGATTGTATCACCTGTCTTGTAAATTTAAAAATTGTCTACGGTTCTATTAGAAGTGTACTAAGCTGTTGACTCTGTATAAAGCTATGAGAGATGTACTCAGCTGTTGAGTCTATAAAGCTATGACAGCAAATTCTACTCCATGACTTGGAAATTAGGAAGCGACGATGAAGCAAATTGGGTAAAGTTTAGCGGATTTGATTTCGAGGGAAATTTTATGGTTAAAGTATTTTTGAGTTGTAGTATTGGGATGGGTAATCTTTGGGGAAGTCTGAATGTTGTATTTTTACAAGAATCATTTAGATTTAACAAGCATTAAATCTATCATTCATTTTCATAAGAGATGAGTTCATGCAAACCGATGTTCATAGATTATGGGTCAATGAGTTTCAAAAACATCGTTGAATCTACATAGATGCAATGAGTGTTAAGTGAACCATACATTCTCATAAGAGATGGGTTCATGCAAACCGATGCTCATAGATTATGGATCAATGAGTTTCAAAAACTTTGTTGAATCTACATAAATGTGATGAATATTAAGTGAACCATTCACTCTCATAAAAAATAGATTCATATGATTCAATTAGATTCTAATATTAATATCATAACTTGATACACTGAAAAATTCTTTCTTTGTGTTATCGATACAGATATTTAAATAAAAGCTCTCAAAAAAAGAGTGTGAGAAGTCAATCTCACCTGGCATCACTGAAACAGAAAATCCAAAAATATTAAATGAGAAACGCTTATATTCTCTAAGAAAATATGGGAATGAATTAGCTCACCTAGATTCCAACTTACGTTGATTTTCAGTGCTCTATCAGTTTTGTTTCAACTAAAATAGTAATTATAACGGTTTTGATTCAGTTAAAAGGGAGGCCACAATGATTAAGCTCTTCTATTCAGTACAACTCAGTAGACAGGTTCCATAAATGTACTGGTATTTAAGAAACAAATAGTAAACCAAAACACAAAACCGTTGGGGCAAAAGCCTTAAGTAGATTGAAAAGAGAATTAATGAATTTTATTGGTCTGTTTTACTTTTCGCCTGAATAAAAGCTCTGGTATTTTAAGAAACAAATAGTAAATCAAAATTAAAAAACGTTGGCATAACAGCCTTTAAGTACAGTGAAAAAGAGAATTTCTGAATTTCTGAATTTTATTGCAGTCTGTTTTTCTTCTCTTTTCAATAAAAAAAAGACTGTTTTCAAATTAAGTGTTGATTACTTTTCTGTCTATTAAATTATTTATATTAAATATTCTTATATAAAAGAGTTGTAGTTCAATTGATTGAGCATAATTAATAAGTGTAATGGTATATTCCTTCATTACCCCATCCATCAAAGTTCAAACCTTTAGAAATATGATGTGAGGGATGAGGCTGGTATCATTTTTCTAACAACTTTGATGGAAGGGATACCATCCATAATGGTCGTGCTACCATATCAAATAACAAAGCAAATTCATGAATGATAAAAAATTCTCCATGAACAGAGAAGGGAACCAATTTTTAAGCCCAAGGAGTAAATAAAAGGCGGAGAGAAAACCCCATCCAGAAAAACCTGAATGAATGTGAACTCACCTTGAGATAAGTATCAATAGCTCTATAGAGTCCATCATCACAGGTTCTGGCATAGCTTGGGAGAGCTTCAGCCAATGCTTCAAAGTCTGAGACACTGAAACTCTTATCTTGAGCGACTTCCGCCAAATAGCTATCTAAAACCTTGGCTACCTTCAACTTAGCAGATCTCCCCATACGAGCACCGTCATCTTCTCCTGAATTTTCATCCTGAGCAAGAAAACATTTAACGAGACGGTAGACCAAGCGAATATCAAAGAGAGTGTGGGAAGTGTGAGAAAAAGAAGGAATAAGCAAGTCTGAAACAGTTGCCTGTTCCAGCTGAAGCCCCACGCGTCGCTCCAGCTCCACTTTGATCGCTGTATCAGCTCCCACGATGTGTGCCATGCGCAGCAACCTCAGCAGAAAGCTGCACGACACAACGTCTTTCTCCGCCGGCAGAATGCTCACCAGAGTCTCCAAAATCAACCTGTTTTTGGCTGTGGTGTTCTCATTTTCTGAACTCTCTATAATTTCCTTCACATCTGCCAGATTTTCTAGCAGAGATGCAGATGTGCGCTGATCTTGAGCCAGGCCGGGCAGCCATTTCATGGCATAGTTAGAGATGACTGCGCCGATCATATCTGGGCTGACTCCCTTGTCCTTTATTGCTGTGACTGTTCTCACGAAGTAATCCATGTCCAGCATGCATAAATCCTCGAACCACCAATCCATGGGAGCGTATTTCCGATCGCTTTGCTCACCCGGCTCGCCTTTCCACTCTTGGGTTAAAGCTTTCTTTGCTGGTTTGCCCTCAATGCTGTAAGACAGCATCATGAAGGTTTCTTCCTTTCCTGTAGGCTTTAAAACTTTACCAGTAGGTAAATGGTGTCAGGGTCACAGAATTGAATCACACCCAAATTAAATTGAAGAATCTATAAAAAAAACTCCGAGTATAAAGAGGAGCAATATTCAGACACAGAACATGCAAAACTCCAATATTTTGAGGTAGACATGTATTCTTGTGTTACTGTGGGCTACCGGTACATTACAGCCTGGCATTGATTGTGTGTTGTGTATCAATCACACAAATTTTTATCTAATATAGACCTTACGTCAGTCAATATGATCCAATCCTGAAAGATTATGGATCATCACATGTTTTCATAATATCACCATCTTATTAAGATTTAAAATATCCACGAAATTTCTCTGCCATGCATAGCATTACAAAAAACTTTGGTGTGTATATTATTAGCTTCAGCTATTTTGTAATGGATGTTTTTACTCGTCTTACTTAAAAATGGTTAATTAATATAGATATGCTAAATAGATATATTTAAAAAACGTTATAAATATATTAATTTGAAGGTATTTTGAAAGTATTTTGTTTATTATTAAATATTACTATTTTGATGTATAAATGGATGTCAATTTAACCAAAAAATTAAGAGTTTTTGTTAACACACTCACACAATTACACTCCACTTTTTGTTGTCATTGTAGAATGTTTCTCTACATTAATTATATATTTAAAAAATATTATTTATAATTATTAAAATTTAAATTTATGAATAACTTTTAGATGAAATTAAAATAATCTTTAAAGAGATATATATGAGATTACATGGAGGTAGGTACATAGATGGATGTGATAAACATGTGTACAAGACAATTGCATTTAGGTATGTGTGCATGTAAGGGTAACATAGGTGTTAAATTAATGAGAATGTGTATATATGGAGGGTTGAAAGGTTACAAAAATGGGCCAAATTTCTCACAAACTTGTGCCATTTGTCACTAATATCTACATGTATAAATGCATTTCCTCAAAATTGACACAAAATTAAATGTAAAATTGTACAGGTATTCAAATTTCACCATTATATTTTGCTCATTTTTAGGTGTGTGTGAATATTAAAATGATAATGCATCTCAAAGTACATAACACTTTTAAACATGCATGTAGATATGTCCTTTGACATTCATTCTTTATGAAATCTTACAAAATAAAAGAAAAATATTTTATTAGAATCTTTTATCTCTCAAGTAAGAATCAATTACCAAATAAGAGCTTAGATAATTTTAAGAGATATGAACAATAGGAAATAAGTAAAAGAAAAAATTGCCTATTTAAGAAATGAGAATGGTGTGTTTGGCATGGTAGCCATGGGATGACAAGGCACATGAAGCACAAGGCATGTCCTATGATAATTCTATATCTAGTCATGATGGTGAATTTTTGTAGCATATGTATTTAGATAAAAATTTAACATAGTAACATTAGTTACAATATATGTCCCTCATGAATAATTAGTTTTAGCAAGAGGATACAGGGAATTGAAAGAGAGTGCAATCTAAGGATAAGCATGTATACATGCAAGATCATGTAAAGTAAAAGAAATATTGAATATATTGTGTAATATAATTTAGAAAGATAAAGCATGGTAAACACATATGGGTTGGAGGTAAAACTAAAGAACATATGTTATAATGCTCCAAGTTCTATCTAAGAAATGAATGTTGAAAGAATTGATGAATATTGTTTTGGTATTACAAATTGTAGAATTGTAAATTGTGCTCCCTAAGAGTGAAAGCATAATTTCATGCTTTATTTGGTGCTTGCTTTGGCATCCACTCCTTTAATGCATTTTAGGTCCACTCTTTACCCTTGACCTTACCTTCCAACTCAATAGAATATGCTAAAACTACCCTAAAAGCACCCTCTTGATAAAATCATACCCTTTTAACTTTGACAAGTGCTAGAATTTTGGATAGGTCCTGAGTCAAGGGACCCCAAACTTGTGTTCCATGCTTCAAAAAATACAAAACATCTAGACAGGGACACTAGGGAACCCTAGTTTAGGTATTTTTCCCAAAAAAGAAGGTCAAAATTTAGAGTTAGCCTTTTCCTTGCATGACATGAATTAAATATTGATATTTGGTAGTAAATTATTCCCTAAAATTCAAATTCAAAAGAGTCTACCTACACTTAAGTTTATTTTATGTCTCCCTATTTAAACATGAAATATTATTACAAAACATATACAATTATAATAATAGTGAAGCTCTACCAAAATTAGCATCCTATTTTACATATTTATAAGCAAGTTTTTAGACTTAAAAATAAATTATTGCAATGATTAAAATTTGAAGCCAATGGAAGAATAAGTTGGAATCTAGGGTTTGTGGATTATCTTTGCATATCTCAAGAGCCTAATGACTTAATTTTGAGCAAGTTCTAATCTTTAGACTTTGATCACCTTGCTTCCCTAAGTGAGATATTTTGACATATTTACTTTACTTGAGTATTTGAATTTCTCTTGGATTGAATCTTGTATTTCCATGATTGTGTCATATAGAAATCCTCTCTAATACATTTGTGTAGGGTTTTTGACAATTTATTTTACATGTTATTGCTCATTACAATATTAAACACACCTAAAGTTCAAAGAAAACACTTTTATCTATGATCAAATTGGCTATTTATGGAGGTAGAATTACCAAAAAGTGGGTTTGATCAAGGAAAACTCCTATATAGCCACCCCATCTCTTCTCTTTTGTTGTTTTTTGTAAATTCAAGTGCAAAGATGATGAATCTCAAAATATGAAAGTGTAGAGAAGAATTATAACTTTGATACTTTTATCTATGTTATCAAAATCCCTCATCTTTAGATTGGAGCACCTAGCACCCTAATCCAGCCATTTTAGACTCTTCTTGATATCAAAGGTGCCCCTCTATCTTCTCTTTTCAGATTTTCCACTATTTCATCAATTTTTTTCATCTATCTGAATAATTCATATTTTCATATTAGGAATTTTTAATGATTAAGTTAATTAGATCACATTCAATCATTCTATTTTCTTTGCAATAAACGAATAAACCCATGACAAATTGTCTCTCCTCTTCATTGTCTGATGAAATTTATGTATAGTAACTAAATCTACATGGTTAAAGCATGCCCAAACCCTGAAAGTTGTTTACAAATCAAAGTTGAAGATAAAACTCCTATTCATAAATCTCTAGTAATTTGATTCCATCTTCAAATATGGAACTATTTCCTTCAAATGATAAGGATATTGATAATTTTGAACCATCTACAATTGTGCTCTTTAGTGATGATTCAGGTTCGTTAGATTTTACACCTACTTATATTGGGGAGTATAATATTTCACCATCAAAGCATGAAAAGCTGAAGAATATTCTAGTAGATTCTATACCATCTTTAGTTCCTTCCCTTTAAACATCTAATTTTACCACTAAAACTACTTCTTCTAATTTTAAAATTTATACTAGCTATACCTCCACTCTTGATGACATCATTTATGAAAAATCACAATCATCAAAATAAATGGAATCAATTTATGGTCAAGGATTTAAAATATTTTCTCAATTTAGGTATAAAGGTAATGGTTGTGTTATAAAGGAACAAGGTATCAAGGTACCTCTAGAACTTAAATTACAAGGCGCAACAAATGGTCTTGGTTATCCTCTTGTAAAACCAGCTAAACTCTATTGTAGACCTTCCCTTGATGTGAATATGATATCTCAATCTATGAAATATTTGGCATTACCACTTAATCTAATTCATCCTAAAATGATAGAAACAAATTCCATCATTAAATAACCATTGTTTGATATCTTTCCAATTGATGAATCCTTAGTTGAGTTATTGGGAGTGTATGAAAAATTACCTTGATATCATCATAATCATAGATTTTATTATTGTTTAAATTCTAAGGTATACTTTGGGAAATATGCTTGTATATCAAATGATCATCAATTTATCAAGAACCCCCAATAATTCCCTCATCCTTCTAATGTCCCAAACTAAGATACCCTTCTATTAGGAGATATTGTTGATGTCTTAATGGACCCATCTAATATTGAAAAGGTTATTCTAATTAAAAAGTTTCTTGAATCTAGTGAACAAAAAGAACATTCTATTCTTTTACATGAATTTCATGAACACTTTGCTTGGTCATATTTAGATATTCCTAGTATTGATATGAAAGTAGTAACACGTAATATTGTATTACATGATGATGCCAAACCAATGAAACAAATCCCAAGATAGAAATATTGGTTAAGGATGAGATTGAGAAGATTTTACCAGTTGGATGTATCTTCCCTATTGACTATTCACCTTGGATATCAAAAATCATGGTTGTTTCTAAACCTGATAATCATATTTGAATGGTACCAATTTTCATGATCTTAATAAAGCCTCTTTGAAAGATGATTTTCCTCTCCCTAACATTGATATGATTTTTGATTCTATTGTTAGAGGTTCTTTACTCTCCTTTATGGATGGATTTTTTGGGTATAATCTAAATTTCATCAATCCTCAAGATCAATTTAATAAAAAATATAACACCTTGGGGAAAATTTTGTTATGTGCTTGTGTAGTTTGGACTAAGAATGTTGGAGCAACATATCAACATGCTATGACACTAATTTTTCATGATTTCATGCATAAGAGGACTATGCCAATATCCTAGCTAAGTTAATCTTGCACCAAGATCATGTGAAAATCCTCCTTCAAATCTTTAAAAAATCCATAAGTATAATATGTGTTTAAACCCTCATAAATGTGTGTTCGGTGTGGATAGTGGTAATTTATTAGGGTTTATCATAACTCACCATTGTATTGAGGTGGAAGAAAAGAAAATTGATACTACGATTACTATGTCGCCTCCCAAAACTATTTCTCATCTTCATAGTTTACAAGGGAGGGTAAACCCACAAAAGTGGTTTACAATTCAAATGAGGAAGGAAAACTTGTAAAAAATGACCCCATGCCAAAAAATTTCATTTTGGGGGTTCAAACGAACCAAAAGAGTGTTTGCTCGAACTAGGGTTTGAGTGAACCCATTTAATGCATGTACAAACAAATCAACCAAAAAAAAATGGAAACCCCTTTATGGAAGGGGGTTCGAATGAACCCTGGTTTGCTCGAATCCCTAGGGGTTTGAATGTGCCCTGATTCGCTCGAACCCCCTTGGTTTGAGCAAACCCCCCTTTCCCTAATTTTTGACCTTGTTAAAAAAAATTTCAAAATTTTTACACTTCAGAGCTTGTGTTGAAGATGAAAATGGTGGAGACTTCATAGACCCAACTGGAATCAGGTAGTCCTTGGAACGAGCTATCCAATGAATATAATTTTAATATGTTTTGGTTTTATTATGTATTTGTTTTTTAGTTTTATTAAACATAGTTTTTTCACCAAAAATCAAGCTCTCTATTTTGCACATGTAGAAAAATAATAGATTATAATTTTTTTTTGAAAAATATGAGTGCACTAGATATTGAAGTCCTTGATTCAACAAAAAAAATTGAATATCGATACATACAAAAAAAGTTACGTGTTATACAGTCGTGTTATGTCTAAATTGTAATTGGTTTGACTTCAAAACTTGAGTAAAGAAAAGATATTCAATAAAAAAATATCTAATCAAGTGGAAGCACTAGATATCAAAGTTACAAATCTAAATTCGAAAGAATTAAAATTTTATCCTTCATGAAAAAAAAGTTATGCATTATATGGTGAGTGCCACTTTTTAAAATGTTGTTTTCTGAAAAAAACTAGTTTTCAAGGGAGATGGAAAAATAAGTGCAATTTGATTCCAAAAATTTTGAAAAAAATATATTTAGAATCTACAGAAAAAATTTCACGAAACTCTAGTTTGCATCATCTTCAAATTCCTCATGGTTTAACCACTATAGGTGCCCGAAAGTGAAGATTTAGTTAAAAAAAAATATTTCAGTGTCTAGTTTGGCCAAAAATTGTAAACCACTATTGTGGGATCACCCGGGAAGATGTAAGCCACTTGTCAATTTGTCTCATTACTAGTGAATTAGACTCCCCCTTTTACTCAAATTCTTAAGAAATATTCCCATTTTCATTAGAATAAATATTGTTAAAAATTCTTTGATGATTTAAAATAATATTTATCTAATCCTCTGATTTTATAGCCATCTTAGGATTCCCTTCCCTTCTTTATACTTCTTCTTCATCTAATGCTCTTGTGATGTTATTGGTACAAGATGATGATGATGGTAAAGAACCTCTAGTATATTATATTAATCATACTTTAATGGATTATGAGGTATGATACACTGTAATACAAGAACAATATTTAGCTCTTTTGTTTTTAACACAAAAATGTGACATTATCTTTTAAATGTTGAAATCCATGTCATTGTAAAATTTAATTGGTTAAAACATCTCTTTTCAAAATTATTTTATCAGGACATCTTACTAAATGGGTGATATTGTTAATAAAATTTGACCTTAAGTTTGTTTCTCAAAAATAAAATAAGGGACAAGCATTGGATGACCACTTAGTCAATGCTCATTCATCACTTGCCCTACCAAATCAAGAGTTGTTACCTAATGATCATATCCTTTCACTAGAAGTTGATAAGACATGGGATCTATTATTTGATAGTTCTACATGTCAAAATTTCTTTGATGCCAGTGTTGTACTAATACCCCCTTTAGAAAAGCCAATTCCCCTATCTTACCATCTCATTTTTTTATGCACTAATAACATTGTAAAATATAAAGATCATATTGCTAGTTTGTGTGTGGCATTGCCTCTTAATATTTAACATCTTTGTATTTCAGATACTCATAATTGATCATAAGATAAATCAATGGATCTTATCAAGAAAATTAAGACGCATTATCTCAATATTGTGACTTAGCTTTATCAATATTAAAAAAAAATTATCCTTACAGAATTGACATCATCTCTCAAAAAGACAATCAACATGCAAATATAATGGGGAGTGTTTCTTCCCTTTTATTCCTTGATAATTTATTTAGATTTCTAATTTACCGTTCATAATCTCTCTTCCTTATCAATATTTGAAAATTCTACTAACATTATTTTTATTATAACATCAATTTAAATTAATGGTACTCCCATATATTTTAATATTTGTGCAATGGTACCCTTCCTGGCCCTTCATCTAAAAATAGTTGTGCTTGCATGTAGAAGCTTGCAGCATGATATATCATTTTATCTAGCATATTATATTGAAGAGGATATAATGGTCTTCTTCTTCATTGTCTTAACAAATCAAAGGTCCCCATTTTCCTTGAAGAGGCCCATTTAGGTGCTTGTGAAGGATACTTTGGTGGTCGATATTTAGTTCAAAAATTACTTTGTATAGGTTACTATTAGAAAATTATGGAATCTGAGTGTGCTCACATGGTAAAATCCATAAGAACAGTTACTCACACCTCATACATAAGGAGAAATATAATTAGGAACCTTCATCTTAATTAATAAGTAACTCATTTAGTGCAACAATTTGCTTTTACATGATAACATGCACACTAAACAAAATGATGAGAAAATAGTTATGGGTATGAACCATAGGTTCCATTATTTTAATCATTTCAATAATCCATCATTATTTATGAATTTCACAATCACAAATGAATTATCAATTTTCCATATGTATCATTCACTTAGAAGGCATTTAAATTCATTATAGCATTAACATACCTTAAATCTTTTTAGAATGATTTATATGGAAAATTTCAAGCATCAAGAAGTTTTATCACACATGTGGGATGGAGACATAGATAAATAAAATAAGGGTAAAACTATTCCCCACAAATACTATACTCAAATGCATAATATCATGAAGGATACATCAAGGGACAACCACAAGTTAAATACTATACATGCAACAAATGTAAGACCTAATACGTGCCTTATGTGTATACCATGTACAAGGGATATCTAATGAAGAATGGATAAATGTATAAACCTTGTTGCCAGGCGTGCGCCCTTGGTCTCCTTGTGTTGTGAAACATAGTTCTTAGGTTCATGACATGGATTAACCACCTCCCGTGGATTCATTAACTCTCATGTAGTTGTATTAGGAATTAATAGGTTGATCTTTTGGTGCAACGACAACTGTGTTTCCAACAATTGGTATCAAATCCTAGGTCATGGGTTCGAATCCCTCGCTTGTGCTAGGGGGATTGTTGCAAGGTGTGTGCCCTTGGTTTCCTTGTGCTCTGTAGCACAACGCTCAGGTTCATGACATGGCTTAACCACCTCCCATTCATTCATTAACTCTCACAGTTGTAACATGCATTAACATGTCGATCTTTTGGTGCAATGACAACCATATTTCCAACAAACCTTATAAGTTACTTTTAGACCAACCAATCTAACTCATTCTCATGATCAATGGAATAAAGAAAATCAATCACATCATGTACTTAACCAACATGGATCCAAAAATCATGAGATTTGATCATGATTGTCCCAAAGTCAACTATAGATCATTATTGAAAATAAAATCACAAGGCTCAAATTTACCATAGTGACTAATGGTTCACATTCCTTATTCACATATACAATCTTATAAAAATAGATTGAATTGATGTATCAAGAATTATAATATTGGATCCAAGGATAGCAAAATCACATAACACATATATGGCACATATAATTTTAACAAAAATATCATTTAGCCAAACATAATAAGAACTAGAAATGGATCTAGAAACACCATCAACTATAGTATTTATCCACATGCACTTAAAAATAATCTCTCCCTAAACATCATCTACTCATGTGATTTATGGATAATATAAAGAAAATTATATCCTAATCATTAACATTTCATTCTCCATTTAAACCCCAAACTATGTAGGCTATAGCCTACTGAAACATAGAAAAAGAGGTTCACCCAAAAGGGGATTGACCAAATGGATTAACCTAATTTTACTAGTGATGTTTCATTCAATTATGAGGGGTAAAATGCATAAATAACAATAAAAAATCAGTCCTAACTATTATAAAAGAAATAAGGGAGGTTTTAAGAGGATGAAACAATGTGTACCTTGCTAAAAAAGTGTTATTTTGGGGTCATTGAGGACTCATTCGTCCAATGTGGTGAATGGGTCCATATTAGGATTTCCAAAAATTGAATTTTGGGTTCTATTCTTCAATGTTTGCACTCTCAGGTGACCAGCTTCCAAAAGTCCGAAATCAATTTTGTAACTTTGTTTCCATGTTCTTGCAATATGAATGACAACTTTGCAACTTTTCAACTTTGACAACTTTTCTCCAATCTTGTTCTCCACTTGATCTTCAACCTAAATCTTGCAATCACACATCAAAGGAGAAGAAAAAATTATTGTTTATTAGGGAATAGGGGTCTTCCTTGGTCAAAACTTGTTCGGGTAATTAAACCTTATGATGAAACAATGAAACATGAACATGAAACATGAAACAATAATAATGTTGATCATAAAATCTTGCGCCTCTCTGAACAACCTTATGGGAAATTCAGCTAGTTGGGAACCAAATTGTGCCTTACTAAATGAAATCCAAGATTGTTAAAGAAGTCGACTCTTCTCTATGTTTGGAAAAAGGGGAAAAGAGAAATGCAAGAAAAAACATAAAGATGGTGATGTGCAAATCTCTTACAACATTTCAAAATTTATCAATTCCTTACAGTTGATGAAATAGACAAAAAATACCATAGAGTCTTCATTGTTGGGAAGGGAACAAACGCCTAAGGCTAGAGAAAGCACATACCATTTATTCAAATCTCCCCATGGGAAGCATCCATTAAGGTCTAATAAGAATAAGAAACCCCAAAGATTAACATGAATATTTAGATATTCATAAAACTATCCTTGCTCTTACAACATAATATGAAATACACCATAATATTTATGGAAAGGGGAAGAGTATAATGAACATGATCAGATTTTTGAAAGGTATTATTCAAAAATAAAAGCGAATGGAATATGAAACAATTATTCAGACTATCTATGTATGAATTTGACACATAGCATTCAACATAAACAATATAAAGGAATTCATGATAAAGGCCATAAAAGGCACAATCTCAAAGATTTCTCCTTAATAATATCTATTTTTGTAATAGATTAACTAAAAGTAAAGGTCAGATGCCAATCTAATAATAGTCTTAACAAATAAAATATACCATATAGTGTAAATAGTGCTCTATGGAATTTTCCTATTCTTGATAATATATCTCCCTAAAGATCTATATATTCTTTCTCCTTTTTTCAAAAGAATATATATTTTTATCTCTCTAATGCAAACCCCCTTTAAAAAACTATAAGAAAGAGCTATCACCACAACCAATAGAGATGAACAACTGCCAGGTGTAAAAATCTAATAGACTACAATCTGATCTAGGGTTTGATTAGATCACAACAATCTTTTCTCATAAAGTTTTAATTGCCTCATTTATGGCTCTAGATTTTATAGAAGCTTTACGAAGATATTCTTCCAGAAGATAATTAGATCCTAGATCATCCATTAAAACACAATTTGATTAGCTACAAAGAATGATGATGCCACCCTAGAAGTCTGACCCCAAAAGTAAGAACCTCGTTGTGCTGTCTGACAAACTCCACCCAAAAGAGATCAATTTGTGAAAGATATGACCCACCCGACGAAATGGCTGACTTGGAAAGCTGGCAGACGATTTAAAAATTTGTGAGAATAGTTTTGAGGAAATCCCTCCAGGCAGACACGTGTTTGGGCTTCATCCCAAAAGGAAGATGATATAAAAAAAAATTGCACAACCACCACATGGTGCATTGCATGCCTTTATGTAAGAGTAACCTTTGTCCTTTAGGCGCGGTGCCATCCTAATGCAGAAAAGAAGTAAAGATCAAAAGAAAACCTGCAAGGGTTGAAAACATGGAAGGAAAATTTTTTTTGCACAGTTTCTAGTAACTCACAGGGTACCTTCGCCTATGAAGGTATGGACCTAGATTTAAAATAATCCTCAAAGTTTGAGGAAAGTAGCATGTTGGGACTCCTAGTCCTCATTGGTGTGTAGGATGAAGGTGCATAATTTTTCATAGGCTTGATCAAGATCAAAGACTTCTTTGAAAGAAACTCCTCCCCATCTTGATGAAGTAGCTCCAATGTGATAGTAAAGTCAGGAAAGGGGAAGAAGTTCCATCTCTATCTCCTCGACTGTGGGTGATGAGCTAAAATTTTGGAACGCTTTGGTGTCATGGATCTTGATCCTAATTACGTCTACGATTTGTTCTACTGTCGATACTCCTTTGTTTGGTGAGAATGAGGTGGTTAAATCAGAGTGGATCAGAACTTTGAATTCTTCTTTTATCTCACCAACCTTATCCAACACGACTTGAAAAGCTTTTCTTTTCAACACGACCTGGTGGTAGGTGATAAATTTGTTTTCCTTCCTTGCAATTGATCTTCGATTGGGAATCTCAAAACCTTTTAAAGCTTCCTCTATTTCCTTACATAGCCTTGAGATTAAGACTCCTGATTCTTCAGCTTGGGGAGTGATTGTGTGCAAGATTTGGTCAACTGTCGAGTTGACCTTTGTTTTTAACTCCTGTGCATCTATTAGAAATTACAAAATTGGCTTTAGAGCTTCCATTGCAACTATAATCCTCTCCCAATGAGAGGATAATAATTTTTTAAGCATTGGGAGGAGCCCGGATCCCTATGTTGTGGTCAATTACTACTAAATTGGGATTCCCTAGATTTCATGTTTTCCTCCAATTGATTCTTCTCTTGGAGAGTGTTTGAAAGCTCAAAGCACAAACTCTCTATCTCCTCATTGTGAGTTTGTAGGGTAGACTCAACAAATTTCTTCTCTTTTTTTTCTTTTTCTATTTCTGCTTGAGCCTTTTGAAGATCATTAAAGGCTTGAGATCTAGTGTTAGCCAATTCCTTCTACATATCTACCTTTTCCTTATCCATCTCCTACAACTCCTTTTAAAGCTTGTTATATATACTAATTGTTCTAGTTGTTGTATCCTCAAGCTCCTTTTTCCTTTGTCGATTCTCCACAGTTGTTTCTCACTCGATCATAATCTTGCATTTCAATTTTTCCACCTTAGCATGGAGCCGATCCTTTTCACTTAGGGCTTCTTCAAGAAACTTAGACACTTCACCCTACTAACCCTATACCTACCTTAATTGGGCCATCTCCATCTCCTTTCCTTTAATCTCCACTTGCAGCCTATCCACTATGGCCTTTACATTCACCAACTTTTCCTCACACTTTTTCAATTTCTTGTCCAGGTTCTCGTAGTCAGTATATACCACCTTCTAGATTGCCTTAGCTAGGCCCACTTTGTCATGAAAATGAGATTCAGTTAAGTTGAGGCCCATAGCTTGGATGTCATAGTGTTCGAACTGCATTTCTCTTTCCAACTTGGATTTTTGTAGCCTCATAGCTGAGATCAACAGAGTATTCCATTCTTCATTTAAACAAGTTTCCAGCTTTTGGGTAGCTGGATTTGTTTTGACCTTTCCCCGCAACTTCTATTTTCTTTCTTGTCGAGTCTTTTTGGTTACTTCAATACAAGTTTACAGGCTCTGTGGACTCAATAATCTATGCAAAAAGAGAAACATCAGTGGGAAGACCAAAGAGGGTGACAAAAGAGGTACTTTTTGCTAAATGAGTTTGCGGAGAGGAAAATGGAAGTGTTATCATTGAAAATGGTGGTATTGCATGTATGAATTGAGGAGGGGCACTTATCAGAGTAAAAGGGGAAGTAGGTAGAAAAAGAGGCATATGGCTAGATGTAGATAGTAGTGATGAATCTTACAGCATGGGTGTATTAGTGTTTTCAATTGGTACCTTTGATAAGGCAATCAAAGTGTCAATTGTAGCTGAAGTAGAAATGGACATTCAACGCATGGGGTTTCTTTATGGGGCTGATTATTAATTATAGTCAAGGGAATATTAAGGATGAGGATATCATAACCTTCATATAGAGGATTCCTTTCTATAGATGAGGGGGCAATAACAAGAAAAGATGTAGTGGAAGAAAGAAAGGCATGTGCAAAACTTACCTAGGTTGTCAGGGTTGAAAATTCTAGTAGAATGGAGTCCACCTCTTCTTCTCCTTTATTCGATAAGCTTGGTCCACCTAAATCTTGAACTCTTCTTTTCTTTGTAGGGGTTGCACTGGTTGATTCAGAATCTTTCGCAACCAATCTCGATGAACCCTGGGTCTTTGGAGCTCTAGCAAATCCTTTTGGAGACTATTGGGTCCTCTTACCCCTTGGTAGGGTGTTGATGAAGGATGTGATCTACTATTCTTTTTGTTTTGATCCATTTACCTTCCTTTTTATTACATCAAATGCCTAAGGTGGGGGGGGGGGAAAGTGGTGTGTGCTCCTATCCAATCTCCTAATCCAATTTAGGATTACTATATTGGATCCAGCCTCAACATCATAGATTTCATCAAAATTCTCATTGCCTAGTTCATCATCTCCATATAGGGCATTTAAGTATTTGGTTTCCTACCAATACCTTCAGAAATCATCCTTCTTTCTTTCTAACCATCCCAAATTCTTCAGCTATGTTTTGAGGGATTGTCCCATCTAGGAACTTTGTCAAAACTCCTCAACCCTAGGATAGAAGTCGAGCCATGGGGGTCATACATATGGTATAAAGGCTAGGTCGATGTAGACCTATTCCTTCTCCTTGTTCGAGTTCTTCCTCGACTCCCAATATTCCCAATCTTCATGTTTGATAGTTGGGAGACACCCAAAAGGATTGTACTTCCATCTATCACAAATGAGGACCAAGCCTAGGCAGGCCAACTTGCTAGTTAACATAACTTGCTCTTCTTGCTTTGCAAGCATTACCTAACTTTTGGTGATGGTAAGGTAAAGAGTTTAAATCACTTTCTTGTGCCTCCCGGTTCCATAAGAATTGTTGGAAATGGTTGCTTGATGGCATGCCTCTAATGTGAGGGTCTTGTTTGTTATAAATTTAGGAAGCCTTTAGAAAGGATCCTCATTCAAACCATGACATCTGATGAAGGAAAAATCTGCCCCCATAAAATAATCCACTGAGGTTTAGTGGGTTTTCATCCAATCCAAACCTTTAGGGAAAAATCTATCTGAAGGATGCAATAACAAGTATAGGAGTATCGGTTGTATAAAATAATCAACAAATGAATAATAATCCCATGTGTTGGAAAGCACATGGGTCTAGGCTGAAACTAGCTTGTATAACCCTGTTTCATCAAACCTACTAAGTGGAAAATGACCACTAAAGAACTTAGGGTTCTGATGTAAAATGAGGTGTACTAGAAAAGAGGAATACTTGAATTCAAAAGCACTATTATAATCTATTAATTGTTCTAGCATCCCCTCAATGATTGCCTCAGCAAAATCAAACCATTTCTGGCTCCTTTCTTTCTTGAGCATGAAGGCCAAGCCCATCTAGGACTTGTAGACTTGAATGTCACTATCATGGCCATAAATAAAATATAGCATTGAGAAAATGATCTACACATCTGATATGAACTTTTTGTGTGCTAGAGGGAAGATAAGATGATTTTTATCTGGCTCCTCATTCGTTTAATCCTTATAGAATTTTAACTTCCACTCCCTGGTTTTCCAAAAGTCTTCCATTCTTTTGCAATGGAATTTCTTAGCCTCCCAATTTGAGTGGATGCACAACATATCACTTTGATGGTTGTCACATTAATGGTAACCTTTAACCTGTTGCCATTGATAACCACGATTTCTTCATCTAACTTTTCTATGCATGCATCAACTAGTTTTGGGCATGGATGCATAGAGGGAAATATGAATTGTGGTAAACCACAAGGCTAGAGATGAGTTAC
The DNA here is from genome assembly GCA_007258455.2 of Sequoia sempervirens. Taxonomy (NCBI): domain Eukaryota; kingdom Viridiplantae; phylum Streptophyta; class Pinopsida; order Cupressales; family Cupressaceae; genus Sequoia; species Sequoia sempervirens. The sequence goes on from VDFB02105785.1 coordinate 350,452,756, forward strand.
AAAACCATCCATTGGCCCATGGGTGAGAATTCTATATAATGCTCCCTCTTTAAGGTTCTTAGGGTTTACATACAACTTTGGGTCATAGATATTGTCTACAAAATCCTTAACTGCCTCATCCTTGATGGGGGGTTTCCAGGATGTACAATTTTGGTATGCGCAAAGCTCCGATCCTCTGGTACTGGGACGTTAGTATACAAAATTTCTCCAAAGATGTTGGTGTAGCCTGACCTTGTGAACAAGACTCTAGCATGTCGACCAGAAGATGATGCTTCCACCATTTTTGTGTTCTTGGAAGGATTTGCAAAAACCTCTTTAAGAGAAGTTGTTGCTTGAGAGTTTCAACACTTAGCGGAAAATTTTACTTTTTGGGTGCATTCAATTTTCACATGTACATGCAATAAAGGTGTTTCCATTACCGATAGCTTGCTAAGTGCTACTAGTGAGGCGATACATGTGGAATGGGGCTTGTACTCCTCAAAAATGCCAACTTTACAGTGAGAATGAATTTAGTACATTCCTTGCACTGCCCTTTTGATAGATAAGCTTTGAGTGATGGGAAGCATTCTTTGAGTGATGGGAGGCAAACTTTGAAAAGACATTTGCATTTAATTAAGGGGGGTAAAAGTACAAAGCTGTGTCACACTTTTATAAAGGAAATGACCAACATTGATCTAACTTTAAAATTTGAATCACCAGAAAGTGGCATATATGTTTTGAATTTTAAAATGATGTAAACTAATAAACTGTGTATTTTTTAATATATTTTATATCTATATTTTTTTGAAAAAAAATAAAATTATTTGAATATATTTTTTAATAGATTAACACTATAATTTAGTTGCTAATAAAATGCTAAAAAATGACATTACATGAGATGTCAGGCTTTATATAGTAAATTTTCTTTTTTTTTTTCCTTCAATTTTTTTGTGTATGTTTATAACTTGAAACTTTAGGGATGGATAAATTATTTTGCAATTTTAATATATATATTTTTAAATAAATATTTAAATGTGTGTATTAAAACACAAGTGTTTCCACTCGACTTGAACTTTTATATTAAATATTTATCTAAAATAGAAAAAAATTATACTACCTTAATCTAGATTCTTTTACCTATGGCATCATTTAAATTTTTTTTTTTTAATAAGTTTTAGTATTTTTCTTGACATGGTAATCAACTTAATATTTTTATGTTGATAACCTACTTTTAGTAAAAAATAAAAAATAAAATATAAATAATAAGTGAACTATTAAAATAAATATATATTTGAAAACTACACTTATGGATCTACAATTTAAGCATACTTTTACATTTGAAAAAAATATTATTTATATGAGTAGGAGTTGTTGAAACATTAAATTTTTCAAATAATTTCATTTTTTTAGTGAATTGGTATTAAACTGGTGCTACATATGCATTTAGCAAACAATTTTAGTTGGAAAAATTGTGGACATATCAACTTATCTAGAATGAATATTACTAGATCATATGTTTGACAAAATTGATTTTTAGTTATAAATACTAAAATTAACTTGTGCTGATAAGTTGGCTAAAAGTGTGACATGGCTTTGTACTTTTACCTAGCTTAGATTAGCCCTTTAAGAAACGTTCTTTCATTCAAGCGAGCAAGGTTGCATTGATGATGATGACATACACATTGCGCTAGATTGTCCGCATAAGCATTAAATCCCAATGCTTGAATTAATTCCTCAAATCTTTGTGAAAAATCCTCTTTACAATTTACCCTTCACTTCCTACTGCCTTAATATGTTTTTCATTGCCGCTCAATGGGGAATGAATTTTTCGTTCGTCAGCCTCCTTGGCACATATTTTCCTATAAATAGCAATGTTCGCCTTGCGAAAATACTTTTTCAGTTAGCATTTGAGCTGGTGAGTTCTTTCCACTACTTTCTTCCCTCTGCTAGTCTGTGAATTATCTTGCCGCCATTATGACTGGTCTAGGTACCCCAATTCGGCTGTTGGACTAGAAACAACAAATATCCTTCATAGGTAGGGTGAGAAATGAGAGGATTAAATGCATGATAGGAACGAAGTACCACCTTGTGATTGTGGCATTTAAGTGGGTGCTCAAGAAAGATTATGTGAAGGATGAGAACCAGTCGCACTATAATTCGAATGCTGTCTCCTAGTTCATGGCTTCATTATTGGACTTGGACATTGCCACTTTCCCTAGATCATAGAGCTTTTCCATGCCATGTTTGACCTGACATACTTAGACAGTCTAGGTGAAGTCATCCAAGTGGCCATTCTTGGCACTGCTATCCCAAACTCCATGAACATTCAGAGGCACATTGATAACATGTAGGCAGTACCTTGGCTTCCCTTCCTTATGGACTTCTAGACCAGGGACCTGGAGCAAAATTGACTGCTATCCTAACCTGCCACTTCTTTTCTTTTGAGGATGTACAACTTGGAGCGCTGCCCTAGGGTTAAGTGGGAAACCCACTTCGAGTTCCTGGTTTACAGTCTTGGTACTGAGGATTGAAGTTTATGCCATGCTTGTGTGCCCTATGTGCTGATAACCCAACAACTACCTTGTTGGAGAACCCTACTACTACCTATGTGACTAATGGAGGCTAAGTTTCTTCTGCCATTTTAATGCCTCCTCCTTTGTTTTTTATTTTTGAAGATATAACTTTTTGGGTTTTGAATGAGAAGGTTTTCAATCTTCTCTTAGAGCCTTAGGCTTGAAAGAACATACTATATTATAAATATTTTTCAATGAATATAATATATAGTATTTTTCTATTATTTATGTGTTACATCTCATGGCTTTATTCATAAATAAATGTATTTTACAAAAAAATACATGTATGATACATAACTACAAATTATAATGAACTTGTGTGTACTTTAATTGAATAGTTTTAGATGAATACCATTTACCAATATATCAAAAATGTCACCATCCATAACATCCAACTCATATGCATTTCTTTCTTTATATGTATGGATGTGGAAGGGACCCTTCCATAGTGAATCAAACTTTGTGTGCTACCTTGGTTTTGCAGCTCATTCATCATATTTTAGCACAAGACTCCCCTCCCTAAAATCTGGGTTGGAGGCCTTTTTATCAAACCAACATTTGACTACCTACTGGCATCCAATTATGACGTCAAATTCCTTTTCCCTTTTTTCTTTGAGACTTAAAAGCTTTACCAATATTACCTACATTCCATTTTCCTCCTCAACTTCCAAAGCTTTTAATAGTTGTAGTGCCAAAATTTCTATGGAAATGGGTAGGAATACCTCTTTTCCATACACTAATTTGTAAGGGGAGGTCTTCAGGATTTGCTTAGGTGTAATTCTATTAGCCCATAAGGCCTCTTGAAAATGCTTGTGTCATTCATTCTAGTGTTTTGATCCGATGCACTTTATCAACCTAATCAGGCTCTTGTTAGTTGACTCTGCTAACTCATTCCCTTGCGGGTAGTAGTTGGACGAAGTCTTGAGGTAGAACCCATGCTTAAGAGAGAAGTCAAACATCCCAGAACCTACAAAGGCTTGTGCATTTTCAACAATGAAGGTTTTGGGTGAACCAAACCTTACTATCAATTCCTCGAGAAAATTGACAATTCTTTCTTTTGTAGCGTTATTTAGGGGTATGGCCTTCGTCCATATTGTGAAATAGTTGGTCACCATAAGTATCCACTTGTGGCCAGTGTTGGAGATGAGAGTGATCATCTTGATAAAATCCAAACCCCATTGTACAATGGGCTCCTCAATCACAAATGGGCTCAATGGCATGGCAAAGTTCTACTTGCAAACAAAATATTGGAATTGAGTATATTTCTACACTAGCTGATGAGCTTTGAAGAACATCATAGGTCAATAATAGTCCACCTGCATTATTCTCAAGGTAGTGGTCTTGGTAGAAAAGTGTCCACCCTCAGGGTTGTTGTTGAAGTTGTTTAGAATTCTTTTGGCTTGTAGCTTGTCCATGTAATGAAGAAGGACTACATCATAGTTTCTATTAAAAAGAATCTCCTCTATCAATACCTACTTGGTACCTTGTAGTCGATAGTAGCATCGTTTGTGAGGCAAGGTGTCAGTCGAGTATTTCCTAGTTTGCATAAATCACATCCGCTCCACCACCCATGATTCATCATACTCAAATTAGTTCGCATAGACCTGATCGGTCTCTTCTTCTGCTTGAGAGCCCAATTTCTATGCAAGGTATTCACAAAGACCTCTTCCTTGGACCAGCTTGGATGGTTAGATATCCACATCGTATTCCAGGATCTTGGTCATCTAGTTGGCCCTCTTTTTAGTTATTTCACCCTTAGTGATGAATTCTTTGATGTTGGGATGAGTGACGAGGATGATAATTCTGCTAGCTGACACCAGGTGTTAGAATTTCTTTAGACTCTTGACGATAGCAAAGGCCTAATTTTGAACAAAGTTATACATGGTTTCATATCCCTTGAGGGTCTTGGAATGGAATGCAATGGGATGTTCTCCACTTCCCTCCTTGTCCTTTTGAGTGAGCACTGAAGCTATGTTGTGTTGGCCGCTATAGACGTAAAGCAAGAAATGTTTGGAGAAGTTTGGGTTAGCTAGCACCAGATTTGTAGAGATGGCTATCTTAACCTATTTGAAAGCAAGCTTACCTTTAGGAGTCAACTTGAACGTTAAGCCCTTCTTAAAAATCAACGTGATAGGTCTCGCAATGCCCATGAAATAAAAATTAAATTGGTTGACAAAGTTGATTTTTACCAGAAAAGACTATAACCCCTTCTGGTTAATAGGTATTGGCAGTTCCATTATAGCCTTCACCCTTTTGGGGTCTATGGCTATTCCTTCCTTTGATACCACAATGCTAGGCATCTTTCTTTGTGGTATGCCAAAAACACATTTTTTGGGATTTAAGGAAATACCGAACTATTGACACTTCTAGAAGACCATTTCAATACTATCAAAATGATCATCTTTTGATTTGGAAAAAATGGTTATGTCATCTAGATATATTAGAATGATCTCATTGATTAATCCTTTGAAGGAAATATCCATCACTCATTGGAAAGTGGCACCTACATTGGAGAGTTCGAAGGGAATCTTTACATATGTGAATGCCACCCACTTGATGGTGAACATCATTTTGTGCTAGTCTTCTTCCTTTACATAAAACTAGTTGTACCCTGAAAAACCATCGAGCAACAAGAACATATTTGATCCAGACATGGTCTCTAGAATTTTATCCATTGAGGGCAAAGGGTAGTGATCTTTTAATGAGGCCTTGTTTAAGTCTCAAAATTCCATGCAAAGTTGTATGTTACCATTCTTCTGTCAGACCGGGACTAGATTTGATACCTAGGTGGAATGTTTTATCAAGTATATGATCCTTAACTTGACCAATTTCATAAGTTTATTTTCCATCAATCCTTCTACTTTTGGGTTAACTGACCTTTGTTTCTATTAGATGGGTTTTGAGCCTTTGGAAAAGTCAATAGTATGCCGGATGATGCATGGATTGTATCCTTTGAGATTGTCGTAGGTCCAAGCCACAACCCCATTGTATTTAGTACATAAGACTTTAAACCTTTCCTTGTCTACCTATGTGACGTTCCTTTTGAATTTTAGCCTTCTGCCTCCTCCGACCTCAAGGTCTTCATAGTCCTATTCTTTAGTAGTGAATCTTCACTTACTATTTCTTGTATCTTCGCAGACGAAGAGATTCTTGAGATAAATCAAGCCTTGTGGGGGCTTATTGCCTTTTAATTGAATTACTTGTTCTTTGGCAACCCTTCCATCTTTGAACTGTGAATGATTAGAAGCTTTCCTTGAAATTTGTAGAAAGGTGGCGATCTGAGCATCATCCTCAAAAACCTACCAGTTCTAACCATTGTTGGGTATTGATGGTCAAACGATGGTATGTACTGCATACTAATTTCTAGTTGATCCCGGGGTTGGCTCAAATTATGAGCCGGTTGAAGCCATTTGATCCGCGACTAAAGTTTGAGTCGGTAGGATAACTTGTATGTTAAAAGTTTTGAAACCTTCGATCAAGCCCCATATTCTATGCCGGTAGGATCTCATTCTAAAATTTTTGGTGGCCACCTATCTATAGACCTGTCTTATGACTAGCTTCAAATCTCCAAACACTTGTATTCTCTTTACGCTCATCCACTCCGTGAGATTCAAACCATGGACCAAAACCTCATTTTTTGCATCATTGTTTAAAAATGGGAACTAGAAGCAGATTGCTTTTAGGGTCTCTAATCTAGTTGGAGATACCAGACAGACGCTGGCTTTGGAATCGATTTTGCATTTGTCACCATCGAAATGTAGTGTCCACAAGCAGTTGTCACCCATTCCACTATTTTTCTCTTGTTCCTTCACCAATTTTGGGAGGACTTGGTTGTCACTAAAAGTCACATAGGTTCCTAATCCGGTAGCATGGAAATTCTCGAATGGGTCAAAATCGATGAAATGATTGAGTAGGACCTCCTCCTAAGGGGTCTGATCACTTGTGTCCTCCTCATCTTCCAACATCTCTATGCAATACATCTCCTTTTTTGAGAAGGAAGTATGCATTGCTTCAAAGCTCAATACTGCATCTACTATATGTTCAGTGTGCAAAGGATCAAACAAGATCTTCATATTTGTGGCCAATGGTCAGGACCTTCTTCTTGTCTAACTACATGATCCCTTTCTTGAGAGGCTCATATTTAATATTCATGGAATTAGCCACTTGTTTGGGCATGACCATGGTGCTAGCTCCCAAATCAATCATATTATAGTGCAAAAGCTTGTCTCCCATAATAAGCGTTAAAAAGAAAGGAGTAGGCTTTGGTTTGATTACCTTTTTTCATTTGTATCATCCATGGAATTCATGTATGTGGTAGCTCCTGAGGGTTAGGGTTTTGACGCAGGCTCTTTTCCTCTATCTTGATTATGTGGTGGGACGATATCTGCCCATGGTGACTGTTCTTCCTTTTTCAATGGTTCCTAGAGAAATGTCTTCTACTCTAGTATTGATATAGCATCACATAAAGATAGGTTATTGGTCACCCTTTTTAGTTTCTCCACCACATTAAGCATTCTGACTGGTAGGACCTTAGGCTTGAATGGTGGTATTTCTTTTTCCTTAGGAAAAGGCCAGTTTGACATAGATGGATAAGGCCTTGTCCATATCCTTCTTTGGAAATGGTGGAGTCTGTGAATGTTGAGTTGGCCACATATATGAAGCTTGTTGTACTTGTGGTTGAGATTGTTGTAGATGTGGCCATTGTGGTTGTGATTTTTCTAGATTTTGGTGCACATACTCTTCAGTGAGTCTTCTCTTGGATTGTGTATTATAATCTGACTGTACCTACAAAATTTTGGTTGATGAAACATCACTTGCAAAAACCACATCTTCCTCCTCTATCTAGGAAAAAAGTTCTTGGTAAGGTGAGATATCTAGCTCTTTCTCCAAGGACATCCCTTGCGTTTGAGCTCTGAAGTGGGCATTCTCCATTCTAGGAGACTGATAATTTTCTATGTTTGAAAACACACCATGGCCTCTCTATTCTGATATCTTCTGTTGAAGATTTCCCCTTGAAATTTTTTGAGGCATATGGATATCATTACATGGAAAGCACCATGCATTCTCATCTTTCGCTAGGTTGTTCTGACCTAGGACCAAATCCTTGTTCAGGTTATTCTTGGAAGTCTGAAGTTGCATGGTTTCTGGGACTATCTTGTTCGTAGATGCTTGTTGCTAATTACCTCCATTCAAAGCTCCTTGCTAAGTGTTCTGCTAATGAGGTGACCTTCCTCCTTGATAAGTTTGTGTGGGAGGCTTCAGAGGTTCCCCCTGTTGATGTTGGATAAGAACTAGCTCATTTGCAAAGGACTGCATGAGGTTCTTCATATCATTGACATCCATTTCTACTAAAGAGGATCCAAACGTGCTAGGTTGTGTGCATGGGTATACATACATGGACGGTGACGATGCAGGAAATGTGTTGGGGAGTGAGGCAGAGGTACTGGGATTTGCTTCCTCTTGGGGTCCCTAGAGATCTCTATGAACATGGGCATCGACGACCATGGTGGAAGCTTCCCTGCGTCAATTAGACTATTCTCTATGCACATAGCCAAATCATATGCATCGGGAAAGATATATCCTCCCATTGACTATATTAGGACTACGATGTTTGAATTGAAAGCCTTTAGATAGTACATGAATGCCATAGCTGCAACAGGCATGACTTTCACGGGAATCCTCTGTCAGGTTTTGTGAAACTTGGTGTTGAAGTCAATCATGACCTCCTATGGGGCTCTCTTGATAGTGATCAATAGTTGTAGCAAGGAGAGTGATCTCCTTTCTCTGAGAAATGATCCAATAATTTCTCTTTGAGTTGATCCTAAGAGTGGATGGAGTTGGAGGTTAAGGATCTATACCAATCATGAGCCATCCCTTTGAAAGACGTAGCCAATAATCTGAGGGTCACATTTTCTTTTGTGATGTTGTGGACTCTACAAAACTCCGCAATGTCCTAGAGATGTTTAGAATGGGTTTTTAAATCCTCCCCAATAAACCTTAGAATTAGTTTGAGATCATTGGCAGGTATGGTGGGCCACACATTTGGGTGCGTAGGTGGAAGTAGAGGGTTGCCACTATCTCAGGTTACAAAATTTCTAGGAGTGGGAACACCTAAGTGAGCCATTGCAAAAAAATTTCTATGGATGGGATAGACAGGTATCCTTATTTGGAAGGTTTGGTCTCTTAGTGGAGTGGATAAAGCTCTAGATTATGGGGTAACACTTCTCACTCCATTACTCCTAATAGGTGATATGGAACCTGCAAATTATTTTCTCCTAGGGGATGAAACGAGTAGTTGGGAGTACTGGAAATTTCCTCTTGAAGATGCTCTTGTTTGAACTTTGGGCATGAGATTGCCAGCCTCTCTTTTTAGTCTAATTTATAAAATATTTCTGAGAAAGCTCTAATTACACATTTATAAAAATCTTGCATCCCATCGGGCATGCTAGAAAAATAATTGTTGATCATAAAAGCTTGTACCTCTTTGAATAGCCTTATGGGAAATTTAGTTGGTGGAGGACTAAATTGTGCCTCAGTGAATGACCTTCGGGATTGTTAAAGAAGTTGATTCTTCTCTATGTTTAGGAAAATGGGAAAATAAAAATGCAAGAAAAAACATAAAGATGACGATGCACCAAAGCTTTTACAACATTTCAAAATTTATCATTTCCTTACTTTTGATGAAATAGACACAAAATTCCACAAACACTTCATTGTTGGGAAGAGAACAAATGACTAAGGCTAGAGAAAGCAGATAGAAGTCATTCAAATCTTCCTATGAGAAGCATCCATTAAGGTTTGAAAAGAATAAGAAACCCTAGAGATTAATATGAATATTTAGATATTCACAGAACTACCCTTGCTCTTACAACATAATATGAAATACAACATATCCTCTATGGAAAAGGGAAGAGTATAATGAACATGATCTAATTCCTAAAAGGTAGTATTCAAACATAAAAGCTAATGGCATATGAAAAAATTATTCAGACTATCTGCGTATGACTTTGACATAGAGCATTTAGCATAAACAATATAAAGGAATTCATGATAAAGACCATAAAAGGCATAAACTCTAAGATTTATTCTTAATAATATCTATTTCTATAACAGATTAACTGAAAGAAAAGGTCAGATTCCAATCCGATAATAGTATTAACAAATAAAATATCCCATGGAGTGTAAATAGTGCTCTATGGAATTTTCCTATTCCTGAGAAATATATCTCCCTAAAGATCTATACCTTCTATCTCCTTTTTTCAAAAAACTATATTTTTTATCTCTTGGCTACAAACCCCCTTTAAATAGCTAGAAGAAAGAGCTACTATCACAACCAATAGAGATGAAAAAATACTAGGTGTCTGAATCTGACAAACCACAATCTGATATGGGGTCTAATTAGATCACAATAATCTTAGATCTCATAAAGTTTTAACTACCTCATTTATGGTGCCAGATTTTAAAGAAGCTTTGCAAATATTTGTTGCCAGAAGACAATTAGATCCTAGATCAACCATTAAAACACAATCTGATTAGCTACAAAGAATGATGATGTCAGCCTAGAAGTTCAACCTTGAAAGTAAGAACTCTACCCAAAAGAGATACATCCGCGAAAGATATGACATGCCCAATGAAATGGCTAATGTGGCAAGTTGGTGGGCGATTTCAAAATTTGTGAGAACAGTTTTGAGTAAATCCCCACCAGATAGACACGTGTCTTGGCTTGGGCTCAAAAGGAAGACAATATAATGAAAATTCATGCAACAAGCACATGGTGCATTTTGAACCTTTATGTAAGAGTAACCTTTGTCCTTTGGGCACGATGCCATCCTAACACGGAAAATAAGTAAAGAATGATAGAAAACTTGCAAGGGTCGAAAACATGGAAGGAAAAATTTTTCTCCACAAATACCTTGGATGAAATCTTGGAATGTAAATCAATAATCTAACATGAAGTCCAGCCATGTAGAATATAGATCTTGATCTTGAATTTAGATGTGAAAAAATGCTTGCAAATGGATCTTTAATAGTACATCAACCCATAAGCTCAACTACATGCTTGATGCACTATGCTTTTGACATGATAGCATGACCTTTGAATGTTGAAATAAAACCTTGATATTTTCTTCCTTTGAATTCCTTTTTAATTCTCTTGAATGCTCTATAATGATCTTGATTTTGATCTCATGAAGTCACATAAAATTTCATAGGTGAAACTATGTGAATTAACCTTATATTTATACTTAACTTAAGATTTAATCCCAAAAAATAACACAAGAAGATAGTAGATCTAGGATTCAAAATCATTAAAATCCCACCACAAATAAGTTTAAAAAGGGGTGTCCTAGGTAAGGAGAACCCATTGACCACCTTGGGCGAATGGGTCCTAGCACAATTTTCTAGGACCAAGTTTCGGTTAGGTGAAATAATATGCCAAAAGGGGGTCCTAGGACATAGTGGGGACCCATTTCCCAGGTGTTGAATGGGTTCTAGGTCACTATCCTAGGACTCAAACCTTGCCAAATTAAGTATTATGCAACATTATTAATGAGTGTTAGGATATATCCTTCAAAAAATGCAATAAATAAGGCTTGGATTTGAATTTAAGGGGCTAATTAAGCTCTAATTAACCTAAATTAATTAATGAAGCCATAAATTAGTTTAAAAGTGTAAGAAAAGACTTTACAACATCCAAAATAAGGCACAATTAAGTCCATTTTATCATTAATTATTAATTCCAAAACTAAGCATGAAAAAGGATTACTTTTATCGATGCTACATTTTTCCCCCACTTTAGTGAGAGTTTTCCCCCGTGACAAAATCACAGTAAAGTAGACATTCAAGAATATTGAGTATGTAGCAATATCAAAGATACATAGTCATACCCTATCAATGACCAAGTTAAAGGAAAAATGAAGGATCAAGCTTCAATTGTTCCAACACGATGTGGAATGTGGCTATTTGTCAAAGAAAAAGGATCAAGCTTTGACAATCCAATGTGATGTGGAACACATCTAGGCTATTTTTCCATAACATGTGTGCTCACTCTGGGGTAGTGGAACCTTAGGTTGTCCACTAGGTGAGTTATCCCAACAAGGTGGAAAATGAGAGAATCATATTAGCCTCCCATACCATACTGAAATTGTCTTCCTAACAACTTCGATAAGGCACCACAATGCTATGATTTTATGAATGCTTTTGAATGTTATGTCTATAGGTTTTTATTTTTGTTCAAGGGGATTTTATTTCATGTAAGGTATTCTTCTTCTTATGGAACATTGTGCCTAATGTCTCTAAGAGAGGACAAGTTAAGAATATCAGATCACCACTTATGAGATGTATTGTTTGCATCATGCCACCAAGGGAAATCATATGCTTAGAAATATCATGCTCTTGGAGGACATCAAACCCAATGACACCACCAAGAAAAGGATGCATCACAAGAAAAAGAAAATCATGTCATGAAATATGCAAAATGTTGAAATATTTCATCGATGTATGCCCCCACTTTAAAGCAGTTTCTAACACCATTGTTGTGAGAAACTTCTTTAAAGTAGCCAATGTTTACTCCTTATACATGAGAGCTTTCCTTGGAAAACCCTATGCCAAGTCATATGTTTCTGAAATAAAGCTACGTCATGGAAAAGGAGGAGGGGTTTCCCCTAGAAATATAATGCGAAACCTAGAAACAAAAGTATGTCACATGTGAGTCAACTTAAGGCATGTCATCCAAATCCTAAGTTTTCTCTTATATATACATGGAAGGCAATCAATTAGCCAAAGGAGAAAACAAAAAGTGGCATACAAGGACAAATCTACCTAACCCCTTGCCCCACTGAGTGTGGTTAAAGGTTGAGATGAGGATGGGTGACAAGATGTTGCTCCTTGCAAAAAGGAAATGATTTGCAATGAATGTAAATCATGGAATAGTGAGTATCCTATGATCCTAGAACTATTACATGGCAAGGAGCAACAACTATTGTTATTGATTATAATGAGTAGAAAAAGTATCAATTGTATGCATATCTAATGAAATATTTCCACATGTAGTATCTATCAGTTTAGGATGCACCAAAGTTAAACTTGTCTTGGAAGAATCTTTTGTAAGGTTGTTGATATTAAGTGAAGGCCTTTTTGATGCTTTTGTTTGTTGTGAAGGACAATAACCAAGACCACTAGTTTTTTCTTGTGTGTTAGTCTCTATAGGGACACTGATACCTTGTTCTCTAGTGCCACATCCTTTTCCACTATACCTAATTTTTTTAACAAGTTCATAACCTCTTCCATAAAGCTTTTTCATTTCTTTAGGATGTAGTGGTTGTTCATAATCAACTTCATCAAAGATTGTTGTACTATAATTTTCTTGATCTTCTAAAGTGGTTAAGGTGGATGCTTTTGAATTTTGTGTTGACATTACTAATTTTCCTTTTCCCTTTTTAGACTCTTTTTTTATGATCTTGTATTCTTCCATGAATGAGGTGTGAAATCTAAGGAACCCCAATCATCTTCCAATAGCCTAGTGACTTCATCAATTTTCTTCTTGTGTTCTTCTTCCTTTATGATTTTCTCATTTGCTCCCAATTTCAATACTTCCAAAGGATCTCATCCTTCTCTCTCAAAAATCAAACAACTTTCAGGTTGAGGATCAGCCTTAAGTGTGTAAACTTTATTTTCATAGACATACTTCATTTTATGATGAAGGGTAGAAGGCACCATTCATCTCATGAATCCATGGTCTTCCTAAGAGGAGATTATATGAAAGATTGTGAGGCATAACATGGACCGGAGTTTGTAAGGTAACCTTTCCAATTTTAATAGGTAATGTGATGACTCCAAGCAGTTGTTTTCCTATATTATTGAATCCATAGATGGATAAAGAATCAAGTTTAATGTTGCTTCTATCCATGTCAATATTTTCCAAAAGGCTCACAATATACACATTAAGGGTTGAACCATTGTCAACAAGAGTTCTCTTTATGGCAATTCAATTAACATGAGCTATTATCATGAAATCTTCATTTTGTTTTTTCTCTTCTAACGAAGGTAAGTCATCTTGACAAAAAGTAATGTCTAAGTTGGTTAGAGTTATAGCTTGAATTTGGGCTACCACATCATTTGATTGCACACTAGGAGTAGGAATCTATTGTAAAGAACTTTGAAGCATGTTATGATGAATAGGTGAGGCTTGAATAGGGTCCCATATCTTAGCAGAAGTATTTTTAAGTTTTTCATCAAGATCATACTCCTTTCCACTTCATAAAGGAAAACAAGGAGGACTAGGCAAGATAGGGTTAGGCAATGGCAGGGATGTTTGAGTTATTTGTCTTAGTTGTAGATTGTTCTTAGTGTTATATGTATGATCAACAGTACTGAAACTTAGTTGTTGTTAAACATTATCATTACCAAGATTCCTTTTACGTGATTCTAAGATAAGCATGGGTTTGTTTTGAACTTGTGGTTTTTGTAAGGGTGGATAAATGATAAGTTTAGGCCTAGGAGAGTACTTCAAGGGATATCTAATGTGCATAACCTCAGAAGAATTATCCTTATTTTCATGATCTCTTAGTGAAGGGGAGTCTAATGTCACTTCATCATCTTCATCTAAGGAATTACTATTGTCAATGTTCTCATTTTCTTCCACCATGATGTCTTCCCTAGTAGGATAGTTTTTAGGAGAGCTACAAACTAGATGTTCATGACATTGAATGTTTGGTTCTTATAAAATAACTTCATCATAAGTAAGGGAGTTATCAATGGTTGTATTGTCTTGTTTATCAATTATGGCATCCTCATGTTCAATAATTTTTGCCCTAGTAGGAGAAGTAAGGTAAGAGAGACAAATAGGATTCTCATAACTCTCATTGGTTTGATCTTCTAACACCAAAATTATCTTTGTCGCAAATAAGCGAGATATTGGGAGAAGACCAAATTTTATTGTCATGATTATCCACCATTGTATTATCTTTCTCTAAATCATTCTTATGAGGGTGAAGGATGGATTTTTTCTTAGCATGCTTAGAATGGTAGGATACTAACATTGTTCGACCAAAAATGAAAAGTACTTCTTACCATCTTATGCAATGCTTCAAAAATATAAACAGTGTATATCCAAAGATGAAAAGTAATTTTTACCCAATTTATGCAAAGCTTCAAAATGCAAACAATGTGTATCCGAAAATGAAAAGCACCTCTATCAAACTTATGCAAAGCTTCATGAATGTAAACATTGTGTATGCAAAAGTGAAAAGTACTTTTATCCATATTATGCAAAGTTTTAGAAATGTGAACATTTTCAGATCTTATGATTTTTTCTACTTAAATGATTTTGGAATGATTCAAAAATGACCACTAAATGGATGATTTTGACCTAGATGCATAAAATAGAAGTTCTTGAAACTTTCCATACTGATACTATAGGTTACCTACAAGCCTAGGAAGTATAAAAAACCACCAAAAAGCTCATAAAAAGTGGATTTTATAGGCCTCCAGGGACTCATTTTTCGAATGGTGAATAGGTCCCAAATCAGGGATTTTAAAAAGAACATAAATGCAAATAAAACACTAGAAAAAACTCAGAAACTTTGTTGATCAGTGTGTACAAGGACTCATTCACCACCTTGGGTGAATGGGTCCTATTTTAAGCTTTTGTGAGTTTGATTTATATTTTTCTGAGTTAATCCTATATGTTGGTTGTCACAAGTCTGTAATAGTTAATTCTGTAATAGATTTAGCAGATTTCAAGTCTATAAATGCAATATTTACTAAGATTAAATGATGAATAAGGTGACTAAATCTAGTATACAATTTGAATCTAAATTTTTGAATGATGATTTCAATGTTAACAAAATTCAAAACTAAATCAGATCTAAGACACTTTTGCTGATTTTTAGTGAATATACGTAATGCAAACATGTAAATTTACCCTAAATGCAATGTTCACTAATGCAAAATGAAAGAACCCTAAATATAATGCAAGTAATGGAAACCTAATGGAATTAGGATCTAGGGTTTTAATGTACTCCAAATCAGAAATTAGGATGTTCAAAGGGATCAGGTTCACCAAAATAAAACATAGAAAAAGAGGTTCACCCAAAAGGGGATTGACCAAATGGATGGACCTAATTTTACTAGTGATGTTTCATTTAATTATGAGGGGTAAAATTCATAAATAATAATAAAAAATAAATCCTAATTGTTATAACAACAATAAGGGAGGTTTTAGGAGGCTGAAACAATGTGTACCTTACTGAAAAAGTGTTGTTTTGGGGTCACTAAGGACTCATATGCCCAAAGTGGCAAATAGGTCTCTATTAGGGTTTCTAAAAACTGAATTCTAGGTTTTTTTCTTCAATGTCTACACTCTTAGCTCCCAAGTGACTAGCTCCCAAAATTTTGAAATCAATTATGTAACTTTGTTTCTGTGTTCTTGCAATATGAATGAAAACTTTGCAACTTTTCAACTTTGACATCTTTTCTCCAATCTTGTTCTCCACCTGATCTTCAACCTAAAACCTACAATCACACATCAAAGGAGAAGAAAAACTTGTTGTTTGTTAGGGAATAGGGGTTTTACTTGGTCAAACCCTGTTTAGGAAATTAAACCTTCAGATGAAACAATGAAACATGAAACGTGAAACAATAATACCTTGGATGAAATATTGGAATGTAAATCAGCAATCTAACATGTAGTGGCCATGTAGAATGTAGATCTTGATCTTGAATTTATATGTGAAACAATTCTTGCAAATTGATCTTCAATACCACATCAACACATAAGCTCAACTACATGCTTGATGCACTATGCCTTCGACATGATGATATGACCTCAGAATGCTACAATAAAACTTTGATAATATGCCTTTGAATTCCTATGTAATTCTCTTGAATTCTCTATAATGCTCTTTCTTTTGATCTCATGAAGTCACATAAAAGTTCTTAGGTGAAACTATGTGAATTAATCTTATATTTATACTTAACTTAAGATTTAATCCCAAAATTGAAATAACACTAGACAACATCAAATCTAGGATTCAAAATCATTAAAATACTGCCACAAATAAGTTTAGAAAGGGGTTTCCTAGGTAAGGAGGACTCATTCGCCACCTTGGGCGAATGGGTCCTAGCATAGTTTTCTAAGACCAAGTTTCAGGGAGATGAAATAATTTTCCAAAAGGGGGTCCTAGAACATAGTGGTGACCCATTTTTTAGGTGGTGAATGGGTCCTAGGTCACTATCCTAGGACTCAAACCTTTACAAATTAAGTATTATGCAACATTATTAATGAGTGTCGGGATATATATCCTTCAAAAAATGTAATAAATAAGGCTTGGATTTGAATTTAAGGGGCTAATTAAGCTCTAATTAACATAAATTAATTAATGAATCCATAGATTAGTGTGAAAGTGTAAGAAAACACTTTACAATACCCAAAATAAGGTACAATTAAGTTCATTTTATCATTAATTATTAATTCCCAAACTAAGCGTGAAAAAGGATTACTTTTTTGATGCTACACCTACCTTAATAATAATATTTTAATTCATATGGCCTAAGCTAATTATATCTAGTTTGCTATTAAGACCTAAAATCCTTTTGGCATTGTCTTCAATTCTAAAAAATAAAAACTATGAACACTAAGTTTACCTCTAGGAAGTATATGGTGAGGTCAATGAATACTCTCCAACTAACCTTTGAGTCTCAAAATAATTGTAGGAAGATCTATGCTCACCTCCCTAAGATCTTATAAGAGACTCGAGCCTCTACTCCTAAAGTGGAACATTTGATGATAGTTGAATATAATTAAAAGGGTCACAAATATAGTTATTCCAATACTATCCCCAACAATGGCATGACTTAATGGTGGGCATAGCTATGATTGATGAGGTACCTCTTCTAACACTAATAATTTGAAAGGACAAGGATTATTGAACACTCTCACTTTATAAAAGTTAGTCAAACACTAGATAAGGTAGAAGATGCCCAATAACTTTACTAAGGGAATCTAACTTCATATATCCTATACTAAATTATATTCAAGGATAATTTCTCTCCATTCAATTCATCATGATCTAAGTCATAGGTCCTTAGGTAACAAGTTCTATGTGTAATTTTTCTATTACCAAAAATAAGTCCCTAAAGTCTTGACATAGAATAAATCCCCACTAGAAATACACACAAGCCACATACACACACGAACAAGAGCTCTTGATGTTGTAACTTAGACTCTAATACCATATTTTAAACTCCCTAATCTTTGACCTAGGAGACTAGTTGTCAATGTATAGACAAACAATACTTTAGGTAAAAGTATAAAAGTTTCTAATAGTTTCAACCAAATTTTCAACACAAGTGAATTTAAGTATTTCCAACTAGAAATTAATTTTGGTCAAACATATGGTCAAGATAGATTCAATCTAGGTAAGTTAGATATGGGCCACAACTTTTCGAACATAAAGTGTCCACTAAATGCATATTTTACCCCACTTTCGCGCCAATTTACCAAAAAAGTAAAATTAATAGAAAAAATTGATGTTTCAACAACTCATACTCTTATAAATAACCATTTTTAAAAATATTAAAAGTGCACTTTTTATATCTATATGTCTAGTTTTCAAAATTATATATTTTTAATAGTTTACTTATTTTTTATATTCTATTTTTTAATTTTACTAAAGTGGGTCACCAAATCTAAAATCTAAAGTTGATTAACTTGTTAAGAAGAAATACTAAAATTTATTAGAAAATATGAAACACTAGAGAAAAGATTGTAGGTCAAGATGATATGATTTTTTATATTTTGGACAGATAATTAAGGAAAAATGGTGATGTCTCGTGGAAACAATTATGTTTTTAGTGCATGTAAATTATCATATTTATTTAATAATATATTTATCAAAATGGGAGGAAAAGAAATCCATGCACTAAAGTTTCAAGTTATAAATACATAAAAATTGAAGGAAAAAACTATATAAAGAAAATTTTCCTATTTAAGTCCACTTTTCTAGCATTTATCAACAACTAAATTATAATTTCTATTTTATTAAAAATTATATTCAAATAAAATTTTAATTTTTCTAAATAAATACAAATATTAGAAATAGTAAAAATTATACATTTCATTAGTTTACATTATTTCAAAATCCAAAGCATATGTCACTTTCTAGTGGTTCATATTAAAAATTTAGATTAATATTTTAACTAAATTAAGACAATTGATATACATAATCAAGGGGAAAACAATGGTATATAGATAAATATAATTTATTTTGTATATACGAAAAAAATATTTGGATTATGCATTTTTATTTTTATACGTTAGATTAAATATTGTGAGGGGTATATCTAAATTAGAAGTTATCATTTGGTTAAAAAATAACAAATAAATGGTCCAATCCATCAAAATTATTAGGGGTCAAATAAAGATCAATCATACCAAAAAAAAAACTTTGATAAATTATATAATAAGAAAAATATCATCATTCTCACTATTTAAATACAACTAATTTTCTAAATCCTTTGAATATTCCAAATATATTTAAAATATATTGAAAACTAATTTAAATAAAGAATAATTAAGACAAGGTAAGCATAAGAAAGAAGATAGACTAAGCTCACTTGAAAAGATAACTCCAACTCCGAACCATATAAAAGTGGAGTTAAGATACTCTTTTGAAGGGTCTTTATGAAAAAAGATATAAAAACATGATTACATACAATTGGGGTTTATTAGCCTTTCAAATATTATTGCCATTTCACAGTGCAATAAATTCCTATGCTCATCAATCTATTTTTGCTACTTAATGCACAATATCTATCTCTATCTCATTACCCCCCTCTCTCTCGCTCTTCCCCCTCTATCTCTCCATCTTTATATCACTACCCCTCCCTCTCTCCCTATTACAAACATAACATGAACCTATTGGTAATGGAGCCTGATTATCTTCCTAAATTAGTGTTTTTTTAAGTTTTACCTTGTAAGTTGATGCATAGTTGATGCAAATTTATCACTTCTCCATTGATACCTTTGTTGGAGCATAATATGATGCCCCCTAGTAGCCACATTCACTAGGTAATGTGTAAATGAAAGATGCAAACGATTTGCTCCATCTTTATCTCCATCTCTATCTCTATCTTCCTCTTTATGTCTATTCCCTCTCTATTTCCTTATCTCTCCTTGGATCTCTCTCTTCCCCCTCTATCTTTTCCACTATATTTATTTCTTTATCGCTCCCTTTTTGTCCCTCTCCCTCTCTCTCTCTCTCTCTCTCTCTCTCTCCCTATTGCTCCCTCTTTCTATGTCTCTCTACTTCACCTCTATCCTCTCTATTTTCTCTCACTCTCACCCTCCCTCCCTCTCTATAATACCCCTCTCTATCTCTATCTGCACATATTTATCTCACTCACACAAAATATCCCTATTTCTCCCTCACCCTCTACATCAAGTCAGCCCACAATATTGTGTCCCACTTTTTGGCCAAAGTAGGAAATTAATATCAACAATTTTTTACAAAATTTTACTTCATAAAACTTATAGCAACTAAACTATTAATAATTTAGAGATGATGTGAACTAGTAATATTTGAGGATTTGTGTGTAGATTCTAAATATATATATTTTAGAAAAATTTAGAAATAAATTGTGAATTTTTTTAGGTAATTTTTAATAACTCATTTTTATAATAAACAACATTTTTAAAAAGTGACATTTACGTCATGACCCATAACTTTTTTATTGAAAGGATAAAAATTATAATTTTTAAAAATATAAAATTTTAACATCAATAACTAATGCATGGATATATTTTTTTATTATTTTTGTTGCATAGTTTTTTTAATTAATTTTTGAAGTCAAAGTAATTATAATATGGACATATGTGTATGTCACCACACATAACTTTTTATGTATGTATTATAGTTATTTTTTTTACCTAAACAAGAACATCAATACCTAGTGCACAGATATTTTTTAGAAATATTTTCTCTATTTTTTCTATTTTTCCACATGTGTGAAAAAATACCTTGATGTTTAGTGAAAAATAACATTCACAAAAAATAAAATATAAATATAATAATAAAATTAAAAATATTTAAAATTACACTTTTTGGAAAGCTTATAATAAGAGTTACATACTTACAAAACATAATTTCTAAATGACTTTATTTAATCACTCAAAAGATAAAGAAAAAATATTTTTTGTCAACATTTTGATAGCATGAAGGAGACTCCATTATATGTATGATTTAAGACTAGAGGGGTTCTATCTAAGGGGGTTTGATTTGAGGGGGTCTTATCTAACCCTCTTCAATTAAAACCCTTTAGATGAAATTTATCAAGGCTTAAATCATTAGTTTTTCTAAAAATATGTACTTTCGGGGAAAAATCAAGATGTTCCAAGTTTGGGATCCATTATTGTGGGATGGCCCCATCCTTATATCTCTCTTACTCCATCTCACATACACACATACTCCTTGTTTCTCCCTCCCCATCTCTCTATCATTGCTCCCTCTCTATCTCTTTTTGTCCCCCTCTCTCTGTTACGTGTATCTATCTATCTCTCCCTCTCTCTTCCCATATATCTCTACCTCTCTCTCAAGTTCTCTTCTCATATATCTACGTGTCCCTATTTCTCTCTCCCTCTATCCCTCTATCTCTAATTGTCTATCTCCACTTGTCTTTGTTTGTTTGCGTCTTTGTATTTGTCTCCCTATCACCCTCTCTATATCTCCTTATATCTCTATCTCACCATCCATATCTCTATCTCTCATGTTCCCTCTCTCTATCTCCCTATCCATTTGTCTCCTTCTTCACTCTATTTTCATCTTTACCTTTATCTTCTTCCCCTCCCTCAATCTTTAAACATGTCTCCCTCTTTCTATCCATCCATCTCTCTACCCCTCTCTCTCCTTATTCATAGACCTCTATATCTATATCTCTTTGCCTCTCTACCTCTATTCCTCCATATTTTTTCTTCCATTTCTCCCTCTATCTCTAGTTATTTTTCCATCTCTCTACTTATATATCTCTCCCTCTCTTTATATATCACTTCCTATCTATCTTTATATTTCTATCTATCCCTCTCTATATATTTATCTTTTCCATCTCTCCTCTCTCTCCCTTTCCTCTCCATATCACCTCGCCCCGCCCTCGTCCCCCTCCTCTCTCTCTCTCTCTCTCTCTCTCTCTCTCTCTTGCAAACATAATAAGTCTATTGGTAATGTAGCCTAATTATCTTCCTAACAATTTAATAGTTTAAGTCCTATTTGGATCCCTATAAGTGGATGGATAGTTTATTTGAAGCTATCACTTTTCCATTGAGATTATTGTTTCACAAACAACACCATTTGCTGTATTGCCTATCAATCAACCTCATGTAATGCACAAATGTACACAAAGAATAGACCAAATTTTTCTCTAATTGACCCTCTACACCTCTTCGACCCTCTACACCTCTTCGATGCACCCATTGCACAACAAGCTGCAATTTCTAGTTCAGCTTATGTCAAAGCTGGATAAGATGCCTAGTTTGAAGGCTCTACAAAACTATTTTCTACTAGAACATTTTGTAAACAAAATAAAATTTTCATTTTAATTGACCAGAAATCAGAATTTTTATAAAAATAAGAATTTGAGACCATATGAGATTATTACTTGATGCCATTTATGTGAACCGATCTGCTACAGCGATTCTAAATTCCTCCCCTTCCTTGCTCATGGCGATTGATTTTTAGAACCTTCACTCTCCCACCATTTGAAATAATCTTATTGCAAACTTCTCTGCGGTGTTCCCAAAAATCTTCTACGACCTAGTTTCTGCTGGTCTTGGCCAGCTCCAATAAAAATTACAATAAAAAAGTAATGACAAATCAACTTTTTCGATCAATTAAATGCGGCGGCCTTACTTCCTTAGTGGCGATTGAAAAGGTCTGCATGCGCAATTCCCCTTGGCTCCACCTCCACCTACGATTTCTTACAAAATAAAATTTATTTACTCTCTAAAGTGGCGTGATCTAGAAAATGGTTATTATCAAAATAAGAAATACCTAGTAGATCGTCAAAAGTATGAGGGAGTGGTTGGCAATGTGATTTCATTCGCATGTGAGGATTCATTCAATGTTAAGAGTGATCCTATCTTAGTTTGCTTCTTGTTTAGGGTTTTGATTATCTTAGTCTTCTAATAAATAAAGTAAAGATTAAGGATGAAGATAGGTAAATTTATAAAGCCAGAATAAGTCCAACTTAGAACCCAAATAAAAAGACTAGACGTACAAATTAGGTATGTATCTTCCAAAAGGAATCTGAAGAGTTGTGTACAGTGGAAAACTTTAGGTAAGGATTCAGTTTTGGATTTGGACATAGAATTTATGACGATCTGGAATTTTCTGGAATAGATTTGTGTGGTTTGTAAAGTGATAGGTGTTAAAAGGAGTAGAAGGAGACAGAGAAGGCGTCAAGTATTATGGTGGCCCGTCTGTTATCACACTAAATGAAAGCGAGGCGAACAATGACTGATTAAAATTTATCCCTTGAGATTCGCTAAGAACAATTTAGTCTCATTACCGTGTATGAATTTCTGTGCACTGCAAATTGTTTGCGTAGTGCAGAGTAAAACAATCATTCTCAGGGAAAGGACAAAATGGTAGATGCAAGTAGCGGGTCCTTTCTCTTGAAGGTGGAATGAGCACCTGCCCGCAAACAGGCGGGACCGCCCACACGAAATAAACCGCGGGCATGAATGGTTTGTACTAGATTCGCTGTATTAAGCAAGCAGGTACGTTATTGTAAGTGGGCCTGACCCTATTTAATGAAAGTAGACTATGACTCTTAATCGAGAGTTACTCATCAGAACTTATTTGCTCACAAGAAAACAGTTCTGAATGCAGAATACTGGCTTTAAATGATTGTAGTATAGTTCCTTATACTTTAAACTATAGTATAGTTCGTGAAAGTTAATGGTGGATTAAGTTTTGTCAAAAGTGCTATAAAAATCTGTCAATAAATAACACATTTCTACATACAAATTAGCATTAAGCTTAAACTTGATATAAACTTTAGTCTATATTTTTTGGACTAGATCCAACCCTTAATTATATTATTTTTAGTCTTGTGTCAAGCCCACTAAGGCAAACCTTGTTTAGGAATCTATGTACAAGTGTAGTCTCTATTTTCTAAATATAAAATTGAAAATAGAACCAACTTGATTTGACTCCAACTAGTCATTGTCTACCAACACAAGCATTGGATATCCAATTCTAAATGGAAGGAGTTGCACAAGAGGACAAATCTCTAGGTTATTTAGGAATTTATCTCTATATATTCACAAGTACATTATATGATTAGTTATAAGAGCATCTAGAGCATTTCATCAATAACCAGAATCATCACGATAGATACATAAGCATTTTATTTCCTTGTAGTGTGTCATCAATCTTGTTACAACAATCTTGAATTAGTATATTTAGAACCTAACAACCATCAAGTTAGGATGCAGATTTTACTATTGATCACAATTTTTTTAACAATTTTGAGCATTGCTAATTTTTAGGTAGACTAAGGTGAATAGGTTTCTAAAGGTTGTTTGACAGTGAAATGGGATGTAAAGCTAATGGTTAACCTAAATCATTCATTCCACCTTAAAAGTATTGGGGGACAAAAAGTAACCAGAAGAGACTATTTGGTTGATGTCCTCAAGGAAAAGCCAAAACAATTGGTCAAGGTTTTGGTTTCAGTTTTGAGTTTTGATGATGGGATGATGAAGATTAAATATGAATGTCATGATTGAAGTTGGAAAACTAGGTAAAATAGGACTTAAGGGGTAAATTGTTGTAGATTTTAAAAATATAGAATAGAAGTGTAGAAATTAAAAAAATAAATGAAGAATGTAGACAAAGAGGAACCTAGCATGAAAATTTGATGTAGAATTAGCTAGATAGGGGTGAGGGAACCTCAGTCCAAAAACGGTGCTTTTTAGAGTTTCAAAACTTTTATTGGTGCATCACGATCTACAAGTCTTCTCTTGCCAAGATTAGGTTCAAAAGTTTAATAGTTTTTTAATAATCATCTTGCCCTAATTTAATGAGAGAAGGTGCTTGAATGCTTGTATTAAGGTTTTGAAGTCTTGAGATCTCTAATCCACTTCAAACCTATAACTTGCAAAAAGGACAAGGTTGCATCATGTAGCCTGGATGTCCTCAATCAAACCCTATTTTGGTTTTTTCACCTTCACAAATGGCCATGATGACAATGATATAAACTCTTGCTTTATGGAGTATAGAGGAAAATGCATAAAAATGAATAATAAATGATATATTGTAACTTACCACTCATATATGTATTTCTTGTTGGACTGAAGTAATTTGGCTTATCACATACAAGGGTAAACTAGAGATTGATTAAAGGTCCTACAAATGTTAGTGCTAATAACAAATTAGCATAAACATGAAACATCTTACAATATATAAACATGGATTTGTTGATATATTGTAGACATGAATTTGGATTGTATAATCTCTATTTATTTTTCTCTTGAAAATTGTCTTTAGGATGCTAGAATGATATTCAATTTTCTTAGGAAGACTTATATGTTCAAATGGAGGGAAGGAATTATATTTATATGAGTTTCAACATATTTCACATTAACCTTTTGATAAGTCAAAAAATGATTTGATGTAGACAATATTGGGGGTTCTTATCAAACTACCTAGTCTTGCAGCCTTTACATATCATCCAACCTACATCAACACATATATTGCAAAAAAAATTGAAATATAGCTTTATTAAAATTTTCTCATGGATGCCATGAACATCTACAATAAACTTGTAAATTTATTTCTCTTTTGTTATTCGTCTCCTCTCACAAAGTTGATTTCCTACACTTATCTTAGGCAATCCTTTGTAGCTACTTGTAAGTTCTTTCTCCAACCATTTTTTGGTTGATTTTTGCCTCTTGATACCATTAAAGACTATATTTATAGAGAATTTCAACTATGTGAAACACCAAAAAGTGGTTTCAAAATTTTCTCTTTAATTGACCCTTAAAATTCCTATAGAAAATGAAATAAAACATAGTTTGTTACTTCCAAAAGTGCCATTAAAAGTTGTACCATATCCAACATATTTATGCTATTTATTCATTTAAAAAATCAATAAAAACAATAACCAAGTTGTTCTCATTCACCCCAAATTGGAAAATGAAGATTCATTAATTTATTTTCTAAAAATCACTAGTTTTTTTCTCCATTCTAAGAATCAAAATTTAAAGAATAAGACAAGAATGGAATTCAAAGAGCCACTTGTCTTATGCACACTTCCCAGTGCATCCAAATTGAGAAAAATAATTAATTTTACTTATTTTTCCTGCAAAATCCCCTTCCACCATGGTAAATGGACCATTTCAACCCCTAAAACCTTCAAATTGTGCAGCATAATAATTTTGCAAATCACATTTTACACCCTACGTGCTCTTGATGTATGAAATGGAAATAAAATTCTCACAAATAAATATTCATATCCTTACAACACTTCACAGTATGCTCTTGAAGCTCAAACCTACACCAAAAATTTAAAAAATAGACATGAAAAGAAAAAATTGATGCAAGATTGCCCATGAGTTTGAATGCTCCTACATCATGATTTTGGATTTATAAACATATTAAGGACAAAAATAAAATTTTAGATTTAGGGCCTAAACAAGGGAACAATGTTGAGGGTTTCCTAGTCTAACCTTATTTTTCTTTTTAGAAATTCATTAAATAAATATTTAATTTAATTTCCTATATTTAATGTAATTTCCCAAAAATGAGAATAAAAAAGATAATTAGTTAACATAATTAGGCACATGCACTTAGTAGGGAGTCAAACATAGTGTGAAATTGTCATGGGTGATAATTTACGATACTACATTTAGCCCCCACTTAAGTAAGAGTATGAACACATGCTCATACTCACACTAAAGTATAGAGAAGCCAAAAATAGTCATTAAATATGTTATGATAGCATCACTAGGTTCATGGTGTGTAAACAAAGTAAAGCACATAGTGGAATGTATGCCTCCACCTTAAAGTAATTACTAATGCCAATTGAGGGAAATTTCCTTTAAGGTAGTAAAAGTGATATATGTAAAATACTGTTTGAGATTTTTTTGAAAGCCATACACCACATGCAATAAATCATAGTAAGATCACATAAGGGATCCAAAGATCTCATATCAATATGAATGATATATATTATGTATCAAGGTGATTATTATTTGAATTAACATCATTCTCCAAATATTGTGTAAGTACATGAGCACAAGGGTAAGAAGAGCACATAAAAGAATCTTTTTGGGTCAACATGAAAGAGACCTAAATGTCCAAACACTTTGCATCACCCCTAAAAGGAATAAAAATGTATTTATGAAAAATGCAAGAATGAAGATACATAGAGAGGAATATCACAACATATTTTTTTCTCCTTGTACCCTTGTACTAAAAAGAACATCAAGGGTCATCCAAATATACCTAACAAACAAAAATACACACCAAACAATAGACTTTTGGGAGATAACATTACATGCAAGAAAAACACAAAGACACTAGAGGTACCACACATGCGAGCTGGTCTATAGTAAATCATCTGCATCCAAATATTGTCCATCATAAATAGAGGGTGGAAAATACACTAAAGGGACTACAACAAGTGTAGTATAAGGAGAGGAACCAAGTTCAACACATGGTAGTTTTATTTTTTGAGTTATCTATCTATCTAGGGTAAACCCACAAAAGTGGTTTACAATTCGAGTGAGGAAGGAAAAGTTGCAAAAAATGACCCCATGCAAAAAAAATTGGTTTTTGGTTCGAACGAACTTTTGGTTCGAGTGAACCCAGAGGGGGTTTGCGAACCCAAAGGGGGTTCTCTAGAACCCCCCTTTGAGCTAACCCATTCAATGTTGGGTCCCACATTTCCCAAAAAAAGGAGCAAAAAATATGGTTGTGGAAAGGGGGTTCACTTGAATCCCCTAGTTCGCTTGAACCCCCTTGGTTTTCTCAAACCCCCCTTCTCTGGCACCAAAAAATTCTAGAATTTTTCCCTTCGATGCTTGGGTTAAGGATGACAATGGACAAGACTTCACAAACCCAACTAGATGATGGTAGTCCTTGGAATGAGCTATCTAATTAATATAATTTTAATATTTTTTGGTTTCATTATGTATTATTTTTTTAGTTTTATTAAGCATAGGTTTTTCATGGAAAATCAAGCTCTTTGTTCTGCACGTGTAGAAAAATAGTAGATTATCAAAAAAATGTTATGTTGTATACGGTCCGCCTATGTCTGAATTGTAAATGGTTTGACTTTGAAACTTGATTAAGGAAAAAATATTCAATAAAATAGTATGAAACCAATTGGAAGCACTAGATATCGTAGTTACAAATCTAAATTAAAAAAAATAGAATTTTATCCTTCATGGAAAAAAATTTATGTTGTATACGGTGAGCGTCACTCCTTAAAAATGGTGTTTAATAAAAAAATAGTTTTCAAAGGAGATGGAAAAGGAAGTGCAATCTGATTCCAAAATTTTATAAAAATATATATTTAGAATTGTTGATGGTGTTTTCTGCACAGCAACAACTCAGACAGAATGCAATATTCTATCTCTCTTGTAAGGTAATTTTCAACAAGTTACTAAAAATCACCCCAAGGTCTCTTGGGTGTTAGGTCTTGACAATGCATAAACAACTCAGATAATATGTGAAAATGTTGGTAATCACAATCGGACCTTACTACAAGCGAACTGTATCTTTCCAACTTATCAGATTTTGCAATATTTTGATCTTAAATCCTAAATCTAATCAAATAATAAAGAAACAGCAAAAGATGAGGGTGCAAGAGAAGTAATGAAATCTAGACTATTTCCAAGATGAACAATGCAAATGATAGATTCCAGGAATGGACCAATCTCAAATAACCAATTCCTCCTTAACCCACAATGCAATATCACAAGAAAGGTGCAATCTTCTAAGGCATACAAATTTTCAAATCATAGACATTCATCTACAATCGAACTAAGCACAAATAGATATATGGTCCAGGTTGACTTCACCAGCCTACTACAATCAGATAGTTATTGGGAGTATAGACCAGAGATTGCTACAAACATTCCAAACATAAAACCATGAACATCATTCACCAAATTAATTTAATTCTAAATCTAACATCAAATCTTATATCTTAAAGCAATTTCAAAAGACGGAACAACAGGAACCATGCAGGATAAACTAACACAAAAGAATTCACCAGAAACCACAATGCCTTCAATTGTATTAGATCACCAAAATGTAGCAACAATTCCACTATTCTGTGTATAGCATTTGCTCCAGAGAACTAACTTCTCTCTCTACTACAAGATGCTCTAGCTCTTCCTTAATCTAGATTGTCTCTATTATTTGTCTAACTAACTCCTTACAAATGAGGCACAAATGCCATTTAAAGAGGATCCTCAAACATGTCGGCCTAGCCAAACATTTACAAAATAACCAAACAAGTCAGCCTCAGGAATTTCAAAATAAGGCACACATTAAATGCCAATACATCATCAAGGTCAGCCCAAAACGCATTCCCCAATGCAGCTCAAATCAACAGATGCCCTATAATAATAGGGAAGCACAAATCTCCAAGTTGACATTAATTGCCACCTCCCTTATCTTTGTTCTAATCCAACGATTCATGAACCTTGAAAAATAGTTTATCCAACTCAGCAATAGGTGGCAAGGGTAGGATTCTGAGCCGACATTCAATTGATCCAATTTCTTCCTTTGACCGCTTGACCATTGTATCCCAGCCACCCTTATAGGCTGAGTACTTATCCACCACATCTAGATAAGTTGCTACATCATCCAATTGGTGCCCTGTCATAGAGTTTTCAACATCAGGGGCATAAACATCATGCCACCATTCCCTTAATTGCTCCAAACTCAGATATTTAGGAGTGATCTTACTCTTGCCAGTCATTATTTCAAAAAAGGCAATGCATCCATCATAAACATTGGTTAAATCACCATCCATCTGCTTCTTTTGTTTATAGATCTTCTTGATGGCTTTCTGTTGGATTTGCAAGGCCTCAAACCACTCCCAAGGCTCACTAACCTTGGATGAAGGAAGGATTCCATCAACAACCAGCTGATCCTTACCATATTCCATGATTGCTCTGGTTTTCTACAATAAAAGATCAGTATCTTCCTTATCCTGAGATAAAACATGCTCTAATAAATCTTTAGCCATTATTGCATCTTTTCCAGTTGAAAGGATTTCCTTTATTGCATCATCTCCTTTAGTCTATACCTCCTTCAGCCAATCTATTGTAGCCATGGTAGAAGCTTTCATCTTCTCTATTTTAGAGATGGTCTCCTTCGGCAAGAAACCAACAGCAGCAGAAGAGGATGGGTGAAAAGACTGCAAAGGCTTCATTAAGTCTTCTAGACATTTCCTTAGCCTTTCATTTTCCTTCTTTAGCTCATGTTTGGACTCTGTTTCCTTCCTCAATCTTCCAATAATCACTGCACTAGACCCTTCATAATCTTCAATGTCTTGTTCCATATAAGCAGGCCCAAGATTGATAGTCTGTACATTATAATCCTTCCCGGTGACCTCATCTATACTTTTATCAGCTGCAGGGGTAGCAATATGAATAACCTTGTTACTATCCTCATCTCTTTCAATATTTGAAACCACCTTGGCTACCTTCTTCTTCTTACCCTTTCCAATCTTGGCCAGCATTTCATCCCAGTTGAGAGGAGTGTCCTCAACAATGACCTCTTTTCTTCTAATCTCTTTATCTAGCCAATCCAGAATAGCGGGATCCACCCAGATTTCATCCTTCTTGACCTCTCCATGCTGATTTAATGTCTCATACTTCTCCTTTTCAGGGGATTGATCACCTTTGCTTTCCAGTTCTGGTTCCTCTTCCTGCAGGGGTGATGGAGTCCTAGCATGAACATCCTCCTTCTCAGGGGATCTGTTATCTTTACTACTCACAGGAGAATCCTCATATTGTACCAGCGGAGAAGGATGCACTTCTACATGTCCTGCCTCAAACTCAGCAGTTGCGCCATAGAGTTCTCCCTCCTTAAATGGTTTTGCCTCCTCACTAGTCTTGAGCTCTTCATGAGTTGTCTGCTCAGGCATATCCGATGGAGGAGAGGAATCTTTCTGTTGTTCTGCAGTGGCTTCCATTGGAAGAGGATCTATTTTTTGCATGGTCTCCTTGGGAGATGGAGTTCTGGATCTTCTTGAGTAAACCCTGGTTTTCTCTCCTAAACTCTCCACATCAATCACATGAGGATCCACCTTATCCTTAGGAGCTTCCTGAACTTTCTTCTTAGAAACCCTGGTTGTCCTTGTCCTTTTTGGCTATGGAGGAGCATCCTCTTTCTCTGTTTTCTCAAGTTCTTCCTCTTTAGAAGACTTTCCTATTTTTACAGCATGGCTTCTCTTCTTTCCCCTAGGTTTTCTTTTCTTTTCCGGCTCCCTCTCCTTAGGGCTTTTGATTTTAATCTTGAAAGGTGAGCTCACCTTAGCTGTGCCTGTAGAATCATCTTCACTGGACTCCTCTGAAGTGGAATGAGCATTCAAATTTCCCATCAGATTGAAGGTACAGGGTACCTTTTCACTTTCCTATTCCCATACTTTATGTTTTAGCCAAGACTTGGTAGATTTCATAATAGGAGCCATTAACTCCTCCAATTCAGTTATTTCTTTTTCTGACCAATTTATCTCCCCAATAGGTCTGTCTTTGACTAACTCATATGCATGATCCTAGACTAAATTTCCATCATCTTCCAACTGATCAGGAATTAACTTAACATGTTGTACATTTTGATTATATCAGCTGGAAGCCTAGAATATCTTTTCTTTCTTACCTCAAAATCATCCTTGCTATTCGCCCAATAGTCCTCTAGATCATCCTTATGGTGATATTCTTTGGTGGCCTTCTTCTGGGCTTCACCAATAATATCAAAGTTTGTCCTCTTAGAATGGAAAGAGAACCCATAAGTACTCAATTCCACTCCTGATGCATGAGCCGACTGAATTGAAGGGAAAACCTCAGCTATACCAATTTTCAAAGGAAAATCCCCACCAAATCTTGTTTTATGCTTTTCTCTTTTAACAATGGCATCAAAATCACATATCTGTCGGGTAACCTCCAAAAGTATGACATGGTAAGTAGGATATCTTGGCAGTCTGTATGGAGCAGTTGGGCATCCATCGTTCCTAATATAAGAGAAGGTAGGGAATTGTATAAACCAAGCCCCATATTTCTTGATCAGCTCCTTGGCCCCATCAAAAATTCTCACATGTTCTACATTTTGAAGCAACCTAGTGATATGCATAGTAAATGCATCATTTGCTCTCCTATAGTTCTGGTTCGCTAGGTGCAGCTCAGGGTACACCTCGTAGATGACATCCTATCTGAATGTTTCTTTTGGATTCAATCCCCTGTATGGATAAAATCTAGCAAGTATGTATATCACATAGGAGGACATGGTGAATTTCTTTGATTCTAGTACATCTCTCATTTTTCTATCAATCATTGCACTGATAATCCCAGCCCAATGATCATCTAACCTTCAATTCACTATTTCAATTTCAAAAATCAAAATGAAATGAAACCAGGCAGAAAACTAGAAAAAAATCTGGATGGCTTGGATTTCTGTAGACAGCTTGAAATTATGGGAGTTCATCATACTTCAGGACAATGGATGAATCCGGGAAAATCCAGGCGCGTAAGAATTTTGTGGACACCTCAAAAACCCGACGACTGTTCGACGTGCAAACCATTAACCGAGTAATCACACAAATTTCCCTATTTGGATTACACAACAATAAACTTGACTTCAACAAGCCAAATCTCGATTACACACAGATTTAATTCCCAAAAACCCTCAAATGATTGATTCCTGCAACGAAATGATGATGCCCTAAGTTTGATAGCTAAACCTTCCACCATGAAAGCTGAAGTAAGCTCGACATTCAAACTCAATCCCTCAAAATGATGAAACTAGGGTGCACTAAGGTCTCAAATGTTGTGAACAAAGTTGAGCAAAACACAAGACAAGAGGATCATGACGACTCCACTGAACTTAAGAAATCTGGGCAAACATATCAAAACCCTAATTTTAACAAAATATAGCAAACTACGCGCCAACAAGGCAAGGCTCTAACAGAAACACCTAGCCACAGGGATATACCCGATACTTGATTGATAAATGAAGGGATGCACAGTGCGGATGATAAGACACGTGGAAGGGTGAGTTCAAACCCTAAATCGATAAATACATGGTCATGAAAATAAATAAGGGCCGACCCAAATAACCACCAATAAACAACTTGAAAGATTTGATCAAAGTGCAAACAAAGGAAAAGTCAACGATGGCCTACCATGGATCAAATCCGAATGAAGCTCGATTCCAAAGAAGTCACTGTGAATTAGGGAATCCTAGCAATGCAAATATCAACACAGATGTCCAAGGAATCCACACGCAAGCAAACCAAATCCGCCAAATAAAGCTCCAAATGAATAAACTCAAGCGCTAGAGCAGATGGCAAATGAATAATTAAATCATGAAGAGCACTAGAAGCCTTTAAATTCACCCACATTCATGCCAGAGCAAACGTACCTCAAGCATTAATGGCTGATGAGACGTATCGACGAATCCAGAAACCTGAGCTCAAAATGAAACTTTGGAAAAAATTGAGCCAGACGGACAATCCGGGTGAGCACGAATTCTTTGGACAACGCATCCTTTGGGATTTTGACATAGTCTAGGAAAATCTAGGTGACTTGGAAAATCCTGGATTTAACCAGAAACCTAGATTTCAGAAAATCAGACAGCAACCAGACGATGGACAAGGACCCAGGAGAATCCGGGTGAACTGGAAAATCTTGGACCCAAGGCAGAACCCAGACTTCCATTAAAAACCAAGTTTGATCAATTCAACCCTCAGGGCAAGACCAAGGAAAGCAAAACCAACATCCCAAGATCCCAAAAGGATAAATCTAATAAAAACTAAAGGTCCAAGAGACATCCAAAATCAAAAAGAGGGTCCCTACTCCAAGTGGGGCATGTGTGTAAAATTGCACAACAAATGGCGACTCTGCTGGGGAATGCTCAAGAGCATTTCGATGACAAACTGGAATCAAGAACCCAGAACTTATGGTTTCAACTCATCTATCCAATCACCACCTACGGTTAAACCAAAGAACCCACAAGTCACGCAAAATTTTCTACACCAGGGTCGAAGTGTGTGCATATGCATTCATTACTCCCCTTAGCTGCAAAAGAAACTGGACTTGGTCTGAACAGGCTACATAAAGATTCATACTCTAAAAGCAACCTGGATAGAGCCTCGCTGCCAGTCAGGCATCCATAGCCCCAACGAGGTTATCGTTGTGGTTCTCCTAAACATAGCTCTATTGCCAGTCAGGCATCCATAGCCCTGATAGAGATATTCAGATTCCCTTGATGAGTTGAATTCAGTCTTTTGATTTTTAATATTGTCTCTTTCTTTTTCACATTTTCATTTCAACTTGTGAATAGTGAAGTTCACACTCAGGGATGAGAACCGCAGTGGCACTAGAGCAGAAAAAAGATTTTTCACCTATGCAGACTTCATAAGGAGCTTCTGCAACCTCAGGCATTCTTAATATTCGAAATGTGAGACCCTAATGTATTCTTGTTCAACCTGACTAAAGGACTCTTTGTTTTAGACACTAAGATATGTGACATTGGGTAGAGAATTCATACCATGATGTTTTGGAAAGATGATTAAAGTTTGGAAAGGAAATACCGAGAGCACAACACCTGTTTTGTCACCACTGTCATACAAATGCAACAAGAGATCCTAAAAGAAGTAAGAACCAAGAGCTAGAGCAATGCAAACCAAAGTGAGACAAGCCAAAGCAAACCTATTCTAACCAAAGTAAAAATAGGAAATGAAAAGCAACCTACCCTAACAAAGCGAACAATAGAAAGCAACCTAAACTAACTATATACAAAACAGGGAGCTGAAAACAGCTCAGGATTGGAAATAATGTTTCAAATACTACCCATTAACAAGCAGTGGAATATCTTCCTCTGTGAGAGTCTTCAAACGGAAGGCATTATCTCCAAGTATTTCAGCAATCTGATATGGACCGAGCCACAGTTTATCAAACTTCCCATGGTCCCCCTTTCGATCATGAGGTTTATCCTAGTACAACACAAGGTTAGAAATCCTAAAAGATTTGACCTTAGCTCTTCTGTCAAACCACCTCTTAACTACCACCTGATGTTTGGAAAAGTTCTCAAGGGCATTGTCTCATTTCTCCTCAAGGCGTAATAGCTCTGTCAACTTGGCCTCCCTTCTATCACCCTCATAATAAAACTCATTAATAAATTTCAAAGTTGGGATCTTGAGTTGAATAGGGAATACTAGCTCTAGACCATATACTAAGTGATAGGGAGATGTTCTAATAGATGACTTAAGCCTTGTACGATCTGCCCAAAGGGCAAACCGAAGCTGGGTGTGCCAGTCTTTTGGGTTCCTCTCCAACAGCTTACGGATAATAGTTAATAAATTCTTATTGGAAGATTCTGCCAGCCCGTTACCCTGGGGGTAATAGTTAGATGCAAATTTTATAATAATGCCATGATCAAAAGCCCAGTTCAAAAATTTTAAAGATGCAAAAGCAGGACCATTGTCACAGACAACGGAAAGAGGACATCCAAATCGATTAATAATGGTAGATTCTAGAAAATCAATCACTACCTTAGATGTACATTGCCTACAAGCAAAAGCCTCAGTCCACCTTGTGAAATAATCGATGATGGTTAGAATGTACCTGTGTCTTGCAGAAGATGGTGGGTTAATGGGACCTATAAAGTCCATGCCCCACTGAGCAAAAGGCCTCACCTCAGTAATCGGTTGGAGGGGGAGTGCTGCATATCTTTCCTTCATTGCTGCAGTCTGGCAAGTGTGGCAAGTCCTAACATGATGGTGAACATCCTTGAACAATGTGGGCCAATAATACCTAGCCCTCAAGATCTAATTTGCTGTGGCAATAGCAGAACCATGGCCAGTACCATACTTTTCATGAAATTCATTCATCACCCTTTCAGCTTCTTGTTTCCCAAGACATCTCAAATAAATACCTTCATGATTTTTCTTGTACAGAACAACTCCCTTTAGCATGAAACCATCACTCTTCAGTTGCAGGGCTCTCCTCTGAAAAATATTAAGATGGCTTGGGGATCGCTGGTTTAGCAAATAATAAACTATGTCATCATACCAGCAACCTGGGGAAACCTCCTCAAGATTATAATTCTGACAGTCAGTTCAGGCCCCATTTCAGCCATAGTCTGAGTAAGTCCTTGTCCTCTTACCAACTTCATGGGTTGGATTTCAATGTCATATTCTTGTAACATTGTTACCCATTTAGCTCTATGCTCACCCAATTCACTTTGCATCAACAGTAACTTAACTGCAGGATCTGGGACAATTGCATAAACCTTATTCCTGGGGATATAATGTCTGAATTTCTTCACTGCTCTGACCAGAGCATATGCCTTCTTTTCTACACTTGGATATTTCAACTCGGCATCTTTTAATGGTGCACTCATAAAAGCAATAGGATGCTTGCTTCCGTCATTAGACTTCTAAGTCAACATTCCCGCACACGAATGATCCGAAGCAAATGAATAGATGTAAAAAGGCTTACTGTAATTGAGACTTACCAATACTGGAGCATCAACAATGGCTCTTTTGATTTCTTTAAATGCCTCCTTTGCTTCCGTAGTCCATTCAACTTTAGCGTCTTGCTTCAACATTGCATTCAGTAGTTTAACAATTTCAGCAAATCCAGTAATGAATTTCCTGACGAAGTTAATCTTGCCAAAGAAAGACTTCATCTCCTTTTGTTAGCAGGTGGTTGAATCTTCAGTATGGCCTCCACTTTTTCTGGATCAACAGCAATTCCCTTTTCAGATATGACATGTCCCAGTAACTTTCCTTCTATCACTCCAAAAATGCACTTTTTAGGATTTAGAGATATGCCAAATTCCCTACACCTTTGAAACACCTTGCATAAGTCTGAGATGTGGTCCCCTTTGTTTTTTGAAAAGATAGTTAGATCATTCATATAAATAATAATGCACTTTCCTATGATATCTTTAAAGGAAATATCCATAGCCCTTTGAAACGTGGCCCCAGTATTAATGAGACCAAAAGGCATCCTCCTATAAGCAAAGGTACCCCATTTAGTTGTGAAAGCAGTCTTCTGCTTGTCCTCATACTGAACCATTACTTGGTTGTACCCTGAATAGCCATCCAGGAAAGACATCATCTGAGAACTATTTACTACTTAAAGTACTTCATCTAATGAAGGGACTGGGTAATTGTCCTTTTTTGATGATCTGTTTAGATTTCTGAAATCAACGCAAAGTCTGATTTCTCCATTCTTTTTCCTTACTGGGACTAGGTTTGCCACCCATGTTGAATGCCTGATAGGAAATATAATTCTGGCAGATAGTAATTTCTGAACTTCTTTCTGTATAATTGGTTCTAGTAATGCATTAATTGGTCTCTGTCTCTGCCTGAAAGGCTTAGCCCCTGGCTTCAGAGGTATAGTATGAGTTATGACTGATGTATCGTAAGTTTTTCAGGTCTTCATAACTCTAGGCTACTATATCCGGAAAGCTATGCAATGCTTCAATTATTCCTTGTCTTTCTTCTGGAGTGCATACCTAACCAATAAAAATGTTCTTAGCATCTTCTTCGGTTCCCATATTGTAAGTATCACACTGTCCACTGATAGATTTATTTTTAGACTCTTGCTCCTGATCCCTGATATTGTCCAGATTAAAAATCCACTCCAATTGTACCATCCCCCTTGGAATAGTATTAGACTTCAAATTTATCACTCCCTCCAAATCCAGTTCTGCTTCTTCGAGTTCTGTTTCATCAATGATTTGGGAAGCAAAAACATCAGTATTTGTAATGAAGTCGAGGATGTGCTTGTCATCCTAAAATACCTAAAAGTTGGTAATATTGTCCAGCACTGATGGCATAGGAGTCAATTCTATAGTAAACTTTTTCAAACCTAACAAATATAAGGGTTGCAAAGTGCTTGCTGCCTGGGCCAGAGAATCTGTAGTTTGATTCTTCTGTCATGGTATCAGTTGAATATTGAAGGCATCAAATCCTTCAATGAGATTCTATACTCTATGCCTATAATTAGTCATTCTCCTATCATGGCATGAATATTATTTCCTTACTTGCTTAATGACCAACTCAGAATCACCGAAAACTTGCAGAACCTTAACCTTTTTCTAGAGTGCCATCAGAAGTCCATGAACCAATGCTTCATATTCTGCTATGTATTGGTGCAATGAAATTGAAGTCTATGGGCTGCAAAGAAGGTCTTACTTTTTGGACTAATCAATTCGAATCTTGCTCCAGCTCCATGCTTGGATTTAGATCCATCAAATCTGAGGGTCCAGCATTCAACGGTCGCATTCCTCTTCGTCATATCCTTCGGGTTATTAGTACTGGAGGATCCCTTAGATGTCATCACCTTCTTTCCTTTATAATCTTCTGGAGGGCTTTGCACGTTCGTCTTGACTGCTAAGGTTGAATTCATGCATTTTTGTACTTGTTCTACTGCTGCCTGGCATAAACAACATTCCAGCTCTGAATGGGAAGCATTGTGAACTCTAAACCAGTTAGGTAAGAGCAACTCTTCGAAGTTTGTCCTTTTGCCAAGGTGAACCTGGTTTTCAATACACTGCTTAATGAATTCCTAGAAGCTGTCCAGTAGACTAATCTGATTATCCTCGAATTCATCCTCTTCCTTAACTGATCCTGTCATAACAATAGCATTGTTGGACTCTGTTTCTATATCAATGGACATTGAATGTAGCATCAATACCTCCTCTGAATCTGATTCCTCATAAGGAGTCGCTAGCATATAATTTCCCATGCCTACTTCTGATATTAGAACCTCATTTGAAGTATTTTGATATTCCGTAATCATGTATTTCATTCTTGGTTCTCTCTCAATTCTGATTTGATTTGGCACCCCTTTCCAGGGAAGCCACATGTGGGAGTGATCGGTAGATATATATCTATTTAGGGCTTTCATAAAATCCCTTCCTAAAATTAAGCTATATGCATCAGGGATATCAACTACTTGAATATTGATAACCTGTTGGATCCTTGGGTCAGAGGCTACTTGCATGTGAATCATGTTTAATTCTCCCACTACATTTACTTCAGTTCTATCTAATTGAGTTACCTTCTTCTGGGAATCAATAGGTGTAATTCTCAAAGCTCTACATACTCTAAATGGCATCACATTAGTAGAAGCACCAAAATCTAATAAATAGTTATGTAAATTCTTACCGAATATGCGCACAAAGATCAAGAACGGTGGAGTATCAGTCTTCCCTTAAAACAAAGTTGGTTGAGTATCTAACTAGGCCACCTGAGTCTTGTCTTTCTCCTTGCCTTTATCTCCAGGGGGCAAGTTAGTCTGACCATAGACTTGGTTTTGTATTTTCACAGCCCGAGAACCAGAAATCTTGTTGACACTCTCACCCGAAGGTTTATCCAAAGACACTGGATGTGCATCATAGGGCCCTAGGACTGCATTCCTAATTGCTGGGGACCTTAATAACTCGAATACTAAAAGGTTTACCTTTAACTTCTTGAACTCCTCAGCAACATACAAAGCCATTTTCTCCTCACTTAGATTAGTGGGGATGTCCCTGGAAGACTCCTCTATCTTATCTTTACCTGCTTGAATAGTTTTTTCCTTCTATGGATCAGTTTGAGCTTGTCTTTCCTTTGAAAGGTACTGCCTAGAAACATGTGGAAAGGGCAGATTATTACTAGCACTTGGGTCTGGAGGGGTATTAAAATTATTAGGAAGGATGGAGGTGGTGAAAGGACCCCCAACCTGCGGGCATCTATGGGGCATGTCTCTTAAATCATATCCTTTACCCTGCCTCTGGAACATCTGCACTTCTTCAACATAAGCCTCTTCTTGATCCAGGGGGCCATTATCATTTGTTGCCTCTTCATTGAATAACTGAGCCACCTCATCCCCATTGCAGATTTGATCTATTTTATCCTCCTGGAAATTAGATTCCTCTTCTGGAACATTTTCTCCACTTGATGGAAAAGGAGCATGGTTTAACACCAACACAGGAGAATCATAGGGGGTGGAAGGAATAATCTCCTAACAGTTTGCATTGTTCTCCACTTCATACTAAAAAATTGAGGCTATGGTCTGGAATTCTGGACACTCTAATTCAGAATGCTGGCTTGTCTTATGGAGCCTACACCACCCTGACAGAGCAGCCTCAGCTAGATATACGCCACTGGGGGGCTTGTCCTGACTGACTGGTTGATTAATAGATTGATTGATAGGTTGATCCAATGGAGTAGGGACTCCTCCATTATTAGGTCCTATATTCCATGTCTTGTTCTGTCCCTATGGCTGCCTCCTATCGAATCCTGGCCCACTACCTTGTCCTCTATCGAAATTCTATCTTCTATCATTGTTATACCCTCTGTCATTATTGAATCCTCTTTCATTATTGTAACCTCTGTCCTAATTATATCTCCTGTCATTATTGTAACCCCCTTCATTACGCTGTCCCCTATCAAAATTTTGCCCCTGTGGATGTTCTCGGTTCCGATTGGATTGCAAATTTCTCTGAGCAGCTTATAATTGGTTGTTTTGATTTCTTAGGTAAGTCACCTCTAGGTTTAACTTCTTTATCTGCTCAGCCATTTCATCAACCCTATCTTTATTTAGATCTCCATAAGGGGTCTGGTTTGAATTACCCTGAGGAGGAATAGACACTATAGTAGATCCCATGGACTGATGCAACACTTCAAAATTTTGCAAGTAGGCAGGGAAACTAGTTGGTTGTTGCTGATACAAGGGCTGGTTAACTTGCTGCTATGGGAAATTCATTATAGGAGAAATCTAGCTCATGGGGGGGCCAAGATGTGGGACCAAAGGCAATTGAGGTATTGGATTCATGATTGGCGTATTATTAGCAAGTGTCTGATTCACTGCCTGGACCTGGTTTGGATGTGCAACTGGGCCCAAAGAAGGCAATGGTCCAACCAAATGCTACCTTAAGTCTGTGCTAAATTTGACTGCTTCTGTATAAGCATCAACTAAGCGGGCTGGGGGATTAGGTCTCCATTTCAGAAAGGTTGTTGTAAGGATGTCCAATGCTTCATAATAGACTCTTAAGGCTATAGCATCATCTAAGACATAAGGGTCTTGGAGTCTGGTATATGCACGGTGGAACCTATTATTGAAACTAGATATGGATTCATTAACCTCTCTTTTGACTCTGGTGAATTGCAGATAAAATTCATTGGCACTAATAGGTATTCTGAACTTCTATAAAAAGGAAGTTTCAAGATCATTCCAGTTAAGAATTGAACCTGATGGGAGGTGATTGTACCAGTAAAAATCCTCCTCTCCCAATGAATAAGGAAATAACCTACATGAAACATCCTCATGAGCAATTCCTCTATCTTTAAGATAGGTTTGAAAGATCCTAATATGCTCTTTTGCAGTCTTGTTTGGGTCGTTAACATGAAATTTCGAACAGAAATGCTCAGGGTTCTTGGACATAACATTGTAAACATTGAAAAACAAGCGAGATGGATTATTAGAAAAGAAAGCCATTGGTAGGAGTGGTGGTGGTGGTTGTGGTTGATTAATGATGGGCTAGGGTTGCTGAATGGGAACTTCCTCAGGGATGGGTATGGTTTCAACTTCTAAAAGTGAAGATGTGGATGATGCTAGTGAAGGGATGGGTGATGATGATTCTCCCCTTTCTCAAGCCCTCCTTGACATAGTGGGGAACTGTAATTCCTATAAATCATCCTCTCCTAAGGTAGATCTGGTATTCCTCCTATATCTCTTTGGAGAGATGGCGTTTAGGAAACGATCCAGTGTGCTCATTCAGGCCCTCCTCCTAGTGCCAATCTATTGATGGTGATTTCTGCACAGCAACAACTCAGACAAAATGCAATATTCTATCTCTCTTGAAAGGTAATTTTCAACAACAAGTTACTAAAAATCACCCCAAGATCTCTTGGGTGTTAGGACTTGACAATGCATAAACAACTCAGATAATATGTGAAAATACTGGTAATCACAATCGAACCTTACTACAAGCAAACTGTATCTTTCCAAATTATCATATTTTGTAATATTTTGATCTTAAATCCTAAATCTAATTGAATAATAAAGAAATAGCAAAAGATGAGGGTGCAAGAGAAGTAATGAAATCTAGACTATTTCCAAGATGAACAATGCAAATGATAGATTCTTGGAACGGACCAATCTCAAACAACCAATTCCTGCTTAACCCACAATGCAATATTACAAGAAAGGTGCAATCTTCTAAGGCATATAGATTTTTAAATCATAGATATTCATCCACAATCGAACTAAGCACAAATAGATATATGGTCCAGGTTGACTTCACCAGCCTACTACAATCAAATAGTTACTGGGAGTATAGACCAGAGATTGCTACAAACATTCCAAACATAAAACCATGAACATCATTCACCAAATTAATTTAATTCTAAATATAACATCAAATCTTATATCTTCAAGCAATTTCAAAAGATGGAACAACATAAACCATGCAAGATAAACTAACACAAAAGAATTCACCAGAAAACCACAATGCCTTCAATTGTATCAGATCACCAAAATGTAGCAACAATTCCACTGTTCTGTGTATAACATTTGCTCCAAAGAACTAACTTCTATCTCTACTACAAGATGCTCTAGCTTTTCCTTAATCTAGATTGTCTCTATTATCTATCTAACTAACTCCTTACAAATGAGGCACAAATTCCATTTAAAGAGGATCCTCAAACATGTCGGCCCAGCCAAACATTTACAAAATAGCCAAAACAAGTCAGCCTCAGGAATTTCAAAATAAGGCACACATTAAATGCTGATACATCATCAAGGTCGGCCCAAAACACATTCCCCAATGCAGCTCGAATCAACAGATTCCCTATAATAATAGGGAAGCACAAATCTCCAAGTTGACATTAATTGCCGCCTCCCTTATCTTTGTTATGATCCAACGATTCATGAACCTTCAAAAATAGTTTATCCAACTCAGCAATAGGTGGCAAGGGTAGGATTCAGAGCTGACATTCAATTGATCCAATTTCTTCCTTTGACTACTTGACCATTGTATCCCAGTCACCCTTATAGG
The DNA here is from genome assembly GCA_007258455.2 of Sequoia sempervirens. Classification (NCBI taxonomy): domain Eukaryota; kingdom Viridiplantae; phylum Streptophyta; class Pinopsida; order Cupressales; family Cupressaceae; genus Sequoia; species Sequoia sempervirens. The sequence continues at coordinate 350,495,594 of VDFB02105785.1, forward strand.
CTGAGTACTTATCCACCAAAGCTAGATAAGTAGCTGCATCATCCAATTGGTGCCCTGTCACAGAGTTTTCAACATCAGGGGCATAGACATCATGCCACCATTCCCTTAATTGCTCCAAACTCAGATATTTAGGAGTGATCTTCCTCCTGCCAGTCATTATTTCAAAAAAGGAAATGCATCCATCATAAACATTAGCTAAATCACCATCCATCTACTTCTTTTGTTTATAGATCTTCTTGATGGCTTTCTGTCAGATTTCCAAGGCCTTAAACCACTCCCAAGGCTCACTAGCCTTGGATGAAGGAAGGATTCTATCAACAACCAGCTGATCCTTACCATATTCCATGATTTCTCTGGTTTTCTACAATAAAAGATCATTATCTTCCTTATCCTGAGATAAAACATGCTCTAATAAATCCTTAGCCATTATTGCATCTTTTCCAATTGAAAAGATTTTCTTTATTGCATCATCTCCTTTAGTCTGTACCTCCTCCACCCAATCTATTGTAGCCATGGTAGAAGCTTTCATCTTCTCTATTTCAGAGATGGTCTCCTTTTGCAAGAAACTAGCATCAGCAGAAGAGGATGGGTGAAAAGACTGCAAAGGCTTCATTAAGTCTTCTAGACATTTCCTTAGCCTTTCATTTTCTTTCTTTAGCTCATGTTTGGACTGTGTTTCCTTCCTCAATCTTCCAATAATCTCTGTACTAGACCCTTCATAATCTTCAATGTCTTGTTCCATAGAAGCAGGCTCAAGATTGATAGTTTGTACATTATAATCCTTCCCGGTGACCTCATCTCTACTTTTATCAGCTGCAGGGGTAGCAATATGAATAACCCTGTTACTATCCTCATCTCTTTCAATCTTTGAAACCACCTTGGCTACCTTCTTCTTCTTACCCTTTCCAATCTTGGCCAGCATTTCATCCCAATTGAGAGGAGTGTCCTCAACAATGACCTCTTTTCTTCTAATCTCTTTATCTAGCCAATCCAGAACAATGAGATCCACCCGGATTTCATCCTTCTTGACCTCTCCATGCTGATTTAATGTCTCATCCTTCTCCTTTTTAGGGGATTGATCACCTTTGCTTTCCAATTCCAGTTCCTTTTACTGCAGGGGTGATGGAGTCCTAGCATGAACATCCTCCTTCTTAGGGGATCTGTTATCTTTACTACTCATAGGAGAATCCTCATATTGTACCAGTAGAGAAGGATGCACTTCTACATGTCCTGCCTCAAACTCAGCAGCTGCGCCATAGAGTTCTCCTTCCTTAAATGGTTCTGCCTCCTCACTAGTCTCGTGCTCTTCATGAGTTGTCTGCTCAGGCATATCTGATGGAGAGGAATCTTTCTATTGTTCTGCAGTAGCTGCAATTGGAAGAGGATCTATTTTTTGCATGGTCTCCTTGGGAGATGGAGTTCTGGATCTTCTTGAGTAAACCTATGTTTTCTCTCCTAAACTCTCCACATCAATCACATGAGGATCCACCTCATCCTTAGGAGTTTCCTGACCTTTCTTCTTAGAAACCCTGGTTGTCCTTGTCCTTTTTGGCTGTGGAGGAGCATCCTCTTTCTCTGTTTTCTCAAGTTCTTCCTCTTCAGAAGAATTTCCTATTTTTACAGCATGGCTTCTCTTCTTTCCCCTAGGTTTTCTTTTCTTTTCCGGCTCCCTCTCCTTAGGGCCTTTGATTTTAATCTTGAAAGGTGAGCTCACCTTAGCTGTGTGCACAGAATCATCTTCACCGAACTCCTCTGAAGTGGAATGAGCATTCAAATTTCCCATTAGATTGAAGGTACAGGGTACCTTTTCACTTTCCAATTCCCATACTTTATGTTTTAGCGAGGACTTGGTAGATTTCATAATAGGAGCCATTAACTCCTCCAATTCAGTTATTTCTTTTTCTGACCAATTTATCTCCCCAATAGGTCTGTCTTTGACTGACACATATGCATGATCCTAGACTAAATTTATGTCATCTTCCAACTGATCAGGAGTTAACTTAACATTGTACATTCTGATTATATCAGCTGGAAGCCTAGAATATCTTTTCTTTCTTACCTCAAAATCATCCTTGCTATTCACCCAATAGTCCTCTAGATCATCCTTATGGTGATATTCTTTGGTGGCCTTCTTCTGGGCTTCACCAGTAATATCAAAGTTTGTCCTCTTAGAATGGAAAGAGAACCCATAAGTACTCAATTCCACTCCTGATGCATGAGCTGACTGAATTGAAGGGAAAACCTCAGCTATACCAATTTTCAAAGTAAAATCCCCACCAAATCTTGTTTTATGCTTTTCTCTTTTAACAATGGCATCAAAATCACATATCTGTTGGGTAACCTCCAAAATTATGACATGGTCAGTAGGATATCTTGGCAGTCTGTATGGAGCATTTGGGCATCCATCAATCCTGATATAAGAGAAGGTAGGGAATTGTATAAACCAAGCCCCATATTTCTTGATCAGCTCCTTGGCTCCATCAGAAATTCTCACATGTTCTACATTTTGAAGCAACCTAGTGATATGCATAGTAAATGCATCGTCTGCTCTCCTATAGTTTTGGTTCCCCAGGTGTAGCTCAGGATACACCTTGTAGATGACATCCTGTCTGAATGTTCCTTTTGGATTCAATCCCCTGTATGGATAAAATCTAGCAAGTATGTATATCAATAGGAGGACATGGTGAATTTCTTTGATTCCAACACATCTCTCATTTGTTTGTCAATCATTGCACTGATAATCCCAGGCCAATGATAATTAATGCCTTGCTCAATCTTGTTGATGACATGCACCATTCAACTCTCCAACACCCCAGCACTCTTCAAACCATCCACCTTGCTCAACAGTGTGATATCATCATATATATCCTGCTTGAACTTGACCCTGTGCAACTGCTTAGGCAGCTTGGAGAAGTAGGATTTTGGCTTTTCCAGCCATGAATTGATCATCTGTTGGGCTTTAGTAGGTTCATCCTCATAGTAAGTTCTGGCCAAATCCATATCTAGGGCACATACACATGGTAAGTCCTGCATATCAAATGCTTTGGCAATAGAAAGCAGATTAAAATTTTCCAACAATCTTCCATTAGTGCTGACAATCCTCTGTGTATCAAAATCATAGTGCCAGGCACATTCCAATATCAACTCATAGCATTGGACTACAAGAGGAAATCTGGCCACATGAGCCAATCTGGACTTCACCATCCCCTTGGTCAGGACTGATAAATCTTGTTGAACTTCCCTTTCTTTGAACTCTTCATATCTCCATGCTCCTACATTAGTGTCCAAGAATTTTGACCAAATTGAAGCTATCGTACTGTTAGGTAACTGACATTTCACATCTAGCCTTAGCCTTTCTGCATCTGTCACCGAAGATCCCTCAGTGTCTCCCTTGGCCTTTCCTGCTGCTGCTTTGCTTGATTCAGCCTGCATCCACAAAAGAACCTCATGAGAATCCACTTATTATCCATATCTCAACCAAAGTTAGCCTTGAAACCATATGGAATCATTAAAATCAACCACTAATCCTTAATCTTAAAAACTGGGAAAATGAAGTAATCCAGGAAAACAAAGTAATCCAGGAAAACCCAGTCAGGGCGGAATTCAGAGAAATCTGACCTAGATGGACTCCCGCTGCCAAAACATCATTCATCAAACAAATCATTAATACGGACCAAAGAGATGCATAATTAGCATGATATTGATTCATTTAGCAACAAGAAATCATCATCTAACCTTCAATTCACTACTTCAATTTCGAAAATCAAAATGAAATGAAACTAGGCAGAAAATTGGAAAAAAATCCGAATGGCTCAGATTTCTACAGATAGCTTGAAATTCTAGGAGTTCATCATACTTCAGGACAATGGATGAATCTGGGAAAATCTGGGCATGCAATAATTTCGCAGACACCTCAGAAACCTGACGACTATTTGACGTGCAGACCATTAACTGAGTAATCACACAAATTTCCCTATTTGGATTACACAACAATAAACTCGACTCCAACAAGACAAATCTCGATTACGTACGGATTTAATTCCCAAAACCCTTAAATGATTGATTCTTGTGACGAAATGATGATGCCCTAAGTTTGACAGCTAAACCTTCTGCCATGAAAGCTGAAGTAAGCTCGACATTCAAACTCAATCCCTCAAAACGATGAAACTAGGGTGCACTAGGGTCTCAAATGCTTTGAACAATATCGAGCAAAACACAAGACAAGAGGATCATGACGACTCAACCAAACTTAAGAAATCTGGGCAAACATATTGAAACCCTAATTTTAACAAAATATAGCAAACTATGTGCCAACATGGCAAGGCTCTAACAGAAACACCTAGCCACAGGGATATACCCAATACTTGATTGATAAATGAAGGGATGCATAGTGCGGATGATAAGACCCGTGGAAGGGTGAGTTCAAACTCTAAATGGATAAATACATGGTCATGAAAATAAATAAGGGCCGACCCAAATAACCACCAATAAACAACTTGAAAGATTCGATCAAAGCGCAAACAAAGGAAAAGTCAATGATGGCCTACCATGGATCAAATCTGAATGAAGCTCGAGTCCAAAGAAGTCACTATGAATTAGGGAACCCTAGCAACACAAATATCAACACAGATGTCCAAGGAATCCATGCGCAAGCAAACCAAATCTGCCGAATAAAGCTCAAAATGAATAAACTCAAGTGCTAGAGCAGATGGCAAATGAATAATGAAATCATGAAGAGCACTAGAAGCCTTTAAATTCACCCACATTCATGCCAGAGCAAATGTACCTCGAGCATTAATGGCTGATAAGACGTATCGACAAAATCCGAAAACCCGAGCTCAAAATGGAACTTCAGAAAAAATCGAGCCAGACGGACAATCCGGGTGAGCATGAATTCTGCGGAAAATGCATCATTCAGGATTCTGACATAGTTTGGAAAAATCTGGGTGACCCAGAAAATCCTGGATTTAACCAGAAACCTAGATTTTAGAAAATCAGACAGCAACCAGATGATGGAAAGGACCCGGGAGAATCTGGGTGAACCGAAAAATCCTGGACCCAGGGCAGAACCCAGACTTCCATTAAAAACCAAGTTTGATCAATTCAACCCTCAGGGCAAGACCAAGGCAAGCAAGACCAACATCCCAAGATCCCAAAAGGATAAATCTAATAAAAACCAAAGGTCCAAGAGACATCCAAAATCAAAAAGAGGGTCCCTACTCCAAGTGGGGCGTCTGCAAAATTGCACAACAAGAATCTATGGAGAAAATATCACAAATCACTAGTTTGCATCATCTTCAAATTCCTCACGGTTTAGCCGCTATAGGTGCACAAAAGTGAAGATTTAGTTAGAAAAAATTATTTAAGTGTCCAGTTTGGCCAAAAATTGTAAACCAATTTTGTGGGATCACCCTCTAGTTATTATTCCTATGTACTAGGTGGATGCAATCACTGGTTACCCATGCATTTCGATAAGATGGAGTATTTACCATATGAACACTCTTGGATTCCTATTTCTAAAGTTAACCTTCTATTTTCATTTGATGTATGTTCTTCAAATTATTGGTACCTATATTTTTTACTTGCACCTTGCTTGGTTGAGTAGTGTCACTAGGGTGACTAATTTAGATTCATGTTCCTTTTCTATTTTTAAATCCAAAGGATTGCCTATATTTTCCATATAATTCAAGTAGTGTTAGGGGCACTCATGCTGATTATTGTCTTCTTAATCTTGATTATTATCTATTTCAGAGGAGGTTCTCAATTTCAACACTATAATAGTCATATTTTGACAGTTGTCTATAGCTTCTTTGTGCTTCAGTAGTGTTCTTCATGTTCGTATTCTTTTTGGGACATTGTTTTGGAGTCTTCATAGTGTGAGATGAGGATTATTAGTGTGGATCAATTATGCTTAATCCATGAAGAATTGAAGCATAATTTACCAAAATAAACCTGCATCTATCAAACAAGATCATTCAAATTGGAAAATTAAACTAAGCATTTAATTGAAACTGAAAGTTACAAACTACACAAAAATAGTTAAATTCCTACTCTAACCCATTTGAAACTCATCCCATTTTGGAATTGGTGTCGTGTTGATGTGAAATAATGACCCTTTCTCAATCATGTGATTAGTGAGCCTATTTCAGTCAATTATATGGAAAAGAATTGATGAAACCATTGTGATTGATGTATGAAAACCTAGATTATTCTAATTTAAACACGATGCAAGCTAATTTAACATGATTCTATGCTACAAATGATCTAATTATGCTATTGCTAAGCTAATCTAAGTGAATTCTATGTTAAAAGATGAAAACCCTAATTCATATACAAACTAAGATGGATGCATGGAAGCCATTAATGAATGCTCTAAGCTATTATGCAACTAAAATTAACTAAAAAAAGCTAAAAGTGAGTAAAAGATGAGTGTGAGTGCAAGTAAGTTCAATAGTGTGAGTTTGCAATTGAAAGATGGATCATATTCAACAACATAAGTTTTTTCTAAAAAAGATGGATCCATTTGCCTCCAAATAGTGACCTATTTATAGTAGAATAGATGAGAGATGGAGGGTTAAGATTAAAAAGATTAATCAATGGTCAAAGATGGAGGAGATGAGAGGCATTGATCATGGATTCTCATCAACAGATGAGAATGCATGATGGGATTTAATCAAGGGTTTACTATTGCTTCAAACAAACACACTTTTGACCTGCACACACAGGTCAAAGGTGACTTGTTCAAAAGGTTAAAGGTTAACACTTGCATAAGAAGCTAAGTGAAAATATCCCTTTTTCAAATGATGGAGGAATAAGAATATTCTTTTGGAATATTCCCATGGGTGAGGATAAAATGCATTTTGCAAATTAAAAGAAAATCTTAATTTTGTAAAAAGGGATAAGGAATATTCCCTTTTCTTAGAGGAAAGTTAGTTTAATTTTTAATTAAACAAGGTTTAATCAAACAATTAGGGGATTTAAAGAATTAAAGTGACATTTATTAATTAATTTAATAAATGGGGGGAGAGATGAAAATGATATTTAATTAAATAACTTAGGGAACTTATTTAATTAAATAAGATGACTTAGGGAATTAAATTAATTTTTTTGACAAATAATTTAATAGGATGAAATTTTAGCGTGAAGGGGGGTGAATTAACCCAATTTGATGAACTAGGTTAATGGATGAAAATGATGCAATTAATTAATTGGCTAGGCTAATTAAATTAACTAAGAAAAAAGAAGATGAATTTTGAGAGGAAATGATGTTAGTAAACCTATTTTGAGTGTATGATATTGCTTAGGGCATTTTTTAGTGTCTACATTTTTCCCCTTTTTGAAGAGCAGTACCTGCTACTTCGGTTCAAAGAATAATGCTTTTCAGATTAAAATTTCTACTTAATTCAAAACATAAAAAAAATCTAATTTTTTAGATGCTCCACTGTTGAAGGATAAAGTTGTTTGCCTGCCCCCTCGAGAAATCGGGCAAATTTTTTGAATTTTGCATTGATTTCTTGATAAAGGTGAAAAGCTACTTCGAGGGTCCAGAAAGGCTCCAGGATGTAAGAATTATGCCAAAAATGCAAAAAAATGATGCAAAATAAGCTCCAGTTTGGAAAAATTGGTGAAAATGATGATAAACCCTATCTTCAAGGTTAAATTAGGGAAAAAAACCCTAATTTTCTAGCTTAAATAAGCCAAGAAGGGTCACTTTCAATTTATTTGTGCATTCACACTTAAGAGATTCTTGCTACTTTGAGCTATGACCCTCTGACGAAATGGCATGCCGAGAGCTTCCCAAGCACATCTTTGACCAAGTTCAAGAGTTCTAGCGACTTCCAAGCATAGGACCACCGATATGTAAATCCAAACTTGATTTGAAATTTGACTTTTGGATGCATTTATTATTCTTTGAAATTTGAACTTTGGTGTCGTTGCTATATAGCAATGCTCAAATTAAAATTGGTGATGCTGAAATGAGTTATAGTGACACATATGTATATGGCAATGCTAGTTGCAATTTAAAATTAGGGTTTCTAATTTTAAATGGCGACACATGCTTATATAGTGATGCTTCAACCAATTTAGAAATTAGGGTTGGGGTTTGTCAAAGGTTAAATTGTGACGCCAGTTTATTTGGTGACACATGTTTTGATTTACGATTTTAAATGCTTTGGACGTTGCAATTTGAAATTTGAATATAGGACACTATTGAAAACAATGACACTTTTGTGATTTCTGAGACGTAAATTCCAAATTGAGTCAAATTTTCTCAATTTCTTGACATTGTGCACTTTGTGCATGCAGGAGATTATTCAATCACTGATGTTGTGGGAGCACATGCCCATCATGTTGGAGAGACTTGGTGATTTGTCAGAGTTGCACTAGGAGCACCTAGAAGAGATTAGCCTCTCGTATGTTGTGTATGCGCCCGTGATTTAGACACATCTTTCCATGATGGCTGCTTTGTGCAAGAGATGGTACAGTGAGACATCGTCATTCCACCTTCCGATAGGTAAGGTGATGGTGACCTTGGAGGATGTTTGGCAGATCCATCATTTGCCAATTCATGGTGACCGTGTGGTCTATGATGTTGATTCAAGATTCAATGCCTACCTTGAGGTTATAGAGATGGAGAACATTGTTTTATCTACATCATAGATCAATCTCGAGTCGTATAGATGTCACGTGCCAACCTTTTTATTGATCATTGCATCCATTATTTTGGGTTTGGTTGCCCCAGACAGACATAGCAAAGGATTCAGCCTAGGATGGGGCTTGGTGTGGCATTGCATGTTGTACAGGAGGACACTCTTTGTGTGGGTGCTTGTGATACTTTCCTCACTATATCATGATTTACATGATTTTGTGTATTGTGATGGGAGATCCATTGGTGCAGGGGTGACTCTGCTACACATTTGGGCATGGGAACAAATCATTGTGCTTTGACCTATTGTTTAGATGGCATACGTCAAGCCAGATGATCTTGTCATTTGGCAATATAGAGGTGCCATTACACTGAGGCACACCAAACAGATTGGGCTCCCGTATTGGCGATGAGTTATTGATGATATGACAGTTTTCTACTGGTGCCCATGGCTACAGATGCCACCATGGTTTGATGATATCAAGTAGTTGCATTTTTCCAGTCAGACCCAATATATGTAGGGTCACAAGCACACCATTATTGAGAGATACTTACCAAATAGGGTGGCTTGGTAGTTCAAAGAGATTCAAGACAAGCCAGATGATGGTTGCAAGGCCATTTTTGCAAGGTCAACATGATAGGTTCCCACATGGGGACAAACTATGCCAGCTCCTGAGGCAGATGAGAGCTTTAGAGAGTTGGTGGCTTGACTCTGGGCCTATGATTAGGGATTGGCGGTAGCACAAACTATGCTTGGTTCATTCCTCCTCGATGGCTGATAGATCTAGTAGGTGCTCCTCCCCAAGGGAGAACCAGAGGCAGGAGAACTAGAGGTAGAGGATAGGGTGGCTAGGATGGTTAGGTTCTGAGGGATTTGTTGATTAGATAGTAGCCTCCCCAGTAGCCTCCAATTGTATAGCAGTAGGGACCATAGAAATAGGTAGCACCACTACCACCACCACTAGATGCTAGAGATGCACAAATTTAGTAGCTATAGCAGCAGGTGCAAACATTGACTAGTAAGCGAGATCAGACCTTCCAGCATATTTTGGGTATTACTGTTGAGTGAGACCAGGCATGACATCAGGTGGTTTCCCTCACAACTGAGAGAGATCAGGCATTATAGTGGGTACATGCCATGACTGGAGAGAGAGACCAGGAGGTTGCTTGGTTCCAATAGATTAAGGCTATGATGGTGGCTACTCATGGTAGGAATGTTTCGGTGAGGTTAGACAGAGAGGATGTTACAAAGTCTACATATTATAGACACCATTATCATCATGATGTACTAGTGGCACTAAGACAACCTAACTTTTCATAGTGTAGTGATGCACGACCACAAGCAGAGGATTAGTTTGAGAGGTAGGTCAAAGAGAGTAGTAGCCATTAGGGCTAGCCTTCGATGTATAGGCACTTTTTGGTTTTGTCATCCCATTCTTTATCACAGATATACATTCATGAGCTCCTTTTTGATAGCCTCATGGATATTGTACTTATCATTGATATACATACACTGATCCAAATTTTGTACCATGACATTCATTTTTTCTTGATATATATATGATACAGATACAAATGATTTATGTTGTGATGTGTTCACTTTATTTCATGGATGGATGGATATGATATGGATGCTTATACTTTATCATGATATGGATGGATGCAATGTTATGTTCCTTTTCATTATCTTTTCATGATATGTTATGGATAGATGATTATGATATGTACATGTTATGGATGCAAATGATGTAGATGTATTTCTTTTTGTATATTTTCTATGCAAATTTATGATGATGTATGCATATGGATGTATGAATGCAAATGCTTATGATATGCAATGATTTAAGATGCTTATAATAACAAATTTGTATTATTCATCACAACTCAAATGAGAATGCAAAATGTATGATGTCATATGTAATGATTATGCTAATGGATGTTTTATGATTATGCTATGATTATGAGATGCATGTATGTTGATGGTTTTTGGATACAAGATGGATGCATTGATGATGTTTTTGTTGACTGTCATGATACCAGGTTAGCATGGAAAGAAGATAGAAGAATACAAAATGAATGACTGTTGATTTCGATGTTTGCTTCAAAAAAATTCCAACAAGTCTATGATCCATTGAGACTTTATTAGAGATGGTGATGAGACAATGTAAAATGAATATGCAGGATGATGAGGTCTCACACTTCGGGATTGGTATTTTTTGTCATTCCTTATTATTTGATATAACACATAGACATGATGCATTGAGGTATTGATAACCAGGACGAAATTGTATCTAGTGTAATGGAATTTTACTTGACAAATAGATAGGATAGTTATTTTTCACACCTTGACATATAGAAATCTCATTGGAATTTAAGTTAGAAGCTTAAAATATATTGGACCAAAGCATATACAATAGTCAACAACATACCCTAAATGACCTTCCCACACACAACTAAGCAAGTATGCACCAAGATTATTTTACAAGAGTACCCACAAGCACAGCAAACGAAAGATAGTGATCATTGCCCCACTCCTTTCTCTCTAAATCATTTTTATAGACATCATTGAGAGTTCCTCGTAATGGGTCATTAAGATAAATCATAAGAAAAAGATCAAAGACAAATAGTTAGTGTTATCTATGCTTCTTGCCTAGTTTAAGTTTAGCTAAAGTGATGTTTGATACTGATGTCCATCACAGGAAGGATACATCCTAGGACATGTTGATAAGAGGTTGTTTAATGTTAGGATGATGATGCTAAGATGCGCTATTGATATAAACTTCACTGATGTATTTACCTATGATTTAGACTTTAGATTTTGACTTTTGGGTTCACACTTTACAACTCGTTATGTTTGTTTTCTATTTTTTGTGCCAAAGGTTGAAAGTGATGATTGATTTATTATGGGGAAAGTTATTATGGGTGAAAGCAAGATGGAATGGGTGGTTTTGGATTTTTGGAATATTTTAATGTTTTTGGTTTTTTGAAATTTTTTTGAGGTTTTTTTGAGCTTTTCCAAAGTTTATGTGGATGTTTAGGATTTTCAAATTTTTTGAGGTTGTTTAGGGTTTTATGAGACATTTGAGGCTTTTTAGGTCTTTTGAATGTTTTCTATTGTTTTTGTGTTTTATGAATATTTGAATGTTTAGGGGTTTTCAAGATATTTGGATGTTTTTGTGATTTTGAAGATTTTACCAATGTTTAGGGTTTTTTTGAGAATTTCCAAGTTTTGACTAAGAACCTAATGTAAAAGACCTATCTTAGGGGCCTCGGGGGCTGATCAAAGTGTGCAAGTGTTTCTATCCCTAAAAATGGAAAGCAATTAAAAGAGATGCAAAGGAAAGAACACAAACAAACACTCAGATTAGGCCTAGTTTAATCTAAACAAAATACAATGAAATTGAAACATTTTACCTTGTTTAGCTGATGGTATTGGTTGACCCTTTGATTGCTTTATATGTGTGCTCCTTGATGGAAAAATGGCCCAAAATGATGCTCTAAATAATGCTAAGGTGAAGATGAATGCAATGGTGGATGTGGGTAGTTGAGTGGATGCAAGATGAGAGCTCTATGATGGCTACAACAATGGTGGATGCTTGGATGCTTGAGTGCTTGGTTGCTAAGTGCGCTTGATTGTGGATAGTGCAAATGGGAGCAATTCCACCATTTTTAGGGGAAGTTCCTCTAAATGAATGGAGGGATCAAATTGAGCCAATGTGGATGAGATCAAGGGCTAGGGTGAATTGAGAACTCACAAGCCCTCACCTCTTGACATGTGGCAGATGAGATGGAAAAGGTATGTTGATGTGGAGATGACATGGAGGTACTATGTTGTACCCTGGGAATGGACAAGATGTCCTCATAAAGGAAGCCTTTGTCCACGTGCTTGAAAGGACATGTGAGGAATTAAAATTTCCTCAAAAATCCTCATGGGTATTTGAGGAGGAATTTTAAATTCCTTAAAATGCATTGGGAGATTAAATGTGAATTAAAAATTCACATGGGGAAGGGGTTTCCTTCTCCAAAAGGAGAAAGTATTTAATAGGGCTGATGTAGGACACATGCCATAAATGGTATGGAGATTAGGTTAGGTTAATCATGTGATTAAGGTTGTGCAAATACTTGATTAGATGAATTAATGACATATTAGAGGCAAGTGGGAGGTGATGGACGTTGTGACCCTAATGATGATTAAGGGTGTGCACACCCTAATCATAGATTAATTAAATTAATCTGGATTAGAGAGGATTATGGAGGATATGACATGAGGAGAAAGAAAAAGGATGAATTAAAAATAGATTTAATTCATTTGGGGTAAAGTGACTAAATTAATTAAATTGGGATATTTATTTAATTTAGAGATGAAAGGGGTAAGGTATTTAATTGGTGTATTAAATACCTTAGGGACATTAGGCTACAGTGCAATATTAATCAAATAATAAATTATTTAATCAATGTGGATGAAGGATGTAGAAAAGATGAATACAAGGGGTGAATTTGACCATATAGGAGTGGTCAAATTTAGGTGCCTACATTTTCCCCCTCTTTGGAATACTGCTAAAATAGTAGTGTTTCAAAGAAAAATAAAATGCAAATGACTCGGTAGAAGAAAAGAAGGTTAGATGATGCCCTAGTGTCGCAAGGAAGTGGATAGAATGGAAAAATGGAGGAAAATGGTAGGATATTCCCCCTTGAGAGGGTGGATGGGGAGGAAAATGGGCCCTAGATGACATCTCAACATGGAGAAACAGAGGGTACCATGTGATAGAGTGTGAAAAACCATGAAGAATGACTTTTGAATGGAGGAAAATAGGCAAACAGGGTGCAAATGGCAGCCCTCGGAAGAAAAGAGGTGAATGAATTAATAAAAGGTTAATTAAGGGGTAAATATTACCAAAAAATTAAAAGGCTAATTACTATTCACCTAATTTTCATTTACACACTTGGCGGTTGACTAGATGAAAAAGAGAGAAAGCAAGTGATGAGGATGGCTGATGAGAGTGATGACGAGGCATTCGTGGACGATAATCTGATCCATCGAGGTGAGGAGGTGCGATAGTTATACTACTAGCGAGCAGTACCACGCTAGGTAGGATTCTCATCCCGCAATTGTAATTGTTATTTGAATTTATGCACATTCTTCAATTTTGGGTTGGTTAGTTAGGGCACATATTCGCCACGGATGGGCGGATGCGCCCATTCAGAAGGAAAATTCACCCATTCAGAGGGACCTGTGAAGAAAGGGGTGGTTGTGTGCATCACAAGGGCATGCATGCTAGGGGAGGGGTGATTGCAAAATTTCCTCTTCAAGAAAGGGGCAGGATTGCACAACATAGGGGTAGGTGCACATCGAGATAGGAAAATGTGAGTTTTCCCAAAGGGAAAATAGGCGGATGTGAATCATCCTTTTGGGGAAAAGGGAAAATGTGAATTCACCACTTGGGGAAGAAAAGATACAGGGGCAGATGGAAAATCTCCCTTGAGAACAAGACATGTGGATCCATGCCTGAGCAAGAAAGGGGTGAGTCTGCTTCTAAAATAGGAAAACTCGCAAAAGGATGACAAAGGGGCGACTGCGCTATCTAGATAGGCAAATGTGTAGGAGAGGGAAATGGGCGAACTCGCCTTGCATAGAGACAAATTCACCAAACCCAAGGAAAGGATAAAAATGATAGAAAAGGAATGAATTTTTGGAAGACTAACAAAATGTTTTGTATGGATGTAGAACTTTGAGACACTGAGGACGCGTGAGAGGTACTAAGCAATATTATAGGTGACATAGAGGGAAATGAATACCCAGGACCATGGATTGTTAGCACAGGCGGGATTACTACACACATTGGGGTATCCTAACATTAGAGAACAGTGGGGATTGTTGACCGCATTGATAGAGTGATGGAGCTTAAAGACCTCTACCTTTCATCTCCAGATAGGGGATATGGAAGTGACTCTAGAGGATGTGTGGAGGATTTTGAAAATCGCCCATTTGAGGGCACTTGGTTAGTTGGGCACGCAGTCAAGAAATGGACAAGAGTCTATAGGCTATATTTGGACCTGTTGAGGTACCCATCTAAGGGAGGTTATTAGATCTAGATACTTGCTTGGGGTTGGAGGTACCAACATTGCCATTTTGAATGAGGCTTTTGGCCTCAATACTTAGGTAAATGTTAGCATGTTCATTGAATTTAATTTATTTAATTTCATTTTTTAAATGCAAGATTAACTAATTTAGTTTAATGATTGTAATAAAAATTTAAAGTCATAGTGTTCATACTATTTTCATTGGTTCTCTACCTACTTTTTACTCTACTGCATCTACTTTTGTGGTATGTAACTAGTAAATAAAATTCTAAATATTACATGTGAATAGCATTGTTATATGAATGGTATTCTAATATTTGACTTTGGATGTTGAATAGGTTAATATTGGAGATTTAACGACGACACCTCCCAGTGGTGGTAGAGTTTGAACCTTCAGTTAGGTAATACAATAAAGAGTTTAAATAATTAATTGTACTTAATAGATTTGTGCAGTTTATATTCATATCATTTATTACATTGCATTACCAATCTTTCAAACTCAAATCATTACTTTGCATTGCATAACTAATAACTAGATGTTGATATATGATAAAATTTCATTTACAATATAGTTTTTTAGAAATTCAATATAAGTAGTAATACAATTACTTCACATATCATAACTAATCTAATCCCATCCTCCATCTTCATCCTTAGATCCTATTCTTCCAATCCCCAAGTTCATTTCTAAGCCATCATCCTAATTTCCATCCTCATCCAAAATACTTACCAATCTTTCTTCCAATCAATCCTACACTTTGTCTAACCATATAATCTATCCTCCTTCGAACCTAATCTATTATAATCCAAATTCATCCATTCCAACCAACCCCAACCATATCGATGATGATGAGTATATGCTTTTTTTCCAACCCAAATATAATCCCAATGATGACAATTAGAGCATTGTGGATCACCTTAAAAATCCATTTTTCAATAGACAAAATGCTCCAATTTCCCACTAATCCCCCATCTAAAGCTCCCCTCAAGTCCCATCCATATCATCCCCATCCACCACCGCTAATTTTATCCTCACCTACTACTTCCATAATTATAAGCATTCCATGCTTAGATGTCTCCTTGGCATCGATGCTAAGCTTCCATCCTCCTTACCTTCATCCAATCCTAATCCATCTCCTCTTGCTTATCCTTCTTCCTTTGATAATGAAAAACCAATCCTTTAGCAAAAATTCCCCTCCAAATCCTTTTCAAGGTCCTCATCCTCATCCTCAATTTACCAATCCATGGAATCTTCCACCTCTTATTCCACTTTCATATCCCACATCCTTAAAATCCACATCACCCCACTATTACAAAGCAACGACATCCCATGTCTCTCATAATAACTTCCTCCAAGGACTATTTGCAAAGGTGGTTGTTTCCCCATGCAAAAACAAAGTGGTGCAATCTTCCATATTATGCATCCACCTTCATCACCCCTGCATCAAGATAAACCTTAATACCCTAAATCTTAAATGAATCCCCTATCAATCCATCTATCCAAGTTGAAGAGTTTATAAAACCTTCATCCCTCATGACACCATCCATATCAAATGAACTATGTCCATATCCAAATCCAAATCATGCTAACATATATTCACATCTATATAAAGATCAAGGAAACCCTTCTCCTCCATCATATGATCCCCTTCCATCTCGTGATCCCATTTCCAATCAAGAACAATATATCCCTTCCATCTCATCTAATGATATCTTTCCATCTCAAGAGAAATATATCCCTTCACTCCCCCTCTCACAATCCCCTCTCCCCCACTTCATCTAATTACATCCTTATGTGTCCATATCAAAGTACCTTTTCTACTCCATTGTATGATTGCTCTCAAAATGTGCTCTCAAAGTACACCTTCCAATGTATCTAATGATCCTCTTTCACTCATGGTCAAAAAACCCATTCCTCTTAATCTCACGACCCCCCTCCATATCATAACCAATACCACACTATATCATTCACCCCATCCTAGCATAATAGCATAGAGAAGGAAATGAACTATTTGAAAAAATTACTCAAAGAAATGTGGTCTCATGGTGATAGAATTCTATGAAAAGAAAATGTGTCATATCTTTCCATCTCAAGAGAAATATATCCCTTCATCCCCCCTCTCGCAATCTCCTCTCCCCCACTTCATCTGATAACATCCTTCCATGTCCACATCAAAGTAGCTCTTCCACTCCATTACATGATTTCTCTTGAAATGTGGTCTAAAATTACACCTTCAACCCCATCTAATCATCCTCTTTCTCTCATTATCAAACAACCCATCCCTCTTCATCTCATGATCCTTCTCCATCTCATAACCAAGACCACACTATGCCATCCACCTCATATTCTAAGCATAATAGAAAAGATAAGGAAATGAATTGTTTAAAAAAATTCCTCAAAGAAATGCAGTCTCATGGTGATGGAATGCCATGAAAAAAAAATGTGTCATGGAATTCCATCAACATGAGACTTCATTTCTTTGAGGCATTTTTTCAAACAGTTCATTTCCTTCTCTATGCTACCACATTTTTTGTACATGTCTACTAAAGAATTTTATCAAACAGTTCACCACCTTGTTGCTATGGATAAAATCCTAAAACACGTGCTTTTGAACAAGCTATGGATACGGAAAATAGTAAGCATAATAGTAAGAAATATATACTTCAATAAGTACTCAAAATTTTGTTGATTATCTCATACATTATAATCCATGACTTGTATCACTATTCTACTTTCTATGATTGAATAATTTGTTGTTTTATTTTTAGATGATGGAAGCGAAAAATCCTCTAGATGTTGATAGGGTAATAGAGAAAGGTTTATCTTCTACAATAGAAAAAATGATGCCTCTCATGGGGGTATGAGGCAGATTAGTAAATTTCAAATTACATTCATTGTTATAGTTGTTAGTTAGTGAAAAATCAAATGATTATTGATTCATAGTTTTATTTCTATTTGGATGGTTTCTATAGGACTTGGGCATGCTACAACATGAGCATGTGAATCTTTCACTTGAGAGGAGTGATTGTCTAGTGATAGTAAGTAATTATTTTGTTAAATATATCATTTTTTATAATGTAATTTCTATATATTAATGTCTTTACTTATTATTGTAACAGATAAAGCTTGATGAGGAACTAAACCCTAGAAGGAGAATCCCTTGAGTTCAGAGTAAATGAGTGTCATATGCATCACCATCCACCTGACCAACAAAGGCCACTCATTTATTTCATTCACCTAGAGGGAAATGGATTTTGATTGGGGTCCTTTGTTGTATTCCTATATGGCATTTTTGGACATATTTTGTATTGCATATACTTGACATTGTATGCATATATGGCATTCTTGTAAGCCTATATGGCTATTTTTTTTATATTTTATACTTATATAGACATATATTGATGTATGCCTACATGGCTATTTGGTTAATGCAAATCTTTTTTATTGATGGTGTCTATACTTGCATTATAAATCCACACTTCAATAGATATTTGTACATGTTTTACTTCAAATATTTAAAATCTAAGTACTTTCCATGTGCTCTTATTTTCTATAATTCTAAATATATAATAAAGTTTGAACATTATTGTCTTGTAGGATTATTGAACATTAAATCAATAATATGAGTATAGTAATGCTTCATGTGCTTCACAGAGTAAATTCATGTGTATTCTTGATGCTTGATGCTCCATGCTACCATGCTTCATGCATCATGTGTATGCTTCATGCTTTATATCATTGAGGAAGACATCTACTATTCCATGAAATGTATACTTTATGATACCATTTTCTTGTATGCTTTATGCTTCATGTATTATGCAAATAAAGAAAACATCATAAAACTATTGAGAAAATAAAATGGAAAGTAACAACTAAGTCTCACAAACAAAAACTCAAGGCATGCAAGTCTTATTAAAGATCATAAGGGAATTGGATTATTGGAGATTAATAGATCATGAATCAACCTTCCCAACAACAAACTTCATAGATATTCATATTATTTATAAACATTAATTTGAACCCAATAATTAGAAGAATACAACTTTAAAAGTTAAAATTGCATGCTTACAATAGTCAATAAACAATTTCAAGAGATGTGCATGATAGAAATAGAACCAACTAAAAGTTCAAGAATCGAATTTTCCCCAAGCATATCTAAAAAGTTGCAAATAAATCAATTTAGGTTCTCAATAATAGAGATGATATGAATTTGGTTTAGATAGTGTATAAAGCCTTATTTCAGTTAAAGGGGCTAGATACACTTACAACACCAAAAATAAGGTACCATTAAGCCCATTTAGTCTAAAAGGCCCCTAAACTTAATGTGAATGTGTGAAACACATTACAACACTAAATTAAGTCATTATTATGTTTATTTTAATGTTAGTTATTCATTCCCAAACTAAGGAAAAAGGGATACCTTTTTTGTCACTGCATTTTCCCCCTTACTTTAGTGAGAGTATGACCCCACATCAAACTCACACTAAAGTAGGCATTCAAGGAACTTATGTATGCATCAATGACAAAGGTACACAATCTTACAACATAAAAGACCATGAAGAAAGGAGAGAAGGATCAAGCCTTGATTTTCCAATGTGATGTGGAACATGTCTCAATTGTTTGTCTAAGAAAAGGGGTAAGGATCAAGCCTCGACTATCCAACACAATGTGGAATACATGTCAACTATTTTTCCAAGAATAGGGGGAAGAATCGAGCCTCGAATATCCAACATGATGTGGAAAAAATCTTAGCTATTTTTCCAAAGAACATTCACAAGTAGAACTTGATGTACACTATGCAAAAAACACATGTGCTCACTTTGAGGTAGTGGAGCCTGAGTCCATCCACTAGGTGAGTATCCCAAAAGGGTGGAAAATGAGAGAATCATATTAGGCTCACATACCATATCAAAGTTATCCTCATGAGAACTTCAATAAGGCACCACAATGCTAGGAAAGGCTCCACAGGAAAGAAAGGTGTGTTATGCTAGGTGGCCTTTATCAAAGTTGCATTCAAGCTTCATAAGGTCAACAAGTTGTGTCATTCCAAACACTTATGAACATTATGTCTATATGGTTTTGTTCAAATGGATCATTCTTCATTCGTGTAAGGTCTTCTTCTTAGGGATCATTATGCCTAATGTCTCCAAGAGAGGACAAATCAATAGTAACAAATTACAACTTAGGGGATGCCTCACGTCACATAAAGCCACTAAGAGAAAGTTGTACGCTAAGAAACATCGCACTCTTAGAGGACATGAAACCCAATGACACCACCAAGAAAATGATGTATCACAAGGAAAAATAAAATCACACCATGAAACTTGCAACATGTCAAGAGATATCATTGATTTATGCCCCCACTTTAAAGCAGTTGCTAACACCATTGCTATGAGAAATTAATTTAAAGTATCCAATGTTTACTACTAATACATGAGAGATTCCTCTGAAAATCCCTATGCCAAGTAATATGTTTCCGAAATAAAGCTACGTCATGAAAAAGAAAGGAGAGGTTTTCCCCAAAAATACATAAGGGATCTATGGATTCAGGGTCAGTATGTCTTTGCTACAATGTTGTTTAAGAGCTCAGAAATGTCATCATTCCCCAAATAATCATAGAACTAGAAGAATGACATAAAGAGAGCAAAAATAAAGAAAAATTCTTTTGATTCAACATGGAAGATACCTAAATGTCTTGACGCCCTATGTCATCCCCAAAAGGAAAAAACAAGACAAGCAAAAAGATAAAAAATTTACAACATAGAGAAGAATGTAGATACATATAGAGGAATGCACAAAAAGAGAGAGAGATACATCAAATGAAATAGTATGGAGGATCACATTATGCACATGCAATTGCATAAGGAACATGAAAATGGAAAAACAGAAAAATACTAGTAAGGCACATGTGAGGCAACCTATAGTAGGTCATCTACATCCCAATCTTAGTTGGTATATATGGAAGGAATAAAACTAGCCAAAGGGACAACAATAAGTGCCAAACTAGGGGAAGCACCAAGATCAACACTCTTTTTAGGATATTTATCATTTAAGCTCATAAAAGAGGAAAATAATGAATTCAACTTATTATGCACTTGTTCGTCAATCTTAGCAATTTCAATTTCATCATCTAAATTAATCTCAATAGGATGTTGAATGATAATGTCTTTGGAATATTATTGTTTACATTCCATCGAAGGTATAGAGTCTTCATGTATTGCTTCAGGAAAGTTTGGATTTTGATTTTCTGTGTTGTTCTTTTCTTCTTTAGCTTGTAACATATGAGCAATAGCATGATGTCTACACCTACACTTTCTAGAATTTCAATTTCATTTCAATCTATTGTAAATTTTTGTTTGTGTAGGAGCAGTTCTATCAACCATATGCTTCTTTTCTTCCCTTAAGGTAGGAACAAAAGGAACCATGGGAGGTTGTTCAACCAATTTCTCTTTAGCTTTGTAAACTTGTTTGACTTTAGGAGGCACAATGAGATTGTTTTGATTTTCTCATGATCTCTTATAAAAAATTATAGGATGATTTTTCATAGGTTTCTATTGGATATTTGGAAGGGATTTTTGTTCAATAATTGGTTCATCAAGGATAGGTGGCTCAATCACAGGTTGAGGCATATTTCTAAGGGATAATTCTGCTATGCGTTTTGCCTTAAACTTTTGATATGCTTTGAAAAAGTAGTCCTCATGAGGTCTAATAGGTTCAATAAGCTCGAGCCAAAAGAAATCCAATGAAAATTTCCCTCGAGAAGACACATGATTAAAGCCACTATGATATATAGTAAATATTTCATTTCCAAAGGGAAAAGTTTTAAACATTTATGAACAACCGATGGGGCAACATTCATGGAGCAAAGTCATGGGTAGCCTAACTTCACACAAAATTGTTCCAATGATGGGATGATGGTGAATGAAACATTTATTTTTTTTAGTCCAACTTTTAGAGAGAGGTTTATCAAACCCATTGTAGGACAAGAAAAAAATTTATGCATTTTGATCCAAGCTTTCGATTTGTCATATGTATCTTGATAGAGTTCATGCACAAATATGAATTCTTTAGTAATCACATTCTCTACATAGATGGGATCAGTTAATATCTCATTAGTAGGCTTTTCATTGATTCTTCCAGCTATCTAAAGAGGATCATCGAGTGCATGTTAAGTATTTTTTTTTTGTGAGACAACAATACCAAAAGGAGGTTTAGCTTCAATAAATGCTATTATTTCAGTTGGTTCATCTAAATTTTCATCTTTTATGTTTTTCTCATTTGTGTCAACATTCATCACATCATTCTTTGTTTCACTAGCTTTGGAAAATGAAATAGTGTGTTTTGGCATGGGATTTGTAAAGATTTGTAAGTTTTGGTTAGGAGTTATGGATTTATTACCTTGATTGTTCACACATCCAATTAGAAGATTTTTATAATCAATGAGTTCTTGCATAAGATGTTTAAGATTCTTACAATATTCCATATCATGTTCATTTTGTCAGTGGTAATGGAAATAAGAATTTGGTCTAAATCTTGTGGGAAATGGTTTATTAGGATTAGGAGCTCTAAAAGGAGTAAGGAAAGCATATTCTTTTCCACAAGCCACAACATGATATTATGAAGGGTATCAAGTAGAGGAGAAAATTTTCTATTCCTATCCCCAAAGGAAAAAATGTTTTTTCATCTTTATAGCAGCCACATGGTTATCATCTTGTTGATTTGGTTGAGAGGATTTAAGTTGTAAAAAACCCCCTGTTTTGCTTCTTGAAAGGTTGGTAACTATTTTGAGTTGTGGGTTCAAATTTTTCAGGATGAGGATTTTACACATCACAACCATAAGCAAAAATCTAATAATCCCGAAGGCTTGTACATAATTGTGTGAAGGATGGGAATTTTTAAACATCTCAAGCAAGTTTTAGATTTTTTTTTGTAAGTTGGAAATAAACATTCATTGAAGGTTGGCATCAAGAATCTTAATGTTTATTTGTGAATAAATCATTTAATATCTTGCTATGAAATTAGTCACTTTTTCATCATCCTTTTGTTTGCATGTCATTAAATTAGCTAGGGTCATCTTTGGACCCATGTGAATTTGGAAATGGTTGTAAAATGCATTAATAAGTTCATTGAATGAGTTTATTGAATTGCTCGATAAAGAGAAAAACCACTCTAAAGCAGTATCCTTGAATGACCTAGGGAATAGTTTAGCCAAGAGCTTATCTTCAAAGATGAAATCACTACATAGGGTTGTAAAAGCGGACACATGGCTAACAAAATCTCCTTTCCCACCTTGTTTTTCAAATCTAGGAACTTCTATACCTTGTGGCATTTTTGCTCTCAATATCGCCATGGATAATGAATTAGTTTTGATGTATTGTGAAGGTTGACCATTGTTTTGATTTAGAGTTATAACTTGTCATTGTAGGTATGTCATGCTTTGCAAAAGTGTGTTAAGGATAACATCATTGATATTATTGTAAGGTGGAGGGGAATAAGGTGGAGTGGTGCATGTATGCAGAGGGTAAGTGAATTGTAAAGTTGTGAGGGAATATAGTTGAGGAGATATTGTATTTGAATGCACAAAGCTTGAAGGATTCCCTATGGAAATACCTAAAGAATTGTTCACATTGCTAGTAGGTTGGATTGTTATGTTAACTTGAGTACTAGTGTATGTAGGGATGGAAATGAGAAAGGAGGAATTGAAGTTCCAACTTTTCTTTGGGTATACCCCAAAGCTTGAGTACAACTAGTCATAGTAGGTATAGTGTTGTTAACATTATGCACATTGCTTGTAGGTATGGAAGTCATGGGAAATGAACTATGTATGTTATGATCCATAGAGGGTTGATTATCAACACTATTAGAAAGAGAGTTAGAAAACCCAAGATCCATGAAAAATGATGTATCATGGGATGATATGAGTCTCGAACTACATCTCAAAATAGTGTTTCTAATAGGACACCAAGTTGTAAAGCTCATACAAGTTTCACAAACTTAGTGTGCAAAGGCATAATAGAAAGAGGCTTAAAACACAACGCAATGAACTAGAATGAAATGTGTAAATGCAATTTTTAGATTCTAAACAAGGTAATTTTTTGATTACACTATATAAAAAGATGTAAATGAAATCTTGTAAATGAAATTTTGGAATCACACAATGCATGAAATGTACCAAATTAAGCTAAATCTAATGAAAAGAATGAAACAAAAAATTAGGAAACTATAACAAAGATCTGAAAGCAACAAACAAAAGCATAGAACTAAAGATTTTAATTTCCAAAAATGTAGATCAAGATCTGATCATGGATTCATTCGCCCTAGGGTGAATGGGTCCTAGATTAAGGTTTTGAGGCAGATTTTTATAGATGTTTTAGTCTTTTCTAATGATTTTTAGATTCAAGTCTGCTATAGTAAGTTTTAGGTTTAATTTTATGTAAATTCAATGTGAAATGCAAGTTGAAAATGTTACAAAATGATGAACTAAAAGACCTAGTTTGGTATGCAATGTTTTGTTTCAATATTGAACTACAAGTTAATATGATGTATATGATATGCAAGATGATTTTTTTTCATATATTTTTTCAGATTTAGAGAATGCAAACAATGCAATCTTAAAAACCCTAGATGAGATACAAATTTGAATGCAAACTAAACAACCTAAATGAGATCTAATTCAATGCAAATGAATGCAAATTAATGCAAGATCTAATCTAAGATGAAAATAGACTCCAAAATTAGAAAATTATTGCTCAAAAAGTTGAGCTCACCAAAATGAAACAAAGAAAAATGGGGTGTGTGATCCAAGATGGATTAACCAAATAGATGCACCCTATTCTTTTTATTTCACTCAATTATGAGGGTTATAATGTATAAATGAATATAAAAAATGAAACCTAACCAACATAGCAATCAAAAGGTAGGTTTTAAGAGGGTCAAATGCTATGTCCTTGTTGCAAAAAGTGCTTTTTTGGGGCCTCACTGAGGATTCATTCACCTAATGGAAAATGTGTCCTAGCTAGGGTTCTGGAAAATCAATTTCTCAATTCTATTCTTCATTTTCTGCAACTCCAAACTCTAGGTGTTTAGATCTCAAAAGTTGGAAAGAAATTCTATAGAAGACTTTCTGTGATCTTCCAAGAAAGATAAAAACTTTGACAACTTTCGTAACTTTTTTTGTCAACTTCATCTTCAACCTAAAACTTATGATCACACACTAAAGGAGAAGAAATTTTTTGTTTTGTTAGGGAATAGGGATTTACCTTGGTCAAACCCTGTTGTGGTAACTAAACCTTGAAATGAAACAATTCATAAAGGGAAATATGAATGAATAATGTAATGTCACAACTCACCAAACCTCAATTGAAACTTAGATTGCAAATCTAAAACTTAGCATGAAACAACCTCAATTAGCGTAGATCTTGATCATGAACTTGACATAAGATAATGGCTTTAAATACTTGAACTTGATCACTGGTAATGCTACATCATCACATTATCTCAACAACATGCATGACTTTGACATGATGAAATAGATCCTTGATTGCTGCAATAAACTTTAATAATCTTCCCTTGAATTCCTTCTTATACATGCTCACTTGAATTATCTTAAGATAACTTGAATTTGCTAGGATTTCTTAGATGAAACTATGTGAAATAACCTTATATTTATACACATCTTATTCTTAATTTGTGAAATTCAAATAACACAAGCCAACATCAGATCTAGGATTTGAATCATTAAGAAGTTGATAGAAACATATTCCAAGGGGGCTCCTAGGGTTAAAGTGATTACCCATTTTCCATGTGGCAAATGAGTGTTAGCATAGTTAACTTGGACAAACTTCAGGGGATGTTAAAGTTTATGTGAAAAGGGGGTTTTAGGACCTTGTGAGGTGGCGAATGGGTCCCAGGTCACTAACCTAAGACACATACCTTGTAAAATTAAGTGTTGTGTAATATCATTTATAAATGTTGGGTTTTATTCCTCAGAATCTGTAATTAATTAGGCTTGGATTTAAATTTTAAAGGGGTCAATTATCCTCAAATTAACCTCAACTAATTAATAAAGCCCTAGATTAGTGTGAAAGTGTAAAAATACACTTTACAACACCAAAAATGAGGCACCATTAAACACTCCATTTAGTTTAAAAGGTCCCTAAACTTAATGTGAATGTGCACGAAACACATTACAACACTAAATTAAGGCATAATTAGGTTCATTTTCATTTTAATTATTCATTCCCAAACTAAGGAAAAAGGGATACTCTTCCTTCACTACACTTTCTATCAAAATAAATGTCTTAGATTTTGCATTGCATTTGTGCTCTACTTGAGGACAAGTTTGCAATCATAGATTTTTTACTTTGTATTTAAATTACTTCTAGCACAATATGAAGTTCTATCCTTTTTCTCACTTGATGAATACTTGTCTACTCTGCTATTTTTAAAAATTTGGGGATTAATAGTATTAAAAAATATATTAAAGGATCATCATTTGAGTATAGGGCAATAAGTTGTAGATCAACCCCAAAAAGTTACAAATATTGAAGATAATTGTAAGAGCCATATAATGTTGATTAGCTACTCTTTTTTAAGGACTAAATCAAACTGTCACTATTGATTTCTTTAATTCTCTAGAATGAGAGAGAGAGAGAGAGAGTATGTGTCTTTCATATGCATTAGATTGAGTAAATTGAATGCCATTAATTATAATGTAGAATGCCAAATCATGTAAAATTATAAATATTTAGCTCTATATGGGAAAGGGGCTCAAATTTGAAAAATGAAAGTTAAAAAGGAAATAAACTGATGAGTTAAAATTCACTCCCTTGATCACAAGAATGTCCCCACAGTGAGAAAATGTTCATTCAAGTTATCAATGACTATATGGGGGTATGTGCAAAGAAGGTGAATGTATAGGTATGTGTGTTTATATAGGTACAAAAGACTAGGAAAATATGGTGAGCTTCAAAGAAGTTTGCATCATTTATCACTATTTATATATATTAAGAGATTTACTCAAAATGAAAACAAAACTAAATTAAAAATAATGTAAATATATGAAAAATTCACCATTACAAAGATTTATTATTTTTAGTGTAGTAAAATGTACTCCTTTACATTTTCACACTATGTTTGGGTTCAGGCTTAATTAAAATTGACTTAATTATTCCTTAATAAGTGTTATTTTACATATACAAGCCTAATAAATTACATTTTCCAAAAACGAAACCAAACAATAACTAATGCCAACACATAACATTTTACCTTGAGCAATGTGTGTTCTACGAATAGGGACCTAAAATGGGTCCTCCCTAGGCATTTGAACATAAATTTAAAATATGTTTTTGGTGGTATTTTAAGGCTCCCAAATCTATATTTCAGTGTTGGCTTGTAATATTTGAATTTTTGGAAATCAAGGATACGTACCTATAAATACAAGGTTATTTTACTAAGTTTCACCTAGAATTTCAAGAGAAACAATCTAGCATTTAGATGAGAGAATTTCTAAAGAAAATTTGATGATCAAGAGCATTCAAGAGCAAAATTATCAAAGATTTATTGCAGCAATCAAGATCCAATCATCATGTCAAATTCTTCTTGCATCATTCATGTTTTTGGAGCTAACATTGCGATATAAGTTTCAAGATCCAAGTCAAGCATTCAAAGTATCAATTCAAGCATCAAGATCCACATCCATTGAAACCATTTCATACAAAATTAAGATCAATATTTTAAATTTTCAAAAATTTACTCAAAGGTTTACTTAGTTGCAACATTGTATTGTTCATTTAGTTTTCCTTTCATGCTTTCATTATTTTAATTCAAGGTTTGATTACCAAAGTAAGGTTTGACCAAAGCAGACCCCCATTCACAAAAAACAAACAATATTTTTCTTTTATGTTTGTGTTGTAGATTTTAGGTTGAAGAAGAATTAAAGACCTCTTGAAGTGCAAAATTGGAAAAGTTGTCAAAGTTGCAAAAGTTGTCAAAATTATTGTCAAATCATGGAATCTCACCTATAGATATGATTTCTAACTTTTAGACACTAAAATCTAGACAAATCGGAAGCTACACATTAGTATCAAAGGCTCTTGAAAGTTGATTGAAATCCTTGGAAAAAGATTCATTCACTAATGGGTGAATGAGTCTTTGATAGCTTCTAAAATTGACTTTTGGTGACTAATAAATATCATTCTTCCCTTCTCAGATCTATAGGAAGTTTTCTATTTTTGTCAATATTGAGCTTTATATTGTTGTTGCAAGTTTCAATTGGTATAATTAAGTTGATTTGCTATTTTTAGTTTTTCTCCCAAAAGTGTTGTTTGAACTTTACCCCATCCTTCAAGCATAAAAAATTTGAAGATTCTCACATTAAGTTGACTCACCTAATCTTGAGTTGTTAGTCAATTCTTTATCGGTATTTCATTTCCTAATGAATATAGAAAGATAGGGTGCCCTTTGAAACCCCCCTTTCTATGTTTCATTATTTAACAAAAAAAATTTAAAATGTCAAATAATATTAAATTTTATTATTTATATTTTATATTATAAATTTTAACTATCTAATTGCAATAATTTAATTTGAAACAATCTTTTTAATGCTAATTTTAAAAGATTAGTTTTTTTTTTTTTAAATTACATTATTAAAAGTCTTATAACATAAAGATGTATTTTATATGATAAATAAAAAAATACTTTCAAATATAGAGAACTTACTGAAATTTCTCTCATTTGGTAACTGTGATTTCAATTCAAGCCTTGCTGTAGATATACAAGAATGTTGAAATTATCAGCATACTTTTATTTTCTTAGCGTCATGTTCTATTGTCTTATTGCACTTCCTTTCCTCGTTTCGTTAGCTGCACTTCAATGTTCTAGTTTGGAGTTCAGCTGTTTTGGATGGTCTTTAATTTCTGAAGCTCTGTTTGGACAGCTATATAATCAACAAAAACGTGGGGAACACTCCTTCCGTGTCATCTAAGAAGGCTGTACTCTCCTCTATATGCTTCCGTTTACATGTTTCGTCATATGTGTACAGTGATATTCTTTCTTCCTGACAGCCTACACATTTTAATTCTAGACCTTAAATTTTTCGCAATGGGCACAATGTTTAAGACAAAGCAATCTCTGACATGAAACACTCAGTCTGAGGGCCTGTATTGTTTATATGAGATCTGTCGCTACAAGCCCAGACCAATTTCATAGGGGGGCCGTAAATACGTAATTGCATGTCCGAGAGAACAATTTAATAGTGAAAGGACACTGCCCAATTAAACAAATGCTAAGAGATCAAACAGTGTAAGAGATCCAGAATCATATCATAACACTAAGAAATTTTCAAATTATTTTCGATGTTGGATCTTTTATTATGAATTTTGGTCAAAGAAGTAGCAGTCTTGTTGATCTTTTCTTCTTCAAATACCTTCAAATACCTCGTGCAAGTTGTCAGCCTTTAAGTTGCCCACATATTGAGTAGGGATATCCTCATAAGCTGTGCACTCCATGATAAAGTGTCATTCTGTCTCAACCACTCTTTTACTACAAAACATGCATATTCTATCCTCCCACACTTCCTTAGTTATAGTCCACCTTCCGGTCTCACACCTAAGATGATGTGATCCAGTCCTCAACTGAGTTATTAACAACTTTGCTTTTCCTTTGATAGCTGCACCTAAATCCGGTCTCTCCTTTAAGTTGCCCTCATATTTGAGTATGGATATCCTCATAAGATGTGCACTTCATGATAAAGTGTCATTCTATCTCAACCACTCATTACTACAAAACATGCATATTCTATCCTCCCACGCTTCCTTAGTTATAATCCACCTTCCAGTCTCACACCTAGGATGATGTGATCCAGTCCTCAATTGAGCTACTAACAACTTTGTTTTTCCTTTGATAGCTGCACCTAAATCCGGTCACACACCTACGATGATGTGATCCAGTCTTCAAATAAGAGATTTTAATGAATTGAATTAGGTGACAAGCATTTTATAACTTGTAAAACTTTGTTTAAATTATGTACTAGTAATGTTCTATTCAGTTTATTTATAAAGATAGTTGAGAAAGTTGGAGAGCATTGTCTTCATGAACAGGAGATGTAAGGCATAAGGTTTAATTGATATGGTGGACTGTCTCATAGATTATTTTTAGCCTCGTGGATGTTAAAAATACTGTCTCATAAGATTTGTGTAAATTGTAAAACATTTATGAAATAATAAGAAGAAATATTCAAGATTAGTTAGAAGAACCATATGTTGAAGTCAGTTTGAGGGAAGGGTAAAGGGAATAGGATAGGATAGCAAGATTATTTGAAGGGTTGGGAAGTTTAAAAAGGTGAAATTGAACTTGGTTTCAGATTGAGGTAGAATAAAATACCACAGTTTGAAAAAAGTTATTGGAATAGGGAAAGTAGATCTACAAAAGTATGAGGATGTAGTTAGTCATATGACTTCACTGACATGTATGAACCTAATCAATATTGAGAATGTTTTATGTAATTTATTTAAAATTTTCACTTGTCTTATTGTTTCACGTTTTGATAACTCTACTCTTCTAATAAATAAGATAAATATTAAAAATAAAGATAACTAATTTATTTATTCTTTAAAAATTGTTCTAATATTATTTTTTAAACTTAAATCTCTAATTCTGTGAATAAAAGTTATAATCAACCTTTAAAACTATACTCTTAGTTCATCATTAAAATGAAAAGAGAATCTCGAAAGAGAGAAAAAGTCCCAACTTTGATTAATACCACCAAAATAAAAGAATTACGAAATTAACTAGGGCTATCTCCTAGAAAGAATCCGAAGAGTTCTGTACAACGGGAAACTTTGTGAAAGCATTCTGTTTTGGATTTGGACAGACTTTGTGATCTGATACGCATATTCTGGAATAGATTTGTCTCGTTTGTAGAGTGGTGTTAAAAGGAGTAGAACACTGAAACAAATGTATCCCTTGGATTCGCTAAGAAAAATTTACTCTAATTATTGTGTATGATTTCCTGTGCACTGTAAATTGTGCAGTAGGGAAAAGCAAAGCATGAAGAACAATCATTCTCAGGGAATGGACAAAATGCCAGAAACAACTACTGTGAATTCTTTCCGCTAAGAAATGATGAGATGGAGGGGGAATATGTAACTGCCACACGAAATAAACCACGTACTTGAATAGTTAGTAATGAATTCTGTGTATTAAGGAAGCAGATCCACTATTGCAGGTGGGCCTGACCCTATATAATGAAAGGGGACTATGACACCTAATGCACAATCATTTATCAGAAATTATTGTTCTCATTTCGCTGTAATGGGTATGTTGAAGAGGTGTGAAAGATCAAATAATAATAATTTTTTTTTTACATATATTCAATAAGATCAATTAATAGGTTACTAAGCAAATGGTGTTGAGCGGCAATCAAGGTCTAGATGAACAAATGTCAATTTCAGATTGACTGCGCATCCACCTACATTAACTCATTATTTAATGTTTAATATTTAATTTCTTAAGTGCAACATCCTTAGAATGCACAAAAAAATCAAATAAACAGTTATTATATATAAAATTACTCCCTTTATTTGTCTCTTACCTAGTATGGTGGCTATTCCTTTGATAAAATTTGGATCAATTGTAATAGTTTTAATAGAATTTGAATTATTTGTAATTGACATGTATGTCCTCATCTTGATTTTTTAGAGTCACATATGCACTATTTATAAAGGGAGAAGGTGGAGAGATATGCACTATTTACAAAGACATATAAAAAGATAGGCCAAGAGATAGACAAATCAAGAGGGAGAGAAGGTGGAGAGTGATAAGAGGGATTAAAAATTAGAGATAGAGTAGTAGAGAGATATAGATAAGAGATATGAAGGGAAAGAGATAAAGAAAATAGATACTAACTTTTTATCAACCATTTTCTACCAAAATTCCAAACTTTTGAGATATAAATATATAGAGACAAAGACACACACATAGGTAGAACAAAATAGAGGAGGAGAAAGAGAGATATATAAAGCTCAAGGAGAGAGAAATATAGAGAGGGGTATAAATAGAGAGGGAGAGAGAAACATAGAGAATGAGACAAACATATATAGAGAGCCATGGAGATAAAGAGAGATTGAGAGAGAGAGAGAGAAGAATATAAAAGAAGAATGATAAAGGAGAAGAGAGATAGAAAGATAGAGAAAAATATGGAGATAGATAGGGAGAGAGAGAGAGATAAAGAAAAGAGTGTGTGAGAGAGAGGAAAATGTAAAGAGAGAAGGGGAGATAAAAAATAGAGATAGAGGGATGGAGAGAGGTAGAAAGATATATTGTAGATAGAGAAAAATGGAGAGATAGAGGGAGAGAAAAATGGAGAGATAGAGGGAGATAAAAATGTGTAGAGAGAGAGAGAGAGAGAAAGAGAGAGAGAGAGAGAGAGAGAGAGAGAGAGAGAAGGAAAGAGAGGGAGGGAGGGATGATGAGAGAGAGGGAGGGATAAAGAAGGGATGACAAGAGAGAAAAATGTAGAGATAACATGTCTTGTTGGGGAGCTATGCTTAGGGGAGTATATCTTTTTTAATGCTCAATCATTCACCTTTAAGAAATTTTAGTGGAGACAAAGAAAAATATAAAAATAAATAGAAAGCTAGAGAAGTGGACAAAGATATATAAATATATAGGTTGAGAGATAGATAGATCAAGAGGGAGAGTGGGTGAAGAGTGATAGAGAAGGATTAAAAAACAGAGATAGAGTAGTAGAGAGATATAGAAAAGAGAGATGAAAGAAAAGAGAGATAAAGAAAAGAGAGACTAACTTTTGATCAGCCATTTTCCACCCAAAATCCAAACTTGAGATGTATATATATATAGAGATAAAGACACATACACATAGGTAGAACAAAATAGAGGAGAAAGAGAGATATATAATGCTCAATGAGAGAGAATTATAGAGAGGGGGATAAATAGAAAGGGAGAGGGAAATATAGAGAATGAGACAAATATATATATAGAGATGGAGATAAAGAGAGATTGAGAGAGGTAGAGAGATAGAGAGACCAAGAGGAAGAGGGAATATATATAGATATATAATAAAGCTCGAGAAGAGAGAATAAAAATTAAAGTATCATGTTTATGGTTTGACATTTTGCATGCATTTCTACTTAGGAAGTTACATATTTAAC
This sequence comes from Sequoia sempervirens, assembly GCA_007258455.2. Lineage (NCBI taxonomy): Eukaryota > Viridiplantae > Streptophyta > Pinopsida > Cupressales > Cupressaceae > Sequoia > Sequoia sempervirens. The sequence continues at coordinate 350,528,493 of VDFB02105785.1, forward strand.
ATCTAACATAATCCTCTTTCATTAAGCTATTATAGATGATGGATACTCTATTTTAGAGCTTCCATTTTGGCACAAGCAAGGAGAAAAATAAAAGGTTGTGGAGATTTAGTTTATATGTGTCAAATCCATTTCCTTGAAGCTTTCTAAGGAATTTTCAACAAATATATTTTGTACATATTCTATGATCATATCATACCATGAGACCACGTCTTTGGGGTATTTTTTTCAAATAATTTTATCCCATAAAATTTGATCACTTTTTAGTTTAGTCTCCAAGTGCCATACTTTAGAATTAGGTTAACAAATTTGATCATCTAATCACTCTTTAAGTTGTGTAGATTTCATGTTATAAAGCTTCATTTATTCTTGTTAATAAAATGATGGGAAAAGTCCTTTCTAGTCGCTGCATCAACAATGATCTCAATGTAAGATGATATGTAGGTATGGTGGATATCATATATAGAATATAATTAATTTTGTTATTAGAGATAAACTATGTTGCAATGTACATTTGAACTTGATATTGAGATGATTTACATTCATAGTTCTTAAGATGCTAAATTCTAGTTCATTGGTGTCTTGATAGATATGTAGTGGAAGAATTATTATTTATCAAGATATACATGATATGCATATACTAGAAATTACTTATATCAAAGAAACTCTCGGGCTTGAGACATGACCATGAAATTAGATCTAACTTGTTTATTTGAAGAGAAGGTTCCTCTTTACTACACATTTTAGATTGTATTCCCTTTTAGAATGGGTACACATTTTCTAGTGGATACACATTTCATAAAATTTGAAATTTGAATCTTGCAATTTATCTTTTGTTTTAGGCTTGGAAATTCAACCTTTAGCCTTTGAACTATAAGTATAATGCTATGGAAATGACAAGAGAAAAACTTACTTTAGCAACTGACAATTTTTTTTCTAAAAATTTCTCACAAAATTAGAACCCATTATGAATTATGATGTCTAGTTTTTAAATATGTAAAAAATTTATTATTGGACATGTTTTTCTGCTTATTAATTAATTTTTAGGAAAATGGTCCATAAACTTGAAATGTCAATTATTAATATTTTTCAATAACTTTTAATGTTTAAACTTTTGTTTTTAAATTATATGTCATCAATCTAGACAACATTATTTACATAGTGAATCTTTTTATGATTAGTTTAACTCAAATTATGTTTGTTCTACATGATGGGTTTTCAAAAATAGAAATTAGGGCCAATAAATTATATATATATATATATTAAATTAAAAAATATCCTCAACAAATTTCACTATAATACACATCGTTCCCTAAAAGGAATTTGAAAATTATATTTATTTAGGTTAAATTATGTTGGCTATGCATGTAAATGTAATGGCCCTACAAAGTGATTTCAAAAAAATGGTTTGTATACATTCTATAGGAAATTAACTTGTGTCATCTGGGTATTACAATAATTCATATGTTTGAAAACTAAACACAAAATCCTCCATTTCATGTCAATAGTGGCATGGTGCAATGGTTAAGTTGTGTTGTTATTCTTTCCATCAAGGTTCAAACACTATTGGGGTGTAATTGTTGAGAATTTATAGTGGGGATGAGGTCCCTCATTATAGACATCACTGGTTCATAGCTCCAGGTCAAAAGCATTTACCCTTTTTAAAAAAATCCTACAATTTATATTAATAATTTTTCATAATATTTTGTGTAAATGTATCAAATTTTTAGTTTCAGTTTGAGTAAGTGTACCCATATTTTTTCACTTCTTTAGATACTAGTTTAGTGTAGGAAAATGTATCCCTTTACATTTTCACACTTTTTTGGGCCCCCATGTTGAATCATGGCTTCTTTATGCCTTATTTGGTCCCATTTTGCATCCACAAGCCTAATTAAATGAATTTTTCTGAGGATGATCTTGAAACTCAATAAAATACAAATCATAATTAATGTTTTTGGGTTATGTGTTCCAGATCTAGTGATTTGGGACACATACGCCACCTTGGGCGTATGGGTCCCACCTAGGTTTCGGGGCTTGATCTGAAATATTGCATTGAACTTAACATTTCTTCAAATTTGTGTCCCAAGTTTAAGTCACTGGGACTCATATGTCACCTTGGGCGTATGAGTCCCACTTTAGCTTGGACCTATTTGAATTCAATTCTTGGAGCGATTTTATTCTCCTAGATTTGATGTTGTCTTGTAGTGTTGTAATTTCATGAAATTTGGCGTAAACAAGTATAAATACAAAGGTTATTTCACATAGTATCCTAACAAGCTAGCAATTCAAGTACTCAAGAGTTATAGAAAATTTTATGATCAAGAGTAATTACAAGAGAATTCAAGAGCAAGTTATCAAGAATTTAGAGCTATATTCAAGATTCAACCATCATGTCAAAGTCTTCATGCATATGTGTGTTTTTGAGATAACATTTGTGATGTAGGTTATCATGATTCAAGCAAGAATTCAATTACATTATCTCATATCAAAAATTAAGAGTCAAGATCTACATTGATTCTAGTCATTTCATACAAAATTGTAGCCTTTATTTCAAGGGTTTGGTGAGTTACAACATTGCATATTATTCATTCATCATTCCTTCATTCCATTTCAAGCTTTGATTATCAAAATGGGTTTTGACCAAGGAAAATCCCTATTCCCTAACACAACAACATTTTTACCCTCTTCATGTGTCATTACAGATCTAGGTGATTTGGAGCTTGGAGATCCTTTGAAGACAAAGTTGCAAGATTGAAGAAAGTTGTCAAAGCTGTCAAGAAGTTGTCATCTTCACATAAACTCATCTACAAGCAAGAATTTAGATTCTCAAAATTGGAGATCAAACAAGCCAAAAGTTATAGAAGATCACTAGATGATACAAAAGTTTCAGAAAAACCCTAATACTGGGACTAAATTGCCACCTTGGGCATATGAGTCCCAATATACCACTTTTCAATAATTTTCAGTAGATCTTAGTTTGTCAGTTGTAGATTTGAGGTTTAGTCTAGAAACCCTAAACTGGGACTAAATCACCCATTCTGACATATGAGTCCTAGTGCACATCAAAATTCTAAATTTTAGAATCGCAAACCTTGTTTAAGACATTTCAAGTCTTCTAGGTGCTTCTCTATTTATCCCTAATTTGTTGTTCTGATTTTGAGTTCCATTTTCTAGGTTATATAGCTAGATTTTCATATTGCTTTCATGTCCTTCTTTCTAAGAATTTTCTTAGTGGTGAACCCCCCTTTAATCTCACCTAAGGAAATCTCCTAGAAACCCTTCCCTTAACTGAATCATTGGGTTGATGCCTCTAGGGTTTCCTTTAATGAACTAAGAGTGAAATAGGTCCTAACTCCCCTTGTTCCATCTCCTAAAAGGTGAAACCCTATTTCCATAGGTTCATTTTGGTGAACCTGCCCTTCAAACCCTTTATTTTCGATTTGGAGTACATTAAAGTCCTAGATCTAGCTTACATTAACTTTTTATTAGATCTTGTATTAGTTAATTTTCATTTAGGGCTTCTAAATCTTGCATTAGTGAAAAGTGCATATAGGTTGCATTTTTGCATCTTGCATCATTGAATTTCATTGGAAAACTATAATTCAACATAATCATTAGAGCATACAACTTAGAAACCTTAGAATCAACTCAAAATTTTATGAATTTGGTGAAAGAAAACCCTAATTTGGGACTTATTCAGCCACCTGGGTGATTTAGTCCTTGTATGTAGGTGGTTTTTTCTAATTTTTGGGAATTTGTTGTTGATTTTTTTTCACTATATGAACCCTTAAAATTCCCTAATTGGGACTCATTCACTCCTCTGGGTGATTCAGTCATGTATTAGAACTGAATTTACATTTTACAACATTAAAAACTTTATTTCTGTGTGTAGACATGCAAAATTGACATCATGCATTCCTCATATGTAATTAAATCATATTCTCTAGATCAATTAAATAAATCAAGTTTATTTAATTAAATATCCTAAGGTCATTCCATTAAATTAAATAAATTAATATTTATTTGATTTAGTCTAACATCATCTTCTTTGATTAAATAAATCAAATATTTATTTAATTAAATCTAAAATTATTTTCCATCTCCTTTTCATTTATTTTGATCCATAAAATCTAAATCAAATAGGTCAACTCACCAAATCCCTCGTTAAATTAATTAAACCTTGATTAATTTAATCCTAATCTCCAATTTCTCTAGATTTTTCCACTTACACATGAAAATGCATTTAAATGATTTATTAAAATCTTTATTTATTTTCAACATGGCATCTTTTAGGGAATATTCTCCAAGTTTGAAATCTCCCCCTAAATTGACATGTACATCCAACAAAGAATTTATGAGCTCTTACATGTCTCTTACACAAGTCAACTTAGCATTTAACTCATCTTTCATCCCCCCTAAACATGTCATGTCATCCAATTCAAATTTCAAATCTCCCCCTCTTTGGCACATTGACCAAAATGTGCTCATTCCTCAACCTCTCACATGTTGACAAGTGGCACCTCAAGTGTCATTGGTGGATCTTTTGTCCCACATTCTCCATGTTTGGCATTCTTCTATCCTTCTTGGTTATAAATAGAGGCCTCCTCTATTGAATTAATCCTCCACAATCTCAGTATCTTTATGATACACACATGATCTTGCATCTTGTCCATCATATCACATAGCATCTTCATATCTTGAGCTTATGAAAAAGGGGTTGGGAAAGGGCTACTTTTCACATCAAAGTAGCACCAATCCCCCCATAAGATCAAGTGTTTCCTTTGTTTTAGAATAGGAATAGTTATCTTTGTTTGTATTTGCTCAATTATTTCATATTTTTCCTTGTTCTTTAACAATGCAAATGGATTTTATGGGGAATTCTTATTCTAACCTTGCATTTTGATCTAACAATTTGATTGTTTGCTTTGTTCATGCAAGTTTGGAATCAGGATTCACATAATGGTGCCCACTGTGGGGCATGGGAGAAATATAAAGTCTTTCTTTTTGTTCACCCCTATTTTCTTTCATGCACTAGATATAAATAAGTCTTTGTTTCTATTTACTTAATGTCGATTCAGGCAGGAATGAGTTGTTGTGTCTGTATTTGAGTGTAAGGTTTTTTTTTTAAAGTGTACCTTTTTCAATCTAATATTTCCTATGAGTCTTCCAGCAAATCTGATGCTTTTACAGGGTACACAAAGTGATTTGAAGTTTTATATTATGTGCTCATACAAATCCTTATAGCCTAGATCTCTTTTGACATAAAAAACATAAAAGTTTCATTGAAAATCTCTCGAAGTGTCCTCTCACTTTTGTACTGAATCTATCTTGACACTGAATATGTGAAGCTTGTTTTGTATAGTATGCTTGATTTCTTGCAGGTCATAAAGAATATCATTCTGATGGGAAATATCTCTTATGTGCATCAAAGGAACAGATGCAATAAGTTCTGACTTGAAAGAAGGAAAGAACAAATGCACCTTCTGAATCACAAGAGGCCTTGATTGATTATCTTGTGAGCTTGGGGTTTGGAGAGTTGAAACCTCACATTAGAAGTGCAAAGGCTATTTATTCTACCATTTGGTTCGCTCTGATAACGAGGTCACTAGAGCTGGAGGCCAAGAGATGTTGTGCAGGAGATAAAGAGTCTTCAAAGTTGCAAGTTCATCAAGTTCCTTGTGGGTTTTGGCCACCGTTTTGTGATTCTCATGATATTCGACTCTTCGCTCTCCTTAATTTCCTTTTTATTTTCTTCTAATTTTTGTCTCTACATTTGAATCAGAGTAAGAAATAGTAGAACTTATATTGGCTTCTTGATTTGAAAAAGTGATGTCGGTGCAGGGTTAGTTTTTTGCAGTTGGTATGCATGAACAAGAGGGTTGTGCATGACCCCACAAAGTAACTTTCATTTGGTCATAACTGCTGTGTTTTTTTTTTTTTAATTGCTTTTACTTTATACGGCTTGGCTTAACTACGACATCATCTACTAGCAGATGGTTATTGAACTTGGTTTTACACCTGTCAATTGCATGAGCTTGAAAGTTTCTAAATGCCTTTTTTTTTTTTGCACAGGGGAGGGGGCTAGTCAAAGGTTGTAGAATTTGGCATTAAGCCTGCTAGTTGCATTTTCTTGAAATTTTTGGAAGCCTTTTTATTTTTATATGCATACTTGATAGTCAAGGGCATTTTTAGGAGATAACATTTAGTGGAGGCATGTAGTTAAAAAGCTCATGGGCCTTGTCTAATTCTGGGCATATTCACATATATGTCTATTAGAGCATTTGTGCCCCATTGTCAATAGAGGCTAGTAAGATGCTGGCATAAGGTTGCAAGATTTAGCTTGAAACAATGATGATTTCGTCACTTCAAATTTTCTAAAGCCCTTTTAACAAATCAATTTGGGCATATCCTACAATGATTACACATTTATTAGAAGCATTATGTCAAATAGATCATGTGACTTGTCCATGCATCCATGTTTTGCATGTTGATCTACCATGGCAGTTGCAACTGCAACATCTAATTTTTTTTATTCCCAACCTTTATTTCTAGATATACATCCATACCCTATTCTAAAGCTCCCATTTTGACATAGGTGAAGTGGACGATGGGAATGGTTGTGAAATCTGGCTTTTCTCCCATGTTTTCATCTGTTTGAAATTTTTTAGGCCTTTTCAATATATATTTTTTTGTGTAGGTCCTGCAATCATTGCATTCCTATGAGAATTGCTATTTACACTCCATTTATTGGCTAGAATTGCAGTAGCTTGAAATTTTCTAGAAGTGTGTTTATTGACTTAGGTTCCTTTCAGTTAAAGGACTGTCATTCTTGATGCTACTTTTAGGTGGTTGTGCCACTTGAATTTGGCACCTTTTTTTTCCATGTTCTTTTCATATTCCTTAGTTTGGAGCGATTTCATAATAAACTTGCCACCCTTGGCAGAGTTTTTTGCTGAGTACGTCACTTCATAATTTGCATCGAACTTTAGGATTTAATCTAACTTTTTCATTAAGCAAAGTTCACTTATTGGAGACTTGACAATCAATATATCCATAGTTGGTGCCAGGGTATGTGTAGGATCACCATGGAAAAAACAGGCCCTTAAGTGGCAAAAAATTCAAAAAAATCAGAGTTAGGCAACTTGACATAAAAAATTGAATAAGTTATCTATATTATTTCAAAAATATGTAAGAATAGAATCTGTAAAAAATTGAATGTAGTTTCTAAACTACTAGGTTTTTTTTTTAAATAAATCTATTTGGTGAAAATTTGAAATTTCAATGCGAGTACTTAAATTTTAGGGAAAAAATAAGAAGTAGGTGTTTATCTGACCACCCTAACCAAAATAAAATGATAATATTTTTTTATAAGATTTTATATATAAATAGAAGACTCATGTCCCAATGTGATGCATATTTTTTTGTAATTTTTTCCAAGTAGATAATTAATTATGAATTTTTTATTACAAATTTAAAAAAATATAAAAACTTGTATGTCTGACCACCTTAACTTGGTCAAAATTTCATAAAATTCATTTTTTTTAATCCTATAGTATGCAAAGCATAGAATCTGACGTATGTTTCAAATTCAAAAAATGTGATACTGTTTGAAAGCTATAGATGTTGTTCAATTAGCCTATCAATAAGGACTTTAGTCATAATTCAAATAGAAAATGAATAATAATTATTTATTAAATTCAAAGTAAATAATAATTTATATTGGTTTAAATCTAAGAATCTCCTTTAAAAACCCTTTTCGTTTTATCAATTTTGGGTAAAAAAAAGTTGTTAGCCACATGGGCCATCATATCAGTTACATATTGCAACTTTTTGGCCCATCATAATCCTGCACATCCCCAACAGACTCTCTGCTCTTTTGGATTATTGCTTTTGAGGGTGTTTATCTACATTTAAGTCATTCAACAGATGAGAATGGATTTGTGAGTACATTTAGGTGAAGAGCATTTAATTTTCTTCTGACTCTAACCTAGCTTTTGTAGTGAACATAGGTTTATATTTATTAGTGTTATTGGAGTTGGCGCATTTGTTTACAACTGCCATTTTAAATTGGATTAAAAGTCTTTGTATTTAATATTGTTGACAATATCATATTGCTATACAAATCTCGATATTAAATGTGGTCTTGCAGTTGGTTCATTTAATTGTGGTTGTCATTTTAAATATGGTCAAAGGTTTCTAAATTTAATATTTCTAACAATATCATGTTACTATGCAACCTCAACATTGATGTTTCTATTATTAAAGATTGGCTATGCAAGATGGGAAGTCTTTCTATTGTTAATCTTGTTGTTTCTAACTAATTTATGGCTTTTTTTTTATAGGCTTAGTCAATGAGAATCAAGATGCTATCATGACAAAGGAACCACATTTTTTACTTGTCTCCATTAAATCAATGGTCACTACATTAAAATCAAATCTTACTTGTCTATGTTAAATGGTCTGATTTTGGATTGCGTTGATCTTTGTTATATGAATATTGTGAAAAGACTGTGGAAAGTAGGATTCTTACTAATGCTTCATTTATGAGTTCAAAATCATTAGTCTTTTCATTTGAAAAAAGTTCTATTATTTAAAGTTAGTGCTTAAAATGACTTTAATTAAATAACTTGATCTAATTGTCTTTTTTATCTTGCAGAAAGGAGGGATTTCATTTGCACTAGGAATTTGCAAAAATTAAAGCATAGAAAACACTCTTTGAAGAATTAATGTTTGAGTTGGAGAATCAAGCATTGAACTTGAAAAAGAATTTTTTAATGCTTATGGTAATAGATTGAAGCATCTATTTCTCACTTTCATTTTCTATTTTAGGCCAACTAGATCAATTTGGATTTAAAATTAATCATTGATTTATTTTATTTTTCAAAGTGGGGCTAAAACTGAACATTAGAAACTGACTAGACTTCAGATTTGATTAAAATTTGAACAATCAACTTCACATTTATCTTGGTGCTTATAAATGAATTCATCATTGCTTTGAGGCTAAAATGAACAAGTGCTTGAGTTGTGTGATTTTGTCTTTGGTGCATTTTGAGTGTGTATCCTCTCCCCTTGCGCTTCGTGCAATCTTGGGTGCAAGAGAAACACTCAAAATGCATTTTATCGCTTTGAGTCATCTTGAGTAGGGATATCCTCATAAGCTATGCACTCCATGATAAAGTGTCATTCTGTCTCAACCACTCTTTTACTACAAAACATGCATATTCTATCCTCCCACACTTCCTTAGTTATAGTCCACCTTCCGGTCTCACACCTAAGATGATGTGATGCAATCCTCAACTGAGCTATTAACAACTTTGCTTTTCCTTTCATAGCTGCACCTAAATCCGGTCTCTCCTTTAAGTTGCCCTCATATTTGAGTATAGATATCCTCAAAGATGTGCACTTCATGATAAAGTGTCATTCTATCTCAACCACTCCTTTACTACGAAACATGCATATTCTATCCTCCCACACTCCCGTAGTTATAATCCACCTTCCAGTCTCACACCTAGGATGATGTGATCCAGTCCTCAACTGAGCTACTAACAACTTTGCTTTTCCTTTGATAGCTGCACCTAAATCCGGTCACACACCTACGATGATGCGATCCAGTCTTCAAATAAGAGATTTTAATGAATTGAATTAGGTGACAAGCATTTTATAACTTGTAAAACTTTGTTTAAATTATGTACTAGTAATGTTCTATTCAGTTTATTTATAAAGATAGTTGAGAAAGTTGGAGAGTATTGTCTTCATGAACAGGAGATGTAAGGAATAAGGTTTAATTGATATGGTGGACTGTCTCATAGATTATTTTTAGCCTTGTGGATGTTAAAAATACTGTCTCATAAGATTTGTATAAATTGTAAAACATTTATGAAATAATAAGAAGAACTATTCAAGATTAGTTGGAAGAACAGTATGTTGAAGTTAGTTTGAGGGAAGGGTAAAGGGAGTAGGATAGGATAACAAGATTATTTGAAGGGTTGGGAAGTTTAAAAAGGTGAAATTGAACTTGGTTTCAGATTGAGGTAGAATAAAATACCACAGTTTGAAAAAAGTTATTGGAATAGGGTAAGTAGATCTACAAAAGTATGAGGATGTAGTTAGTCATATGACTTCACTGACATGTATGAACCTAATCAATATTGAGAATGTTTTATGTAATTTATTTAAAATTTTCACTTATCTTATTGTTTCATGTTTTGATAATCCTGCTCTTCTAATAAATAAGATAAATATTAAAAATAAAGATAACTAATTTATTTATTCTTTAAAAATTGTTTTAATATTATTTTTTAAACTTAAATTTCTAATTCTGTGATTAAAAGTTATAATCAACATTTAAAACTATACTCTTAGTTCATCATTAAAATGAAAAGAGAATCTTGAAAGAGAGGAAAAGTCCCAACTTTGATTAATACCACCAAAATAAAAGAATTACGAAATTAACTAGGGCTATCTCCTAGAAAGAATCCGAAGAATTCTGTACAACGGGAAACTTTGTGAAAGGATTCTGTTTTTTATTTGGACAGACTTTGTGATCTGATACGGATATTCTGGAATAGATTTGTCTCGTTTGTAGAGTGGTGTTAAAAGGAGTAGAACGAGATGGAAATGTCACATTGTGGTGGCCCGTCTGTTATCAAGAGAGGTGAACACTGAAACAAATGTATCCCTTGGATTCGCTAAGAAAAATTAATCTCATTATTGTGTATGAATTTCTGTGCACTGTAAATTGTGCAGTAGGGAAAAGCAAAGCATGAAGAACGATCATTCTCAGGGAATGGACAAAATGCCAGAAACAACTACTGTGAATTCTTTCCGCTAAGAAATGATGAGATGGAGGGGGAATATGTAACTGCCACACGAAATAAACCACGTACTTGAATAGTTAGTAATGAATTCTGTGTATTAAGGAAGCAGGTCCACTATTGCAGGTGGGCCTGACCCTATATAATGAAAGGGGACTATGACACCTAATGGACAATCATTTATCAGAAATTATTGTTCTCATTTCGCTGTAATGGGTATGTTGAAGAGGTGTGAAAGATCAAATAATAATTTATTTATTTTTACATATATTCAATAAGATCAATTGATAGGTTATTAAGTAAATGATGTTGAGCGGCAATCAAGGTCTAGATGAACAAATGACAATTTCAGATTGACTGTGCATCCACCTACATTAAATCATTAGTTAATGTTTAATATTTAATTTCTTAAGTGCAACATCCTTAGAATGCACAAAAAATTCAAATAAACAATTATTATATATAAAATTACTCCCTCTATTTGTCTCTTATCTAGTATGGTGGCTATTCCTTTGATAAAATTTTGATCAATTGTAATAGTTTTAATAGAATTTGAATTATTTGTAATTGACATGTATGTCCTCATCTTGATTTTTTAGAGTCACATATGCACTATTTACAAGGGAGAAGGTGGAGAGATATGCACTATTTACAAAGACATATAAAAAGATAGGCCAAGAGATAGATAGAACAAGAGGGAGAGAAGGTGGAGAGTGATAACGGGGATTAAAAATTAGAGATAGAGTAGTAGAGAGAGATAGATAAGAGATATGAAGGGAAAGAGATAAAGAAAATAGATACTAACTTTTGATCAACCATTTTCTACCAATATTCTAAATTTGAGATATAAATATATAGAGACAAAGACACACACATAGGTAGAACAAAATAGAGAAGGAGAAAGAGGGATATATAAAGCTCAAGGAGAGAGAATTATAGAGAGGGGTATAAATAGAGAGGGGGAGGGAAACATAGAGAATGAGACAAATATATATAGAGAGATGGAGATAAAGAGGGATTGAGAGAGAGAAGAATATAAAAGAAGAATGATAAAGGAGAAGAGATATAGAAAGATAATAAAAATATGGAGAGAGAGAGAGAGAGAGAGAGAGAGAGAGGAGTGTGTGAGAGAGAGGAAAATGTAAAGAGAGAAGGGGAGATAAAAATAGAGATAGAGGGATGGAGAGAGGTAGAAAGATATATGGAGAGATAGAGAGAGATAAAAATGTGTAGAGAGGGAGAGAGAGAGGGGGGGGGAGGGAGGGATGATGAGAGAGGGAGGGATAAAGAAGGGATGACAAGAGAGAGAAATGAATAGATAACATGTCTTGTTGGGGAGCTATGCTTAGGGGAGTATATCTTTTTTAATGCTCAATCATTCACCTTTAAGAAATTTTAGTGGACACAAAGAAAAATATAAAAATAAATAGAAATATAGAGAAGTGGACAAAGATATATAAATAGATAGGTTGAGAGATAGATAGATCAAGAGGGAGAGTGGGTGAAGAGTGAAAGAGAGGGATTAAAAAATAGAGATAGAGAGTAGAGAGATATAGATAAGAGATATGAAAGAAAGAGAGACTAAATTTTGATCAACCATTTTCTACCAAAAATCCAAACTTGAGATGTATATATATAGAGATAAAGACACATACACATAGGTAGAACAAAATAGAGGAGGAGAAAGAGAGATATATAATGCTCAAGGAGAGAGAATTATAGAGAGGGGGAGAAATAGAGAGGGAGAGGGAAATATAGAGAATGAGACAAACATATATATAGAGATGGAGATAAAGAGAGATAGAGAGACGAAGAGGTAGAGGGAATATATATAGATATATAATAAAGCTCGAGAAGAGAGAATACAAATTAAAGTATCATCTTTATGGTTTGAAATTTTGCATGCATTTCTACTTAGGTAGTTACATATTTAACATCTAACATAATACTCTTTCATTAAGCTATTATAGATGATGGATACTCTATTTTAGAGCTTCCATTTTGGCACAAGCAAGGAGAAAAATAAACTGTTGTGGAGATTTAGTTTATATATGTCAAATCCATTTCCTTGAAGCTTTCTAAGGAATTTTCAACAAATATATTTTGTTCATATTCTATGATCATATCATACCATGAGACCACATCTTTGGGGTATTTTTTTCAAATAATTTTATCCCATAAAATTTGATCACTTTTTAGTTTAGTCTCCAAGTGCCATACTTTAGAATTAGGTTGAAAAATTTGATCATTTAATCACTGTTTAAGTTGTTTAGATTTCATGTTATAAAGGTTCATTTATTCTTGTTAATAAAATGATGGGAAAAGTCCTTTCTAGTCATTGTATCAACAAGGATCTCAATGTAAGATGATATGTAGGTATGGTGGATATCATATATAGAATATAATTAATTTTGTTATTAGAGTTAAACTATGTTATAATGTACATTTGAACTTGATATTGAGATGGTTTGCATTCATAGTTCTTAAGATGCTAAATTCTAGTTCATTGGTGTCTTGATAGATATGTAGTGAAAGAATTATTATTTATCAAGATATACATGATATGCATTTATTAGAAATTACTTATATCAAAGAAACTCTCGGACTTGAGACATGACCATGAAATTAGATCTAACTTGTTTATTTGAAGAGAAGGTTCCTTTTTACTACACATTTTAGATTGTATTCCCTTTTAGAATGGGTACACATTCTTGAGTGGATACACATTTCATAAAATTTGAAATTTGAATCTTGCAATTTAGTTTTTGTTTTATGTTTGGAAACCCAACCTTTAACCTTTGACCTACAAGTATAATTCTATGGAAACAACAAGAGAAAAACTTACTTTAGTAGCTGACAATTTTTTTTCTAAAACTTTCTCACAAAATTGAAACCCATTATAGATTATGATGTTTAGTTTTTAAATATGTAAAAAACTTATTATTGGACATGCTTTTTTGATTATTAATTAATTTTTAGAAAAATGGTTCATAAACTTGAAATTTCAATTATTAATATTTTTCAATAACTTTTAATGTTTAAACTTTTGTTTTTAAATTATATGTCATCAATCTAGACAACATTATTTACATAGTGAATCTTTTTATGATTAGTTTAACTCAAATTATGTTTTTTCTACATGATGGGTTTTCAAAAATAGAAATTAGGGCCAATAAATTTTATATATTATTAAAAAATATCTTCAACAAATTTCACTATAATACACATCGTTCCCTAAAAGGAATTTGAAAATTATATTTATTTAGGTTAAATTATGTTGGCTATGCATGTAAATGTAATGGCCCTACAAAGTGATTTAAAAAAAATGGTTTTTATACATTCTATAGAAAATTAATTTGTGTCATCTTGGTATTACAATAATTCATATGTTTGAAAACTAAACACAAAATCCTACATTCATGTCAATAGTGGCATGGTGCAATTGTTAAGTTGTGTTGTTATTCTTTCCATCAAGGTTCAAACACTATTTGGGTGTAATTGTTGAGAATTTATAGTGGGGATGAGGTCCCTCATTATAGACATCACTGGTTCATAGCTCCAAGTCAAAAGAATTTACCCTTTTTAAATGAATCCTACAATTTATATTAATAATTTTTAATACTATTCTATGTAAATGCATCAAATTTTTAGTTTGAGTTTGAGTAAATGTACCCCTATTTTTTCACTTCTTTAGATACTAGTTTAGTGTAGGAAAATGTATCCCTTTACATTTTCACACTTTTTTGGGCCCTCCATGTTGAATCATGGCTTCTTTATGCCTTATTTGGTCCCATTTTGCATCCACAAGCCTAATTAAATGCATTTTTCTGAGGATAATCCTGAAACTCAATAAAAGACAAATCATAATTAATGTTTTTGGGTTATGTGTTCCAAATCTAATGATTTGGGACACATACGCCACCTTGGGCATATGGGTCCCACCTAGGTTTTTGGGCTTGATCCCGAATATTGCTTTGAACTTAACATTTCTTCAAATTTGTGTCCCAAGTTTAAGTCACTGGGACTCATACATCACGTTGGGTGTATGAGTCCCACTTTAGTTTGGACCTATTTTGAATTCAATTCTTGGAGGTATTTTATTCTCCTAGATTTGATGTCATCTGGTAGTGTTGTAATTTCAAGAAATTTGGCGTAAATAAGTATAAATACAATGTTATTTCACATAGTATCCTAACAAGCTAGCGATTCAAGTAGTCAAGAGTTATAGCAAATTTTATGATCGAGAGTAATTACAAGAGCATTCAAGAGCAAGTTATCAAGCATTTAGAGCTATATTCAAGATTCAACCATCATGTCAAAGTCTTCATTCATCATTTGTGTTTTTGAGATAAAATTTGTGATGTAGGTTATCATGATTCAAGCAAGCATTCAAAGGTATTATCTCATATCAACAATCAAGAATCAAGATCTACATTCATTCTAGTTATTTCATACAAGATTGTAGCCTTTATTTCAAGGGTTTGGTGAGTTGCAACATTGCATATTATTCATTCATCATTCCTTCATTCTATTTCATTTCATTTCAAGGTTTGATTATCAAAATGGGTTTTGACCAAGGAAAACCCCTATTCCCTAACATAACAACATTTTTACCCTCTTCATGTGTGATTACAGATCTAGGTGATTTGGAGCTTGGAGATCCTTTGAAGAAAAAGTTGCAAGATTGAAGAAATTTGTCAAAGTTTTCAAGAAGTTTTCATCTTCATGGAAACTCACCTACAAGCAAGAATTTAGATTCTCAAAATTGGAGATCAAACAAGCCAAAAGCTATAGAAGATCACTAGGGGATACAAAAGTTTCAAAAAAACCATAATACTGGGACTAAATTGCCACCTTGGGCATATGATTCCTAGTATACCACTTTTAAATAACTTTCAATAGATCTTAGTTTGTCAGTTGCAAATTTGAGATTTAGTCTAGAAACCCTAAACTGGGACTAAATCACCCATTCTGGCATGTGAGTCCCAGTGCACATCAAAAGTCTAAATTTCATAATTGCAAACCTTGTTTAAGACATTTCGAGTCTTCCAGGTGCTTCTCTATTTATCCCTAATTTGTTTTTTTGATTTTTAGTTCCATTTTCTAGGTTATATAGCTAGATTTTCATATTGCTTTCATGTCCTTCTTTCTAAATTTTTTCTTAGTGGTGAACCCCCCTTTAATCTCACCTAAGGAAATCTCCTAGAAACCCTTCCCTTAATTGAATCATTGGTTTGATGCCTCTAGGGTTTCCTTTAATGAACTAAGAGTGAAATAGGTCCTAACTCCCCTTGTTCCATCTCCTACAAGGTGGAACCCTATTTCCATAGGTTCATTTTGGTGAATTTGACCTTCAAACCCTTTATTTCTGATTTGGAGTACATTAAGTCCTAGATATAGCTTACATTAACTTTGTATTAGATCTTGTATTAGTTAATTTTCTTTTAAGGCTTCTAAATCTTGAATTAGTGAAAAGTGCATATAGGGTGCATTTTTGCATCTTGCATCATTGAATTTCATTGGAAAACTATAATTCAACATAATAATTTGAGCATACAACTTAGAAACCTTAGAATCAACTCAAAATTTTCTGAATTTGGTGCAAGAAAACCCTAATTTGAGACTCATTCACCCACCTAGGTGTTTTATTCCTTGTACAGGTGGTTTTTTCTATTTTTTGGGAATTTTGTGTTGACTTTTTTTCACTATATGAACCCTTCAAATTCCCTAATTGGGACTCATTCACTCCTCTGGGTGATTTAGTCATGTATTAGACCTAAATTTACATTTTACAACATTAAAAACTTTATTTATGTGTTTATTTTTTCTATTATTAGATCTTTGTTTCAGTTTGATGAGTTATTGTTTCCTTCATTTCATTCGATCTAGCTTAATTTGGTTTCACTTCAAGTGCATTTGTAAACATAAGAATTGGAATTAAATTCTATCATTTATCTTGTGTTTGTTGTGTTTATCTTGCATTCATTAATTTTCCTTTGCATGAGCTTTACAAATTGGTACCTATTGCTAATACTATAGTGAGACATAATTTGAGACTCATGTCATCCCGCGATAACACACTCGTTGTGGGTCTTGGGTTATCTATCTCTTTCACTCATAGTTTTGACACTAGTTCACTAGGTATGGGTCATACCATTCATAACTCTTTACCTTCAAGTAGCATGACAAGTGTTGAAAAAATTGTTGTTAGTGTTCCTCAAGAAACATAATCCAAATCCATGAAGAATTGGAAAACCTACAAAACCTAGTGAGTACTAAAAACCTTTCCAACATTTCTATTCCTACCATAGATATCATACACCGAATGGTTGAAAGTGAACAAGGAATAGAACTTGCATGTAACTTAGCTTATATTTTTGGAAAACATCTTACTACTAGTTGTGCTCAAACTTCAAACATACTCAAGGAGTAACTAAATTTCTCCTACAACCATTTCCTCTATTCCTACCTATACCAACCCTCAAGTTACAACAATAATGCAACCTACTAGTAATTGTTAGTGATCCAAATCTCTACCCTAATGCCAAGTTGTGAATGAACTTAGTAGGTTTGGATATAACATGGGACTGATTTTAGGTTGTGGGTGTCCTATTTGAAATCAGACCTCTAGATTGTGGGTTGGATCCTCTTTTGATGCCACCTAACTACTGATTTCTTAGGTAAAGGGTAAGAAGTGCATAAAACATGAACATTAACTGAAAATACCTATGGTGATACACCAAAAAGTAACCAAGACTTGATAACATCCTATCAGATTCAAATGAATATGATAAAACTTTGCTTACACAACTCACTTTCACATGCATTTCACATAAATAATTTATAAGAAGGTTTCTAAACATGATTTTTAGAAGGAAAAAAAAAGTCTCATAGCTAACAACACTATTGACTAACAAAAATTATAACCTGTTAACATGCATTTTCTGCTAAAGAGATGCCTAAACATGAGACAAGTTTGCAAGGAAGGATAAATTTCATAAAAAAATTGATAATCACTAGCATCATACCATGAAACATGAAATGAGAAGGTAAAATGCTATTATATTGATTCAAAGTTACTCACTGTATAACAGTGCATTTGAGTTACAATACTGATCCATGCTGAAAAATAACTCCCAAAGCTAAAGCTATCCCTCTATTGGAAAGAAGGAGCTAACTCCAAAATTCCAAAATGAAGATACTTAAGCAAAACCCATCAAATCCCACCACACATGTCCATTTAGAAGGTTCTGGTTGTATGCAACAATGAGGCTAGAAAAGAACCTTCTAAAATCACTCCATAAAGTCCTCTAAATATTCCAAGGTAAGGGAAAGACCATAGCCATAAAAAAGTGTGACAAAACAACCTCCAAAATAGCACATCTTTCTTTAAAACAGTCAAATGCTCCACTCACACACTCTCCTCATGTCTGCAAGTCATCATTTTTTCTCCCAGCCTTGACCCATGCAATATGTGTGTTTTGAAAACACAAGACTCCAAAAAAGCATTAAAAATAATAACTTGATTAAGTGATTCATAATACACCACTTAATCAAGTTATTTTACATTTTAAAGTAAAATACAAGAGGGCCCCACCACCTCTTTGAATTACATTACATTTTGCATTAAAAATGCATCATAAAAGTGATTTGAAAATCATTTAAATGATATCTTTATACATTGAAATAAAATGCAACATATAATGTTATATCAAAATGCTTTCAAAATCATTAAACAAGGTTAAAAAACCTCCAAGGCACTTGATCATTTACAGTTATGTTACTCTATATTTCAAGGCCACACATGGTCAACATTCTAATTTTCAAAGGGAAAAACAAAGATTCAACTTTCGTCCTACATGATCATAAGAGGCTTCCACACTTCTTGGAAGGCATGTCTGAAATTCTTCAAGGCATATCACATGACCAAAGGTCAAAGGCATATTATTTGGTACTTAGCACACTTTACATGTTTCATGTTTTGAATGACTTAACAAATTTTGAAATAAGGCATCAAGTAATTTGCCTAAGTCACAAACTTATCATCGTCCCCCATTTTGCATTAATATGTGTTTCATTTTTTAAAAGAATGGGACAAAATTCCCATCGACCACCAAGTAGGGTTTTAACCCTAAGCAATAAAAGATGGAAAAATGGGGAAAAAAAATATCACTTTTACCATCAAACAATTTGGAGAATGAGATGTTGTTGTCATGAAGGTTTCAAGCCTGCATAGAAAATGGTGTTTTTTGGTCAATTCTTGAAAATTTTCTGATGAAATATTGCATGGAAAAGCATGTCAATTGGATTTTTGGCACAAAATCTGCATTTTTTCACTTTTTGGAGTCATTTGATGTGTAAAGGGCCCTAGGGCCTGTAGAGTAATTCAAACCATTTTGTTTCATTCTTTTTCTTTCCGTTGTTACTTCTCCATCAAACAACCGCTATGGGATGGTATGAAGCTCAAATGGAAGCTTGAAAAACTTTGACTATGAAAACATAATGAGCAAAAAGCTTAGGTAAGCCTTGAATCAACTCCACTCTTCTCAGATTTTGAGCAAAAGAGCTCATTTCAAGCCTCCATTTTGATAAATATAGCAAAAATGCTTATTTTTCTTCTGCATTTTACATTTATATGAAGAAACCCCACATTTTGTTGTTGCTTGTGAAGAAAGCAACAATTCAGGTCGTGGCCAAGAAATTGTAAAAGGGTTTTTCTGAGTTATCATTTCTCCTATAGAAGTAAAAAAAAAATCAATGAGCTCTCATATTTGTCATTTTCCTTTAAAAAACTCCATACTATCCTTTTGAAAGGCTCTGTATTTGCAATTTCACTAAAAACCCAGCTGGGTTTTGCTACCTTTGTGAGGAAAATTACACTTTTGGCCACAACTGTCAGTTGACTTTTGAATGCCATTTTCTATTGTTCTTTTTTGAAAAGAAGCTCACTACATCTCTTTGTTGTTCATTTTGAAGCACAACCCAAAGTGGGTTTCCTATAATTGAAGAAACATGTGATTTTGTAAAAAAATCCAAGTGAGTTTTTGTGTTTTTAAAGTAAATTTGTCTTTCCAAGCTGCAACCACGATAGATTGAACTGAACCCTTGCATTTCCAATTTTTTCCTAGCTTGTTTTCTACATTCATGAAGAAGGCTTGTGATATTTGTCTCTGTATTTTTTATTTTATGTAAAAAAATTCAAATGGGTTTTTTGTCATTGAAAAAACTTGTGATTTTTGCAAAAACCCCCAAGTGGGGTTTCTCATTTCATAAGGAACAAATTCCTTTTAGCCATGACTATGAAAATGAAACAAATGGGTTTTTATTTGTGTATTCTTTCTAAAAATAGAAAACCCCAGGTGGGTTTCTTCACAATGCAGAAAGCTTGCAAATTCTATTTCAAACATTTATTACCTTTAAGGTCTGGCACTCTATGTTTGACATTTTTGTCCAATTTGCTTGGCTTATTTGAAGAACTCTTTTTGGCATTAATTACATGCTCCCCTTCATGTTCATAAAAGACTAAGCTTGTGTTCTTAAGTTGCAAGCTACATTGGAAGTCTCCTTCCTTTGTATTGATTTATCAATTGAAGGCATATTGCTTTACTTCCTTGGGATTCCTCCAGGCCAAGTAGCTATATAACAGTCACTTAGATGAAATACAGAACATGAAACATGATTATCATCCCTCCAATTTGTTTTTCATTTACACTATGCCTTGATATTTGCAATGCATTGTATCCAACAATGGGAAGTAACTTATGCATTTACAACCAAGTGCAATTGAATTTTCTCCTGCAAGTGTAGTATATTGTGTTTTCCAAGTCATAACTTGAACTTCTTTCCTCCCCGAAGCTTGAGGAACTACCAATTCTAAAATTTCTATAGTTTCCCCCATTGTGGCTTGATTGTATTGTAATCTTCTTTCAAATGAACATAGAGCAAAAACATGGATTGTATTTATACTTTTAAAATGCAAGAAATGGCTATAGCAAATGCATTGCATCTATCATGTAGACACATTCTTGAATATTGTTGGGTTGCTATCATGACAAGGTGTTTGTTTTTTACAAATGTAATATTGAAATTCAAGTCCCATTTGCAATCCATGGTAGTTTGGTCTTTTAAATGAAGCATATAGACTTATGCTGAAAGATAACAACATATTGACCTTTTTAAAGCAACAAACATATGAAATCATAATACTCATTTTAGATGCAAAACAAAATGCATGTTGTACCTTTCCTTCCACTGCTTGATTATTTTTTTAGTCTCATTGGATATGAATGGTTGATCAGTCCAAATTCCTTTTAATTTTTCATGTGTTAGCATCCTTTGTAAAGCACACTTCCTTTTCATAGCCCCTTTTGATCTTGCTTAAGGGATGCTCCATTAAGGCACTCTTGTTTGAAATGTGTTGACTGAACCCGTAACATGATATGATTTTCTTTCACTTTATTCACTACATTCTAAAATACATTTCTTTACATTGCCTTATGGAAGATTATGTAGCATGAAGTGGTTGTTATCCTATTTCTAAAAATAGTTCTACTATCATTGATTTGTTCAATGTTAATAATGCATAGTTCTTTGAGTTCCTAAAGAATTCAGTGTATCTTAATATCAATGCTATGTTGCTTTAATCTTATAGTGGCTCTCATTGGAAATCTCATATGCATTGTTCATCCTTGTATAACTTAGTCACTTCTCATACATAAGTTGATTTTGTGATGTCCTTAGATCATCCCACTCATGGTGAAATAACATATGAATGCTATCCTAAGTTACTGACAATCAACCTCTATTGCAATGACCAAGATCAAAGGTTGGGGTCTTCATTCTAAACACAACCATTGTCTTATTCTTGGAAGCTTCATGCCTTCATTGTGGGTTTGTTCTTCATAGTGTCTTGACTATTCTACATTTCTCCCCTAAGTATTTAAATTATGTACTTGATATGACATTCTATACTCAAGTCACCTCTCTTCTCTTATATCTCAACCTCCATTGTCATCTCTTGGTCACTCTCTCAGTACCATACCTTGTCACTGGTTGTCATTTGAATTTTATTTACTTTCTCTAGTTCTATCCATGCATTGCACTATAACATTCAATGACTAAGATCTACCCTTTATTATCATCTGCATATCTCATAAGGCTTCCCCCATTCTCTTCATAGGTGATGATCTGGCTGTCTTGTTCATGAATTCATGGTTGTTGTTCATGTGCATGAGATCATGATTTTATCCATTGTCGTTGTCTTGTTCATGACATGTAGCATGCATTTTTTATTTAGGACTATCCCAACCTTAATGGTTTCCATAACAATGCTTGTTGCCCCACATGTTTGCTACCTAATTTCCACAATAGTTCCTTACTTTTTCAATCATGTGCAACAATTAACACTATCTCCTCACTTTGATCCTAGTGGGAAGACACATGTCACCTATATTGGTGATTCGAAAGCTCAACATCCTATGTGATGTGTGGTTGTCCAATAGGGTTAAGGTGGATTGATCCATTATTATTTAAGAGATGCATAATTGAACTTGATGCATATTTTGAATCTGATAATTAAAGTTGATCAACTGGTGTGATTCCATATTGATTTAATGCATTAATAACATGTATATCATTGATCAAGTTGCTCAATTTCCTATTCCTCTTAAAAAATTAGAGGGAAACATGCTGAGCTCTACCCTCATGGGAGCCACATTTACCCCACATGTTGTATTTAACTAAATCATAATAGTAACAAGACTTGTCCTAAATTTTTACATGAAGCAAACAAGTTAGAAAAATAAATGCATATTTTAGATGTGTTTGATGACTTCATTGTTTTCCAGGACATCCAAGGTTTGCAAGCTTATTTAAAGCATTTAGAGATTAGTTTATACATTAGGTGAATTTTCAAGTAAGGTTTGGGATCTTTCATTGCTTAGAGCATTGCTCTAATGTCATTGTGATTACCAAATGCAGGAACTAGGAGCACTTTTTTGCTAGGAAAGACACAAGTAGCTTGGGGTAGCAGCAAGACAAGATGACACATTCAGAATTAGTGGCTCTCAGGAAATGACTGGTATTTCTCCTTATATGCACATTTGTATTTTTTTACTTATTCATGTATATGCTCTTCTTTATTTTCATTGAATAAGTAAAGTTAGTCCCTTGGCTTGTGAGGGACATGTACACTTTCATGATTATCAATAAAGATTACATTTGTAACACATATGGTTCTCTTTCTCATTAGTTGTAACTACAACATTGGAATAAGATGTAATCTATTTCATTTGACAATCTCTTTCATGCATATTGATAACTTAGTAGACTACGGTTTATCTTTTAAATGTTTAAACAAAAAACACAAAAAGAATACACACTAAGTTATCTAATTTTAGTTGAAAGCTAAAAATCAGGTAACATTTTTGGCGACATTTACTATATGTTTTCCTGCAAAACATGAGACTAGCTACCTATGCCTATCTATTGGGCATAGAGTCACTAAAAAAAAAAACACCACTTGAAAACAACATTATATATTGATGTAAATAACTAGACCAACAAGAGGAACTCTGAAAACTTATTGAAAACCCAACATTGCAGAATGAAAACTACCACCTAACTATGCAAAACAACACTTAGGGAAAATTGAAAAGTGTTTAACTAATGTGCATCAACACTTGGAGGAAACAAACCTAATCTAATTTGTACAAGGTAGTTTTTTAGATCATACCTCAAAACAAAGTTTGAGGTGTATCCCATTGACTAGGAAAGGCAGAGCTTCTCCATCCATTGATGAAAGTTGAAAAGCATTGTGCTCTTTGCACTTGGTAATGACAAATGGGCCACTCCATACGCTATCAAATTTAGTATGCTTTCTAGGCCTACTCTTTAATTCATTCCATTTGAGAACATCTCCCTCTCTAAACACCCTGGGTGTTGCTCTTTTATCAAACACCTTATTTGTTTGGAGTTGATGCAACTCCATTGTTTTCCTAGCTCTATCTCTAATTTCATCCAACTCCATGAGTTGTGCATATCTGAAAGCCATTGGGTCTTCCTCTTCAAACATTTCAAGCTGGTTAATTATGTAAAGAGATGGAAGCTCAGCTGATAAAGGAAACCTTTCCTCTTTACCATATACCAACATATAAGGGGAATTCCGAATTGACTTCTTTGGAGTTATTCTATTTTCCCACAAGGTAGATTTTAGCTTATTCCAAGTTCTTTTGTTATCCTCCAAAATCCTTTTGATGATTCTAATCAGGTTCTTATTGGTTGATTCAACCAAACCATTACCTTGAGGGTAATAATTTGATGAGGTATTTAGATGAATATCGTTCTTTATATCCCAATCACTTACTCTTAACCTAAACAATTCCAAAGCATTATTAGAAATGATTGATTTAGGTACCCCAAATATCATTACTAAGTCATCATAAAAGTTTAAAATAGCACTTTCATTGGCTTCTTTCAAATCCACCAGTTTAGTCCATCATGTGAAGTAATCGGTTGTAGTAAGTACTGATTTATGACCTGCACTTGAAGGTGGGTTAATGGTACTTGTAAAATCAATGCCCCATATCATGAAGGGTTGTTCTACTTCAATGGGTTGCAATGGTAAAGCTAGAAGCCTCTCTTTGCCTACAAAAATGGCACATTTTACACACTTTCTGGCCCAAACATGGGCATCCTAAAACAAGCTTGGCCAATAATAGCTAGCTCTCATTATTTTCCATGTAGTTCTTCTTGGGAAAAAATGACCCCCAACAATTCCATCGTGGAACTCATGAAGTACTTTATCAACTTGATGTTGATCAATGCATCTTAAGAGGACACCATTAAGGTCCTTTCTGAAAAGAATGTTACCAACCAACACATAAGGAATGGACTGCAATCATAAATACCTCCATTTAGATTTATCTAAACCTAGTGGACACTCACCAGTTTGCAAAAATTTAGTCATATCTTGAACCCAACCTACATTTGTTGTTGATGCATCAGCTGCAAGATCACTGTGAGCAACTAGAACTACCTCTGTTTCTACATTTTCTTCATTTTCAGTCTTTGTAGCTAGCCCTTCACATAGCCCTTTACCCATTACAAGCTTTGTTACCTTGATATCAACGTCATACTCCATAACTTGTGTAATCCAACTAGTCCTTTTTTCATTCAGGTGCTTACTTAACCAAAATTCCTTCACACTAGGGTGAGAAACCATCAAATGCACTTTGTTGTTAGAAATCAAAGGTTTAAATTTCTTCAAACTTCTAATGGAAGCAAGCACATCTTTCTCTCCAAAAGTATATATTTTTTCATACTCTTCTTAACGTTGACTAAAAAAGGAAATTGGTTGTTCTAGGCCTACATCATTTTGTTGTACCAACATTGTAGAAATGATATCAATGCTTCCAAAATCATATAAAATGAAATCTTTTGAGAAGTTCGGGTTTTCCAAAGTAGGATCTATTGATAATTCCTCCTTTATGACTTCAAAATTGTTCTTGTTCTCTTTGGTCTAGCTAAAACTGACATTCTTTTTTAACATGGCAGTTAGTGATTTCAAAAGATTTGCAATATCAGGAATAAATCTTCTAACGAAATTAATTCTGCTAAGAAAACTTTGCAACCCCTTTTGATGGTTGGGTAAAGGCAGATCTAAAATGGAACTTACTCTTTCATGATCAATGGTGATCCTCTATTTTGACACAATATGTCCTAAAAGATTGCCTTCATGTACAACAAAGATACATTTTTTTGGGTTGATGGATATACCATACTCCCTACAACTCTCAAATACTTGCTTCTAATGTGTAAGGTGTTCACTATCCTTCTTTGAAAAAACTGTTAGATCGTCAAGGTAAATAAGTACAAGTTTATGAATCAAACCTTTAAATTCCATGTCCATTACCCTTTGAAATGTGGCACCAACATTGGATAGGAAAAATGGCATCCTTTTATAAGCCATGGTTCCCTGTTTTGTGGTGAAGGTAGTCTTTTACTAATCTTCCTCTTTGATTAAGACTTGGTTATAACTTGAATAACCATCAAGCAATGAGAATCTTTCTAAACCAACTACAATTTGCATAATTTGCTCCATTGAGGGAAATGGATAATGATCCTTTAACGAGGCTCTATTGAGGTCTCTAAAATCAACACACAACCTAATATCACCATTTTTCATTCTAACTGGCATAAGGTTAGAGACCCATCAGGTATGTTTGCTTGGAAAAATGATGTCTCCCTCAATCAACTTGGTCAACTCTTTGACCATAAGAGGCTCAAGTTTGGGTTTAAAGGCCTTTGTTTTTTCCTAATGAGTTTTGAGTTTGGCTCAAGCTCTATGGTATGTTGGGAAATTTGGGGATCAAAACCCTTTAAATTAGAATATTACCATGAAAATACATATTGAAACTCTTGACAAAGAGCAATGAAATCTTGCCTATCTGCATGTGAATAGATTTTACCAGCCTTAAGGAGCTTACCTCTAAAAATTTTAAGCTCCTCATAATGTTCTTCTTTGACTTGCATGCTAGTCTTACTTTTTTTCAGCTAGTCATCCGTGTTGAAAATGGATTCCAAGGTGACTAGACCTTTAGGTAATTTTTTAGACTTCAATTGGATGATCTGATCATCATATTGTTGCTTGATCTTCTCTTGGTTGACTGTTGCAAATTCATATTCTTACAACATAAAGCTCAAGACCTGTTCATCACTCTCAAAGACTTTCCAATGAATTTTATTATCCATAATAGAAGGTCTGATAACTATTTTTACGGATACAACTTTTCTTTCCTAATTTCACTTGGAATATCAACTTGAGCACCTATTGCATCCAATCTATCAGCATGCCTATTCTAATCCCTAGGAATAGAAACTAGATTGAAAGCATGAAACTCTTCTATGATATCCCACACCCTATGTTTGTAGGATTTTAAGACATCACTCTTAGTAACATGAAAACCTCTCACTTGATTAATGATTAATTCATTGTCACCATAAACTTGCAAGCAGCCAATCCCTCTTTTATGTGCCCATTCCAAGCCTTGAATCAAACCTTTGAATTCAACAATGTTGTTAGTACAAGATAAATTAAATATGAAAGAAGAGTAGTATTTTTCACCTTGTGGGGACACAAGAATTGCACCCCCACCAGCACCATTCTTTCTTTGAGAACCATCAAAGAACACCTTCCACACTTCACCTTGCTACTCTAACTACTATCCCACCTCCTTTTTGAGGCTTGGGATCACTGAATCAGGTTCATGCAACACATAGACACCCAAATCTATTTCCTTAATGTTATCATTTGGGTTGTCAATGATATTTTTGTTACCCACTCATTTAAAAGTGTATCTGGTATGTTTTATGCTTGCAATTCTTGAGCAACAACAAGTTCATTATCATCAAAAACAACACAATAAGTGTTAACAACACTTGGGACATAAGGTTCAATGTGATCTTTAAGTAACTCAGATTTGATGGCCACTTTAGTCCCGTATCTCGTTTTGAATACCATGTGGGACCAATGTGATGACAAATAACCTCCAATCTTGGAAGTGAAGTCTCCTGACAAACACAAAGCAAAATGTGGTGGTAAGTCAATGACTGAAATGTCTTGGGGAATGGAGAAATTGGGGCAGGAATGTAAGGTAAGGCTTAAAACTTTGATAACACCTACGATGCTAATGGCTATCCCATCAAGTTTGACAACTCCTTTCTCAAGAGGCTGATATTTTAGTCCTAACTTATCATCAATCTGTTTGGGCATGACAAAAATACTTGCCCCTAAATCACCATGCAATTTTGAACTAACTTATCTCCTATTATCAATGACACATAAAATGGGGGTGGTTTGACATCCTTACTTGGTTGTTTACTGCTATCTTGAGGTGCATTTTTCAAGACAACCTTGACTTGACCTACTAGCACATCATTTGAAACACTTAAATCAGCTAAGGTAGATTGTAACAAGTCCTTTTGACTAGGGATAGATAAGGAAACCCACATTGACATATTCACATTCATCTTTTTCATGGATTAAATAATGTCGAAGGGTGTAGCAATGTTTACCTTTTGATGGGTCTTTGCAATAGCAGGGTTTTTCTGCAAGTGGGTTGGTTGGGGTTGGTTCCCAAGCTATCCACCACTGATGCCTTGTGAATTTATTTGTGAAATGTTTTTTACTTGAGGATTGGAAGTTCCAAAAACTTCCTTGTCTTTATTTGCTACTTTTCCAATCTCAAAAGCTCTCTTTTTGGCTCAAGTGTTGGCTACTATTGGAGAGCTATCAATGTTTACTCCACAAAACTCCTCTCCTTGCCAATTCAGGAGAGTTTTGTCACTTGTAGGTAGCTCTTGTTGTTGGGATGATTTACCATTAGACACATCTTGTACACCTAAAACATTTTGAACCATCAATGCCTAATTGATGACACCATTTAAACATGTAGTTTAATTATGGGTTTGGTTGCAAGGATAGCACCACTCATATTCTACTGCAAGGTTGTTTTGAACAGGTACCATATCTCTAGATGTACTGATTGGAATTGGATTGTATGGTTGAAAAGGCCTTAGATTCATATTGTGTCGTGCACCTTGAAATTTTCCTTGATATGGTTGTTTGTTAGCTTGAAATGGTTGACCTTGACCTTGATTTTGAGGTTTCCAAGGCTTGAAATCTTGAAATTGTTGTTTTTTAATGCTTACCAGCTCATTTCCAAAAGTCTAAAGCAGATTTTCAATCTTATGTTGGATACTTTTAATCTCTTGTATCTCTTGAGATGGTCCTAGGGAAACAATTTATTGGCTAACAGTAGCTGGTAAAGTTGTCTTTCTTGATGAAACAACAACTTTCTTTGATGGCCTACCTCTCCTTTAGGGTGGTGAAAGTTGCAGATAATCAAATGGGACAAAATTTCCCCTTGTATGAATCTTTTTTATATTCTACTACAACACTAGTTTGTTGTCAATTTCCACATTTAGAGCCACCAAATATGCTTGTGCGACCTCTTAAATGCTAAAAAATCATTGGTTGCATATCAAAACCAACAAATAGATATATTTTTCTAATCTGAAATGACTAGAAGTGTCCCATCTGGTGTGCTAAATCTTTTAGTGATCCAAATCTACACCCTAATGCCAAGTTGTGAATGAAATTAGTAGGTTTGGATGTAACATGTGATTGCTTCCAAATTGTAGGTGTCCTATTCAAAAGAAAACCTCTAGATTGTGGGCTAGCTCCCCTTTTGATGCCACCTAACTATTGATTTCTGAGATAAAGGGTAAGAAGTGCATAAAACATGAACATTAAGTGAAAATACCTAAGGTGATACACCAAAAACTAACCAAGACTTGATAATAGCCTCTCACATTCAAATCAATCTGATAAAACTCTGCTTACACAACTCATTTGCACATGCATTTCACATAAGTAATTTATAAGAAGGTTTCCAATAAGGACTTTTAGAAGGAAACAAAAGTATTATAGCTAAAAACACTATTGACTAACACAACTTATAACTTGTTAACATGCATTTTCTACTAAACAAATGCCTAAACATGAGACAATTTTGTAAGGAAAGATAAATTTCACAAAATAAACTGATCAATCACTAACAACATTCCATGAAACATGAAATGAGAAGGTAAAAAATGCTATTATATTGATTCAAAGTTATTGTATAACAGTCCATCTGAGTTACAATACTACTCCATGTAGAAAAATAACTCTAATACCTAAAGCTATCACTCTACTAGAAAGAAAGAACTAACTCCAAAATGCCAAAATGAAGATACTTAAGCAAAAACCATGAAATCCCCTCACACATGTCCATCTAGAAGGTTCTGGTCGGATGCAGCAATGACGCCAAAAAATAACCTTCTAAAATCACTCCAAAATGCCCTCCAAATAGTCCAAGGTCAAGCCAAGACCATAGCCATCCAAAAAGTGTGACAAAATAGCCTCCAAAATAGCATAGGTTTCTCTAAAACAGTCAAATGCTTCACTCACACACTCTCCTCATGTCTCCAAGTCATCATTTTGTGTCCCAGCCTTGACCCCTGCAATATGTGTGTTTTGAAAATACAAGACTCCAAAAAACCATTAAAAATAATAATTGGATTAAGTGATTCATAATACACCACTTAATCAAGTTATTTTACATTTTAAAGTAAAATACAAGAGGGCCCCACCACCTCTTTGAATTACATTACATTTTAATTAAAAAGACATAATAAAAGTGATTTGCAAATCACTTAAATGATATCTCTATACATTGAAATTTAAAAAGCAACATATAATGCTATATCAAAATGCTTTCAAAAGCATTAAACAAGGTCAAAAAATCTCCAAGGTGCTTGATCATTTACACTTACCTTATTCTGCATTTCAAGGCCACACATGGTCAACATTATAATTTTCAAAGGGTAAAACAAAGGTTCGACATTCATCCTACATGATCATAATAGGCTTCCACACTTCTTGGAAGGAATATTTGAAAGTCTTCAAAGCATATCACATGACCAAAGGTCAAAGGAATATTATGTGGGACTTAGCACATTTTACATGTTCCATGTTTTGAATGACTTAACAAATTTTGAAATAAGGCATCAAGTAATTTTCCTAAGTCACAAACTTATCATTGACTACCATTTTACATTAATATGTGTTTCATTTTT
Organism: Sequoia sempervirens; assembly: GCA_007258455.2. Taxonomy (NCBI): domain Eukaryota; kingdom Viridiplantae; phylum Streptophyta; class Pinopsida; order Cupressales; family Cupressaceae; genus Sequoia; species Sequoia sempervirens. The sequence goes on from VDFB02105785.1 coordinate 350,558,984, forward strand.
TAAAAGAATTGGACATAATTCCCATCTGCCACCAAGTAGGGTTTTAACCCTAAGCAACAAAAGATGGAAAAATGGGAAAAAAGCATCATTTTTACCATCGAACACTCTAGAGAATGAGATGTTGCCACGATGAGGATTTCAAGCCTGCACATAAAATGGTGTTTTTTGGCCAATTTTTGATAAATTTATGATGAAATCTTGAATGGAAAAGTAGGTGAATTGGTCTTTTCACACAAAATATGAGGATTTCGAACACAACCTATAGAGTAATTCAAACCATTTTGTTTCATTCTTTTTCTTTTTGTTGTTACTTCTCCATCAAATAGCCACCATGGGATGGTATGAAGCTTGAATGGAAGCTTGAAAAACTTTGACTATTTAAACATAATTAGAAAAAAGCTTAGGTAAGCCTTGAATCAAGTCCACTCTTCTCATATTTTGAGCAAAAGAGCTCATTTCAAGCCTCCATTCTGATAAATAGAACAAAAATTATTATTTTTCTTCTGCATTTTACATTTATATGAAGAAACCCCACATTATTTTGTTATTTGTGAAGAAAGCAACCCTTTAGGCCGCGACCAAGAAATTGTAAAATGGTTTTTCTGAGTTATCATTTCTCCTATAGAAGTAAAAATATAAATAAATGGGCTTTCATATTTATCATTTTCCTTTAAAAATCTCCATACTAGCTTTTTGAAAGGCTTTGTATTTGCAATTTCACCAAAAACCTAGCTGGGTTTTGCTACCTTTGCAAAGAAAATTACACTTCTGGCCACGGTTGAAAGTTGAATTTTGAATGCCATTTTCTGTTGTTCTTTTCTAAAAAGAAGCTCACTACATTTCTTTGTTGTTCATTTTGAAGCACAACAAAAAGTGGGTTTCCTGTAATTGAAGAAACTTGTGATTCTGTAAAATATTGCAAGTGGGTTTTTGTGTTTTTGAAGTAAACTTGTCTTTCTAGGCCACGATCATGATAGATTGAACTAAATCATTGCATTTCCAATTTTTTCCTATCTTTTTTTCTACATTCATGAAGAATTCTCATGATATTTGTCTTTGTATTTGTTTTTTGCGTGATAAACCCAAATGGGTTTTCTGTCATTGAAAAAACTTGTGGGTTTTGCAAAAACCCCAAGTGGGTTTTCTCATTTCACAAGGAACAGATTCCTTTTAGCCATGGCCATGAAAATGAAACAAATGGGTTTTGATTTGTGTGTTCTTTCTAAAAACAAAAAACCCAAGGTGGGTTTCTTCACAATGTAGAAAGCTTTGCAATTTCTATTTCAAGCATTTATTACCTTTAAGGTCTACCACTCTATTTTTTTCATTTTTGTCTAGTTTTCTTGGCTTATTTGAAGAAATCCTTTTGGCATTAATTCCATGCTCCCCTTAATGTTCATAAAAGACTAAGCTTGTGTTCTTAAGTTGCAAGTTGCATTAGAAGTATCCTTCCTTTGTATTGATTTATCAATTGAAGGCATATTTCTTTACTTCCTTGGGATTTTGCTAGGCCAAGTAGCTATATAACAACCACTCAGATGAAATTTAGAACATGAAACATGATTATCATCCCTCTAATTTGTTTTTCATTTACACTATGCCTTGATATTTGCAATGCATTTTATCCAACAATGGGAAGTAACTTATGCAATTATAGCTAAGTGTAATTGAATTTTCTCTTGCAAGTGTAGGCTATTATGTTTTCCAAGTCACAACTTGAACTTCCTTCCTCCCTGAAGCTTGAGGAACTACCAATTCTGAAATTTCTATAGTTTCCCCCCATTGTGGCTTGATTGTCTTTTAATCCTCTTTTAAATGAACATAGAGAAAAAACATGGACTGTCTTTATGTTTTTAAAATGCAGGCAATGGTTGTAGCAAATGCATTGTATCCATCATGTTGACACATGCTTCAATATTGTTGGTTTGCTATCATGACAAGGTGTTTGTGTATTACAAATGTAATATTTAAATTCAAGTGCCACTTGCAATACATGGTAATTGGTATTTTAATTGAAGCATACTGACTTATGTTGAAAGATAACAACCTATTGACCTTTTGAAAGCAACAAACATATGAAATAATAATACTCATTTTAGATGCAAAACAGAATTCATGTTGTACCTTGTCTTCCACTGCTTGATTCTGTTTTCAATCTCCATTAGATATGAATGGTTGATCAATCCAAATGCCTTTAATTTTTCATCTGTTGGCATCCTTTGTAAAGCACACTTCCTTTTCATAGCTCCTTTTGATCCTGCTTAAGGCCTGCTTCATGAAGGCACTATTGTTTGAAATGTATTGACTGAGCCATTAACATGATATTATTTGCTTTCACTTTATTCACTTTATTCACTGCATTAAGTGGTTGTTCTTTTACTTTAATCTTATCATCAATGTTCTTTTACTTTAATCTGATAGTGGTTCTCATTGGAAATCTCATATGCATTATTCATCCTTCTATCACTTAGTCACTTCTCATACATAAGTTGAGTTTATGATGTCCTCAAATCAGCCCTCGTGGTGAAATAACATATGACGGTTATCCAAAGTTATTGACAATTAGCCTCTATTGCAATGACCAAGATCAAAGGTGGGGGCCTTCATTCTAAGCACAACCACTATCTTATTCCTGGAAGCTTCATTGCTTTACTGTGGGTTTTTCCTTCATAGTGTCTTGACTGTTCTACATTTCTCTCCTAGGTATTTGCATTATGTCCCTGATATGGCATTCTATACTCAATTCACCTCTCTTCTCTTATATCTCAACCTCCATTTTCATCTCTTCATCACTCTCTCAACACAATACCTTGTCACTCGTTGTCATTTAAACTTTTTTTACATTCTCTAGTGCTATCCATGCATTGCACTATAACATTCAATGACTGATAAATTCCTTTTATTATCATTTGCATATCTCGTAAGGTTGCCCCCATTATCCTCATAGGTGATTTGGTTGTTGTTCATATGCATGAGATCATGATTTTATCCATTTTTGTTGTCTTGTTCATGGCATGTAGCATTCATTTTTTCTTTAGGACTATCCCAACCTTCATGGTTTCCATAACAATGCTTGCTGCCCCACATGTTTGCTACCTGATTTCCATAACATTTTCTTACTATTTGAATCATGTGAAACCATTAACACTGTCTTCTCACTTTGATCCTAGTGGGTAGACACATGTCACCTATGTTGGTGACTTGAAAGCTCACCATCCTATGTGATGTGTGGTTTTCCAATAGGGTTAAGGTGAGAGGGACTTGACAATACCTTTTATTGCTCCCTCATTATTTAAGAGATGCATAATTGAACTTGATGTATCTTTTGAATCTAATAGTGAAAGTTGATCAACTGGTGTGATTCCATATTAATTTAATGCATTAATAACATGTATATCTTTGATCAAGTTGCTCAATTTCCTATTCCTCTTAAAACATTAGAGGGTAGCATGCTAAGCTCTACCCTTGTGGGAGCCACATTTACCCCAAATTTTATATTTAACTGAATCAAAATAGTAACAAGACTTGTCCTAAATATGCACATGAAGCCAACAAGTTAGAAAAATAAATGCATATTTTGGATGTGTTTGATGACTTCATTGTTTTCCAAAAAATCTAAGGTTTGCATGCTTATTTAATGCATTTAGAGATCATTTTATACATGCATAGGTGAATGTTCATGTAAGGTTTGGGTTATTTCATTGCTTAGATCATTTCTCTAACGTCATTGTTATTGCTAGATGTAGGATGTTGGAGCACTATGGAGCTAGGAAAGACACTAGCAACTCAGGGAAGCAGTAGGACACATTCAGAACTAGTCATTCTTAGGAAATGAATGGTCTTTCTCCTTATATGCACATTTGTATTTGTTTACTTATTCATGTATATTATGTTCTTTATTTTCATTGAATATGTAAATTCAGTTCCTTGGCTTGTGAGGGACATGCACACTTTCATGATTATCAATAAAGATTACATTTATAACACATATGGTTCTCTTTCTCATTTGTTGTAACTGCAACATTGGAATAAAATGTAATCTTTTTTATTTTACAATCTCTTTCATGCATATTGATGACTTAGCAAACAATGGTTTATCTTTTAAATGTTTAAACAAAAAACACAAAAAGAATAAACACTAAGTTACTTGAGTTTAGCTGAAAGCTAAAACTCAGGTAACAATAATGTCATTCATACCTTGGGTATTTCCACCAGCAATCCTTGTACCTTTTTGGAATCTCATGACATATCTCCTACAACTTTACTTCTCATAAGTATTCCATTTAATTCCCCCTCAAACACATATACACCTCCACCATATTCACCTCTATCTCAAAACACAACCAATGATTCCATCCTTAACCAACTCTTGCAAAATGTTTTATCCCTTCAATGAAAAATTTGCACCATAAACCAAAATAAAAATGGCCAAACATCATACTATGTCAAAAGTAATCCCTTATCATTAGATATTGAAAGGTGGAAAATCATCACTTTATGGTTTAGGACATAGAATGATAATTTTCTTCTCTCTCATTCAAGGAAACCCTAGAAATCTCAATTCAAGAATGAAATGAGGGGAGAGCTCTACAATAGGGTGTCCAAGGGTCTTATTAGAGACTAAATAGGGGGTTCACCACCAAGCTAAGGCTTGGAAATACTAGTAACATGCATAACCTAATGATCAAACCTAATGATATGCAAAGCTTCACTAAATGACCTAGAAATGTATGCAAAATAGAATAGAAATTTGGAAAAAGTATAGAGGAGCACCTAGAAACCTGTAGCAACTTGATTCAAGACCTAAAATGCTGAAAAATGTTGAATTTAATGTCTACTAGAATTGACACACCAATTTGGGTGATGTAGTCCCAGATTAGGGTTTCTCGGCAGGAACATAAATTTGGCAGAGACAAGTCTGAAACACCTGAAATATAGAAATTTGACTCTACTAGGACTCATATGCTAAAGTGGTTGCTTAGTCCTATTTGGATTTTTTAGAGGATCGAGATCTAAATCTAATCTTCAACCTCTTCTATGTCTTCTCAATTTGATTTCCAAATCTGAATTGATAAATTCTGCTTTGTAGATGCCCTTTAATGATCTTCTAAACAAGGTGAGAACTTGGATGACTTTGCACACTAGACAACTTTCCAATTTTTCCCCTTAGAGGGTCTTCAACCTAGATCTGCAAATCACACACTAAAGAGAGGTAAAAATGTTGCCTTGTTAGTGGAATGGGGTTTTCCTCGGTCAAACGCCATTTTGGTAATCAAACCTTGTAATGAAATCAAATGTAAAGGAGGAATGATGAATGGACAAAATGTAATATTGCAACTCACAAAACCCTAGGAATAAAGTGCTACAAACATGTATGAAATGGCTCCAATGGATGTAGATCTTGACTCTTGCTTGGATGTTGTAGATCTTGACTTGAATGCTTTCTTGAATCATGAAATCGTACATCACAATTGTTAGCTCAAACACAAACATGATGCATGAATAATAATCCAGAACACTTAATAATCAGCTCTTGAAGACTCTTGAACGCTCTTGTAAAATATTGAATGCTCTTGTGATCTCCAATTTGCTAGAATGTATGAATACTTGAAAGCTTAGGACAAAATAAGTGAAATAACCTTGTATTTATACTTGTTTATGCCAAATTTCAAAAAATTACAACACTGCAAGATGACATCAAATCTAGGAGAATAAAATCCCACCAAGAATTTTAATTTAATTTAATTTAATTTTAAGCCACATGGGACTTATATGCCAAAAGTAGCATATGAGTCCCATTAGGCTAGGCTATGCGACACATTTTTTAAGAAACACTTAGATTCATGTGAAATCAGGATCGAGGCCCTAAAACCTAGGTGGGACCTATATGCCCAAGGTGGAATATGAGTCCCATATCACTAAATCTAGGCCACACAATCTGAAAAAAATAATTTATGATTGGTCATTATATATGTGTCAGGATTATCCTTGAAAAGATGCATTAAATGAGGCTTGTGGGTGCAAAATAAGGCCAAATAAGTCATAAAGAAGCCCAATTAATTAATGAAAACCATATATTAGTGTGAAAGTGTGGTACAACACTTTACAACACCTTAAATAAGGCACAATTAGGTTCCTTTAGTTCACAAGGGCCAAAACAAGTGTGAAAATGTAACAGACAACATTTTTCGACACTACATTTAGCCCCCACTTTAGTGAGAGGATAAACTTGCTTACAACTCACACTAAAGTAGACAAAATATGCATCAAGATGGGTTCAAATGTACCAACACCAGTAATATAGGATGACAACAACCAAGAGGGTTGCAAAATACCCTAGGATCAAGATCCTATGGCAAACTAACATAGGCACAAAAGAACACACATGAAAATGATATAAAGAGCAACAAGGTACAAGCATACACTGCCAAAGACATAAAGAAAAGAAAAAATAAAAAAGGGGTGGATCAAGCTTCAACCATTTTTTTTGCATGTTGTGGATCAGATCTAGACTATTTGTTCAAGAAATGCACACCCACTCTAAGGCAACAAAACTTTAGGCTATGCACTAGGTATCCAAAAAGGTGAGACACATACACACGTGGTTGGTATGTTCTTGCATACACAATAAAGTGGCTATGGGATAGTCATGCCTAAGTTTGGTTTCTTGTTCAACTAGACCAAAGCTATACTTGTTGATAACTTTGATAAGGCACCACGCAACAATGAACTTCAAGCTTCATGAGGCAAGAAAAGCTTTGTATGCTTGATTCTCATGAACAAACAAGATGGCTCCATAGGCATGCAATGTGTTTTATGCAAGGTGGCCATATAATTGAAATTATAAATTAGAGGAAGGAATGTTCAAAGGAGCTTTGCTTAGTTCATGTAAGGTCTTAACTTAGGGAACATTGTGCCTAATGTCTCCAAGAGAGGACCAATCAAAGAATAAAAGATTTGTAACTTAGGGGATGTAATGTGTTGCATCAAGCCACTAAGAAGAATATAATATGCTAAGAGCTCGATCATACTCTTGAAGGAAAACACACCCAATATCATCCACAAAGTGAAAGACACATTGCATGAAGTAAGAAGACTACATAATGAAATGTAAAATGCAAAAGAATAATGCCAATGTATGCCCCCACTTTAAAGAAATTGCTAAACAAAATGTTGTGAGCAATTACTTTAAAGTAGAAAATGATAAATGCTAACAATAAAAAGGAAATTAGAGCCTATTTGGAAAGCCCTATGCCAAACTTCACATGTTTCCAAATAAAAGCTATGTCATGAAAAATAAAGAGAGGGATTTACCTCAAAATAAAATTCCAAACACATGAGGGATCCATGGATTTGGGGTCAGTATGTTCTTGCTACAATATTTTTAGAGAGCTCAAGACTATCATCATTCCCCAAATACTTGTCGAACAAGAAGAATGACACAAAGAGAGTGAAAAAAAAAGAAATAAAAAAAATATTTTGGGTCAATATGGAAGAGACCTAAATATCTCAATGCCTTGTGTCATTCCCAAAAGGAAAACACAAGACAAGGAAAATGAAAATATTTTGGGTCAACATGGAAGAGACCTAAATGTCTCAAAACCTTGTGTCATCCCCAAAATGAAATAACAAGACAAAGAAAAGAAAAATCTTTATGACATAGAGAAGAATGTAGGTACAAATAGAGGAATGTCACAAGGGGAGAGAGATATATCAAACAAAACAACATGAGGGATCACATTACTCACATGCAATCACACACATAACATAAAAATAAAAACAAGGGAAAGACTAGAAAAGGTGGATGTGAGTAAACTTGTTAGTAGGTCATCCACATCCCAATTGTGTTCATCGTATACAAAAGGTGGAAAACTAGCCAAAGGGACAATAGCAAGTGTTGAACTAGGGCCATCGCCAAGTTTAACACTCTTCTTAGGAGAATTTTCATTTAAGCTCATAGAAGAGAAAAACAATGTATTCAATTTGGTATGCACTTCTTCATCAATCTTAGCAACTTCATCATTGTCATCTAAGTTAATCACAACAAGAGGTCTAATGATAATGTCTAAAGAAGGATTTAATTCTTGTTGCATTATAGGACTTTGTTGGGGTGAAAGGTTAGACTCATTGTGCATTTCCTTAGTCCAATTTGGATTTTTATTTTCTTTGTTTGTTTCTTCATTTATGTCATAACCCTCCTTAAGATAGTCACTTTATATATATATATATATATAATCATCATTTTGGAAAGTTGATTTTATTCTTCTTATTTATTGTAGAAAAATTCTTCTAAAAATAAAAATTATTTCGAGTTAGGTAATCAATTCAAAGTTGCACAATTAGGAAACTTTGATAAGTCTCTTAAAGAAAGATTAAAATTAGGAAATAATTAATTATTTCCAAAATAGATCTTGAAAGTACAATTGGTGGTGTTATATATATATATATATATATATATATATATATATATATATATATATATATATATATATATATATATATATATATCCTTCTAATTGATCTAGTATATAAATGGAATAATAAATTTATTTATAAATTAGTATGATTAAAGGATACCCCTCTTTGGAATTATAAAATAAAGGAAATGATTTCTAAGGGAAGGGCATAAGGAAAATAAATGGGTATCATTGGGATACAAAACAACATCTCACATTTAACTTTCTTTATTGTGTAACCGACAGTTTTGAATAGGAAATATTAGGAGGAATGGGAGAAGGTGTTATGGAAGGAAGAATTTGCACCTACAAAAAAATAACGGAAAGAGAGGACAGTTATCCAGATTCCCTTTCTAATTCCATGATAGAAGCCACTAATTCACACTATACGGGGTTATTCATCATGGCAGTTACTGAGTTCTTGGAAGATGGAAACTCCCTTCATGTTCCCATGCCCGCTAATCTTCAGGTGCCAGAGGACCACCACAAAGAGGATAGTTTTCTTGCCACCATAAAATGCAGAAGAAAATACCTAGTTTGGAACTTCACAACATTCGCCACACACCATAGAGCATTACAGAAAATGACTATGGGGAAACAAAAATTTCAATATCCAGATTATGTAGACAGAATCAGATCAAGAGATATAAGAAAATATGTCTAGGAAGAGGTGTTTGTACAAGAAGAAGGATCAAGAAAAGAGGTAGAGGAGTATCTAGTTGAGAAGGATGGTGAAGAGACAAAAGAGCGATCACAGGTAAGCTCTATAGTTTATCTTCGAAGCAAAATGTTGGTTTTATGTTATATGAGTTAAGTCTAGTCGATACATTTAGCTTTAGCATTTTATATGATTCCTAAGTTACAATGATGCTCTTTGAGACTCAATTTGTAATTGAACCCCTCCTTTTGAAATATATTAGTTATCATTTAATCTCGTTGGGCATCAAAGTTGATTCTTGGTCAGAGTTCTTCTTGTCTAGATTAGAGTCGGTCATTCAGTTCTTAAACATGATCTTTTTCATTTAGCCTTTCGAGGAGATTTTTCTCTTTCCAATATCCTACCTCTTGAACAGTATCATTAAGATCCATGATCATGGTTGTATCTAAGGAATCTACAACAGTAGCACCAAGACCCCCTAATCCATCAACTCCTCTCTTACTCAATGGCATCAACTCATCAGAATCCATGGCATATTTTATTTTGTTTGTAACCAGTCCAAGTATGATGGAATGCTTTAGCTCCCTTGGTATGTCTCATGGCCGACCTTAACATCTGTTGTTGATTACAAACTTCCATAGCCAAATTGTCATTTCCAACCTTTCCATGAGGAGGCAACCTTGGATGAAGTCAGGGAGGCTTTCCCCAAAATATTTTCCACAACTCTGCATCTCCATGACCCTCTGTTATCAGCTTTTCTTCACCCTTCACACCGATGTGTTGCAAAAAATAGATTATAACCTGAAGAGTCTTCTTTGTTAGGTACCCGATAAGCATTAATTACACTGGTAAATCCTTAATTTCTTAATGATTATACCTAATGAGTGTTGTTTGAGTATCTCCTTAAGATCTTTAGTCTCCAAGCTTCTTTAAATCAAGCGTCTAAATTGTTAGTAGATAAATTTTGATGAAGAATGGATCTATATATATATTGTTATATAGTTATCAACAGTTATAATTCTTGATAAATAAGAGTTCTCCCTATTTTCTAGATAAGTAAGGAATTTAGGATAAATCAATTATGAGGTTTAATAAATTTAGTTTCTTATCGATCTCATCAGATAATTGAATAGTGAATCAATATATAAATTGATGTATCATTTTTGAATTATAATTAGGAATCTTGTTTATTGAATGGTGTTACCTTCTACATAAAAGTTTTATTATTTATATGTACCATCATTATATTATTGTTGAATTCACAAGTCCAACCATCTATAGGAACACCCTGGTTAGTTTACACCATTCAAGGGTTGATTGCCATAGAAGGTAAAGAAATATGTAAATATCTCTTACTGGATAGATAGAATGGTTATTCAATATCTCTTACATTAAGATACATTGATTCATATCTAAAATGTCTTAGGGTGTTGTACTTTAGAACTGCACTTCAATGTGATTGAACTTAGAATGAACAATTAATGAATTGGGCATTGCTTCAAAATTAATTACAGAATAATGATTCTTATCCTATTTATTTATGTGTTATTTTATGAATAAAATTCCCATGATAATGTTTAGAGGGATGATTATTATTAATGGTTTATCAATTATCTTCTTGGTTTAATTAATGAACTTGAAAGACTAGTGAATCATATTTCAGATTACTATCAATGTGTGGATCTCATTATTAGTCTCATGGTCTTAGAATAATGAAAGGAATTCTTGATGATTCATCTTTAACACTCAAATTAGTTAGAACTTACTTATGGAGGCTGAAGATAAAAGTTTTACCAACCTTTATATATATATATATATATATATATATATATATATATATATCCTATTAAGGAGTAAAATGATTTCATAAACTATACCTTTGGATCACAATTATGATGACTAGTATTGAAGGGTACTTTTACTTCACGGTAAGATGAATTTATGCAACCCAATTGTTATTATATTTTCTAAATTTTATGTTATAACTTAATAAAATTAATACAAAGCCAAATAATAGAAAACATGGGATCATTATTCATACATGTATCTTACTTCATTTCATTTTAGGGTTTGATTACCAAAACGGGGTTTGACCAAGGCAAACCCCTATTCACTAACATTTTCTTGTAGGTCTAGGTTGTTGACACTTGGATGAGTAGGGCCTTCTTGTATTGCATCGTTAGGCTAGTCAAATATGTTGTACCCATAAGTTATATACTTTGAATAAGAAATGATTCTTACATATACTAACAAATCATGTATCTTGTCCGATATACCTTGAATTCACTATGGCATCATGAATATAAAGTTAAGTGAATGAGGAGTCATACCTTACAATTAGGTATCAAAACTCTATGAAACCGTGAGTCTATAATTAAGCATTTTACTTGTGATAATTGCATAGGCATATGTGTATTTTAGTAGGTCTAGTATCACTTTCATGAAGACTCATGTGAATGGCTTATAGATTTAAATGTGCTTGTCGGATATTTGAGAAGTAATTGGAGGTAGAATGGTTTTGTTTGCAAACACTTGAGAGAAAAACATACGCGTTGGCAATACCTTAATTTTTACACAAGGATGATTCAATGGCGAACTTGATAGTGTTGCTTGTAGACTTATGTAAACTATTAAGGAACTCCCTTGTGTTCCTTGTTATGTGTGATATTCATAATATCCTGAAAAGTGTAATGAATGGTCAGTCAGTGTGATAGAATGATCATTTCCCTTGAGGCGCATTGTGACCATTGAGAATTTGTAGCCAGTAAGGCTCTGTCAATAAGGCATTTCATTAAGCTAGTGTGGCACTTTTACGAGTAATTTTTCATCCCTTTAAGGGTTTTCCACTCATGAAATTCTTGTGTTATGGCTCTTTTGTGGATGCCTTGATGATATTTTTGTTTCCCTTAATTTGCATTTTAGTATTTGAGTTTATGTGTTATGCGTATCTTTGTATAATCCTTTGTGGCTAGCTTTGGTAAAGGCACGGTCTTCTGTTGATTTACATATTAACTCATTAATGTACGAAGTTCCTTGATATAGTAATGAATTTATTTATATGTACTAAGTATATTTAATGAACTTGCCTTTGGGAATGCATGGATATAAACATTATACATGTTATCTCCTTTCCCCTTGTGATGTGCAATGATCATTGAAAATTATGTTTTGTGGAAATATTTTGTTTTTCAAGTATTACAATTTAAGCTTTGAGCAAGAGCACATCTATGCCTACATTCTCTAGTATTTCTATTTATTTTAATATAACTTTCAAGTTGTATTTGTTTAGGAGTGGGTTTGTCAACCATAGGTTTTTTTTCTTCCCTAAGGGGAGGAATGGAAGGAACCATGGAAGGTGAAGTCACCAAAAAAATTTCCTTTTCCTTGCTTGACTTGGGAATAATTAATAACAAATAGTACTTAACATCACCTTGATCTAGTGTTGTGAGGCTTTTTACACATCCACATTAGGTCTTGGGCCCTTTGTAAGATAAATTAACTTAACTTTTTCTTAATTTAGTGTTGTAAAGTGTATTTATCTATAATTTCATATTAAATTCAAGAGGCTTGTAAACTAAGTGGACCTAATCTAGTGGTGTAATGTGTTTTACACATTCACATGGGATTTAGGGACCTTCTAAACTAAACAATCTCAATTTTTCCTTAATTTAGTGTTGTAAAGTATATTTATTTACACTTTCACTTTGGATTTTGGACCCTATTTCATTTATGGCCTTAATATCATCATAAATAGGCCCCCATGACCCCATATTGTGTATCCCAAGGCATACTTTGATAAAAAAAAAATGACAATATCAACATAAAAGCTTAAATTCTTCACTCCCCAACACTTTAGCATGAAAATAGCCCTTGTGGGACCCATTCTCCACCTTGGGAGAATGAGTCCCATCCAAGTGGGACTCATTCGGCCAGGATGGAAAATGAGTCCCATTTGTCCTATTTTTAAGGCTTTGAGTAGGAAAAGTGGGTTTTTAATTCAAATTTTTCCTATCTCGGTCTTTGTGATCAAATACATGGGTTATTAGGTTGATTGCCTATATAAGGAGGCTTTCAAATCCTCATTTCATCTAAGCAACATAAGCCTACATGTTATCAAGTCAAGCAAGCAAGATTCAAGCATTCGAGATCATTTCTAAGGCATTCAAGGGTAGATTTCCTCATCAATTGTTGCAACAATTCAAGATCCATCATTAGATCAAGCATATTAAGAATCAAGCATGTTATTGAGCTAGCATTGCTATGTAGCATTAAAGATACAACATCAAGCATTTCTCCATTCCTATTGTCAAAGATTAAGATCTACATCCTTCATGGCATTTTTATGTTGAATTACAAATTTACAAGACATAATCTATAAGACATCATTCAAGGTATCATTGTTAATGTTTCATGTCCTATGTTTCATCATTTGGTTTAATTACCTAAATGGGGTTTGACTATGGCAAACCCATATTCCCTAACAATCAACACTTTTTCTCTCTTTCTTTATGTAATTGTAGATCTAGGTGTCTTGGAGCTTGGAATATCATTTGAGATTAGGTTACAATATTTTTGGATTTGTCTCCCCATTTATGAGTTCAAAATATTCCCTAAAAGGTCATCTATAGCCCTAAAATCAGAGTTTTAGATCAAGGAACTTGGAGAAGCAGAAAGAACAAACTGAGAGGTGTAGATTAGAACTATGAATTCCCAGAAAAGCCAAACTAGACTCATTTGTCACAAGTGGAAAATGAGTCTCACTGTCAATGTTTTTTTAGAGATTTTTTTAGATTTGGATACCCATTTACTTGAAACCTTCTTTTGTACAAAAATTCATAACTGGGACTAATTTTTCCAAAATGGAAAATGATTCCCACTAGGTCAAAAAGGTTAGTGATTCCAAAATTTTAGAGTTGTTTCTAGTCTTCAACATATTTCTAGGTGCACACATTCTATTATGTACCTTTCTGTTTTGTTCTTGTTGCATTTCTTGGTCATTTAAATCAAGTTTGTCTCATATCAGGGTTTTACATTTCATCTTGCATGTCATTGTCTTTTCCAAGTCTAAACTTGGTGGTGATCTACGCCAGCGTCCTTCCATAGTCAGAACCGTAGGTCTAAGTGCATGTCACATTGGCTCCTATTCACACTTTGTCTTCATTGTCGAGCTTTATCATTCATGGCAAGTTCAACAATATTTGGCCCGTGTTCACTATATCATTGGTATATTTTTGCATTGCAAAAATCACCGGTTGTCAGTCACCAGTGGATGGTATTGTTGTACAAGGGTATTTTCAGCCAAAATCCTTATCGAAGGTCCCATCACCATTCAAATCGTAGGTACAATCCTTCCTTCCATTTGTTTTTTTTATATGAAATAAACCTTGTTTAAGGAATTCAATAGGTAGGCCAACCTTATTACAATAGGTGACGGGTCATTGCATTTGGTCGACAATGTTTTCTAGTGGTTATTTTATTTTATATTGCTGATGGCCATATGAGCGACTGTGATGTTAGTGCCTGGGAGCCCGTCTTTTGCACCGGTTTAGTCTTCTCAGACTCTGTATTTTCCCCCATAGTGCCTTTTATAGGCCTTTTTTTTTCATTTTATCATAACTTTTGCATACGAAGGCCATTTTCTAGGAACGAGATATCGTTAGAAAGCTGGAAGAGTCATCTTTTCAGTGGTGTAGATATTTTGCAGGGATTTTGTTGTTTTGTGCCTTTTTTTCTAGGTTGAAGACAAATCTCTATTTTTGGCTTTCGGAGCTCATATGTTTGTAAATGGATGACCTAATTACTTTGGAGAAAGGGAACTATAGGCAATGGGGTAATTTAATTCTCACTCATCTTGGTGAGAGAAATCTATTGCCCTATTTTTTTGATAAAGTTCCTTGTCCTAGCACAATTGTTGAGTATTGCATTTGGAAAGGCTTTAGGGCTAGAGTCTTTAGAGTTATTTTTGAAAATATAAATGATGAAATTTTGGAGACACTTATTCACTTCAAATGTCCTCATGCTCTTTGGACTCACATTAGAAAGGTATATGGAGACCCTGATTCTTCTCCATCTGTTGAAGCTCCTCGTTCCAACTCACATGTGCTTGTTCATTCTTCAGAGTTGATAACCCATGCTTGTGATCCTTTGGACAAGATTGCAGATGCTTCAAAGGTTCCAGATTCTTCATCTTCTGTTGATGAGTCATTGTGTACTACCATTGATTCATTGCAACAGGTATCTAATAGTCTTCGAGATTGGGATTCTTATTTGACAGACATTGCTTCTTTGTTTGTGGAGTCTCACATTTCAGATTTGGAGGACCAATTTGAGAGTCTATCTCTCCTATTTGATGATAGTAATTGGTCCACTATTATCACTTCATGTTTTTCTATGGAGTTTGTTCAAGATCAGTTTCCACGTGTTCCTAGTTTGTCATAGTTTGTTGTGATTGGGAATGTACCTGATTGGATTGTGGCATCATCTTCATCATCCAAGAACTTGGCAACACATGAGCAGATTTCAGAGACACAATCTTCATACATATGGATTCCTCTTCCTACTTCCTATCCAGAATGGGAATCATTCCTGTAGTTGTACTTGGTGTATCTTCTTCCTAAGGGGAGAAACATTGTTTGTAGGCATTGAATTTTGTTTTGTCTTCAGACATTAACCATACTTGCAGGAGATCAAACATCATGGGGGGGATATCTTATCTCATCACTTCCCTTTTATGGGGGGTAATTTATTATCTATTCATGATGGATGTAGTCCTTGGGGGGTATCATTGAGTCCTCCATACATAATTTTTACATTCGTCATGCTTGTTTTTTGTTTTCTCTCTTTTGGAGTGGGGTTTTCTTCCTACTGGGTTTTCCCCTTTTCTCCTCTTTATGAGAGATTGCATTTCATTTGCATCTATAAATGGGTACCTAACATGGCCTAGTTGTCAGGACCCGTAGTATTTTGCATTATTATCTTCTCCCTAAGTTGCACTTATGGGGGGGTGTTGGT
The DNA here is from genome assembly GCA_007258455.2 of Sequoia sempervirens. Lineage (NCBI taxonomy): Eukaryota > Viridiplantae > Streptophyta > Pinopsida > Cupressales > Cupressaceae > Sequoia > Sequoia sempervirens. Next base: position 350,575,109 of record VDFB02105785.1, read on the forward strand.
GTAATTAACTATTTAATTACACTTTCATAAGTTTACTTAGGCTTTTAATTAAGTGCTAGGTTGTATTTTCTTATCCTTATCTAATTGAGCTAACTTGTAGCTCAAGTTAGGTTTAGGGTTGTGCATGCTTTCCTTTTATAAGGAAGCCTTATCTTGTACATTTGTATCAATTAATCGTGAATCAATCTTGCATATTTTGATATAGCAAGCATTCTTGCCATTATCTCTCTCTGGTGGAAGTATTTTAGTCTAGCAACAAATTCATGGTTTTCTAACACAAAATAGGAACTCTCTCCTTGTGCTTATGCCTCAAAGTTGGGAAGCATCCATTTCCATTGACTACATTTTGGTGAACCTCCATTTAGAACATTGAAATTATGATTTGGAGTGCATCATCATCCTAGTTCTATATTTTATTGACTTTACATTAGGGTTTGCATTAGTTAATTGGCATCTAGGATTTCTAAAATTTTGCATTAGTTAAAGTGCATATAGGTTGAATTTTTGCATCTAATCTCATTGAAAATCAGATAAAATATACATTTTCATTTAGTCTTCAAGTCATACAAACTAAAAAGCATAAAAATCAATTGAAATTTTCTAAAAATTTTGAAAAAAAATTCCCTACTGGGACTCATTCGTCACCTTGGGAAAATCAGTCCCAGTGCACCCTTGAAACTATTAGGAATTACATGTAGAAAATATCAATTAAATGCAAATAAATATTAAACAAAGGAATGAAAATAATAATAATAATAATAACAAGAGACAAGATTTAATGTGATTCACCCAAACTTAGGCTACATCCACCAACAAAGAGTCCAATATTATTATCCAGTAAATCAAACCGATTACAACCAACAATGCTTACAACTCAATACCGCTACAAATGCTACAATACAATATCAACAAAAACCCTAACCCTTAGCCTTTTATCAAGACTTATATCAGTTAAAAAATAGGGTTTTTTATGTCAGCCAATAGAAAAAGACTTAACTCCCAACGCCTTTATAAAATAATGAAAATCATGAGAGGTTTTAGGGGTGATACCCCCAAGCCCCATAGGGGCACTGCCCCTTGACCCTGCATTGTATCGTGATAGGGAGCATGTAAGGGGAGCTGCCCCTGGACCCTACAAAGGCCACTACCCCTTGACCCATCTTGGAGGCACTACCCCCAAACCCCTGTTAAATAATTTTCGGGGAAACCTTGCATATAAAAGTGGGGAAAATTTAACCTCTGAGTCTAATTAGGCTCCATATACCAATAGAAACTACCTTTTATAGCACTAAAAACCTTGTTTCTGCACTTTTTTTGTTTCCATTAACTATTTGTTTTAGTTGGTAGACTTTCTGTTACATGCATTTCACTAAATCTAGTTTAAATTGGTCTATTTAATGCATTGCTTAATTACAAATTTGCATTTGCAACATTTCATTTTCAGATCATTGCATAGTGTAATAAGATAATTACCTTGTTTAAAATATGAAAATTTCATTTCATTTTATGTCTTTACATTGCATTTTAAGTTTGCATAGATTATTGTTCAAAAATGTTAGCTTTGGTATTTTCTAAGTTTGCAAAGAAAAAGCTAGTCAATAAACATGCTAGTCATTCATTCAATGCATTCCCTAGCTATGAGAGTCTCTTAATGTGAAAGTGAGGACATGCTCACACTTTCCTTAAACTTACACCCCCTTCTATCTCTCCTATTTGTGAGGAAGATGTGATAGGAGAAGATATATGCATGGGCATTCATTACAATGATAATTGTTCATCTCCTAGTACCTCTCCTTTTCATGATGAAGGTATCTCTGTGAAAGAAGATGCAATCATTGAGAATCATGAATGCCTTTTTTCCTCTTCTCCTCATTCTCCTTGGGAAGAGTGTATAACAATAGAAGATGAATTCATTGCCACCACTTTACTTAATTTGCATTCCTCTCCCAACATTTCTCCTACTTCTGACAATGCTACAATAATGAAAGACATTCATGAGGAATACACGTTGGTGTTAGGAAATCTAATAATTGAGAGCTTTGAAAATCCTACTTCTCCCACTTGGGAAGACATTATAGGGCACAGGGGTGTAATTGTAGATAACCATGATAATCACATTGAATCTTCTAATATCCTTCATAGTAATGAAGATGATAGTTTGGTGTTAGAAGATATACTTGAAAGTCATGAAAATATCATTTATCCCTTTCCTCATGCTCCTACCATATGGGAAAATCTATTGGTAAGCATGAAAAATATAGTGGTCCTTCTCTTGATGCCTCCCCTAATCATGATGAAGTTGCTTTCCAAAATCTAACCATGGATGAACATATTACAAGCTCTCCTACTAGGATAGCTAATATGGCACAAGAGAATGAGACCTTAGAGAAAAATGAAAAACAAATAGAACCTTATCCTAATATCCCCACTAGTGATAAACAAGATAATCCAACCATTGATCATTCCTCTACTTGTGATGAAGTCATTTTAGAAGAACCATTCCTTGAATGCCAAGAACATGTGGTTTGTAGTTCTCCTAAAAACTCTCCTCCTAGGGAGGATATCATGGTGCAAGAAAAGGATAACATTGACAATAATGATATAGTGTCCTTAGAAGAAGATGAAGAGGCAACATTAAACTCTCACTCACTAAGGGATATTAATATTATTCATCCTCAACTCATTCTTTACCCACCATCACACAAACCTCAAACTCAAAACAATGCTTGAATTAATCTTCTACCCACCTAAGAATAATGTATTATAGCAGCTGAGTCATAATACCATTGATCATACATCTAATACTAGAAACAATCCACAACCAACACAAAAAACTTCAACATCCCTCCCTTTTCCAAATACCATATTTCCTAGTGCTCCTCATTTTCCTTCACATAGTGGGAAAGAGTATGATCTTGTTGAACAACTTAAAAATACTCCTACAAAGATATTTGTATGGGACCTAATTTAGAATTCACCTAATTATCACACTATTCTTTAAACTACCTTGCAACACATTCCTATCCCTTATAATGCACAATTGAATGACATAGCAGCCATGATTCATGGAATAAATGCTAACATTGTTTTCCACCAAAGTGAACAACCCCCTTTGGAAGTCCAAAAACAAAATGAAGTTTTCAAAATAATATCTCAATACAAAAGAAAATAGATAAAGAGAACCCTTGTAGATAACGGCTCCACCCTTAATGCATGTAGTGTGACCCTTTTGGATAGGCTTGGAGTTGATAAATCAAACATTCAACCTGACTCTCTATTTATTTAGGGATTTGAAAATGTTGGAAAACAACTTCTTGGTGTGATAACATTGCTTATTACAACTGGAAAGGACACATTAGAAACACCAATCCATGTTATGCCTCATGATCTTTCATATAATTCTCTTCTAGGAAGGCCATGGATTCTTGCAATGAATGGGGTTCCTTCTACTCTTCATCAGAAAATGAAGTATATTTACAACAACAAAGTGTACATACTTGACATTGACCCTAACCCAAACAATTGTTTAAACATTGAGAAAAACAAGGTGAATCCTTTAGCCACATTAACACCAACCACACAAGTGGAACCCACACAACATAAAGACAAAGAAACAAGCACTGAGGAAGTCACAAATATATGAGAAGATGATTGGGGTTCCTTAGATTTCACACCAACATTCATGGGAGAATACAAGATCATACAAAAAGTGCTACACCCTTAATATTAGTGTACATCATGTTATGAATAGTCAGCTTGTGGTTATCTTAACTCTCTATTAAGTCATATTATCATTAGTATATTGTTATTTAGTTGTTTAGGTCAGCCTAAGAATTATATAGGTGTGTCTAAGTCGGCCTAGGTGATATCCTTGGCATAAATAGGTATATATAGGAGGTTGTGAGTCTTATTTCATCATCAAGTTGTGAAGTGTGTTCTCATTAGAGATATTTGGAGGTTTTCCCCCTCGAAGTGGCTTGTTATTCTCAGTTATTATCAAGTATTTGTAGCATATTTCATATCAAATTATTCTATTGTGCAAGTTATTTCATAACAAGTGGTATCAGAGCAAGATCTTGGCACCGTAGAGGCAAGGTTTTTCTCAATTTTGGAGGCGATTTTGGAAAGAGCATATCTTTTAGATTTTGGTGAATTTTTGTCTAATTTTAAAGGGTTTTTGAAGAACATATCGAAGAAGCTACAGTCCAGATTTTAGAAGAGGTGGAGTAGAATTAAGCAAATTATTGTAGAATTAGGGTTTCTACACTTTTTTTTGGAATCTACATATCTCGCACATATTGTCAAATTGGAGTATGATTTTTATTGGGGTTTTGAAGACATACTAAAGGAGATTACAGTAAAAAATTTAGAGAATTTTAGTTTCATTTCTGTGATTTACTTCAACATTGGCGATTTCCATCATGACAGGGCCTGTAACAAGGGGCAAAAAGAATGTTGTCACTCTGAGGATGACTCTTGATAAGGATGGGTTAACAATAGAAGATATTACTCCTAATAAGGAAATAAATAAGTTCAAGGAAGACATTTCCTCAATTAAGATGGATATGTGTGACCTAAGAGGATATATATCAATCATATGAAGCTTGTTAAGCGCCTTTATGAATGAACCAAGAAAAGAGGTCTCAAGCAGCCAAGAACCAAAAGAATAAGAAGAGGAAACAAATGAAGAAGAAGAAGAAGAAGAAGAAGGAGAAGAAGAAGAAGAAGAAGAAGAAGAAGAATAAGAAGAAGCGAAGAAGAGGAAGAAGAAGAAGAAGAGGCATATCAAGAAGTAGAAGAAGCAACAATAGAAGAAGAAGAAGCAGAAGACAAACCAGAAGAAGAAGAAGCAGAAGAAGACAAAGAAGAAGAAGAAGACGAAGAAGATACAAAAGAAAAAGAAAAAGACAATGAAGAAGAAGTGAAAGAAGAAGTTCCTAATCAAGCTATTCAACCAATGCAAGGGTACCATGTATTATTCCTCACCTCTTCCTCTATGACACATCAAAAGGTTCAAGTAAAGGAAGAAAACATTCATTGCCATCAAGAGCTTGATGTAAAGGGAAAACACATCTTGGAGCTAAAGTTAATTTTCCAGACACACATGAAGAAGCTGGTGACATCAACAATTCTAAGTTACCTCATTACAAGGAAATATTTTATAATTGAAGATGCTACATGGGAGGACGAGGAGTTCATTCAAAAGAATCCAAACTTGATTAGCATTGAGGACAATGCTTCTTTCAAGAAGGGAGGCATGCTACGCCCTTAATATTAGTGTACATTGGGTTATGAATAGTCGGCTTGTGGCTATCTTAACTCTATATTAAGTCATATTATCATTAGTATATTGTTATTTAGTTGTTTAGGTTGGCCTAAGTCTTATATAGGTGTGTCTTAGTCGGCCTAGGTGATATCCTTGGCATAAATAGGTATATATAGGAGGTTGTGAGTCTTATTGCATCATCAAGTTGTGAAGTGTCTTCTCATTAGAGATATTTGGAGGTTTTCCCCCTCGAAGTGGCTTGTTATTCTCAGTTATTATCAAGTATTTGCAGCATATTTCATATCAAATTGTTCTATTGTGCAAGTTATTTCATAACAAAAAGACTCTCAAAAGGGAAAAGAGAAAGTAGTAATGTCAAAAAATAAATCGTAAGACCCTTTGAAAGCATCCACCTCCACTACTTTAGAACAAAAGACAACAAATTACACAACAACCTTTCATGAAGCTGATTACACATAACCACTAGATCCAAAAGAAATGAAAAAGCTTTATGGAAAAGTTTATGAACTTCTAAAACAACTTGGCTATAGGGGAAAAGGATGTGGTGCTAGAGAACAAGGTATATGTAACCCTATAGAGCCTAACACACAAGAAATGATGCATCATCTTGGTTATTTTCCTTTCATAGAAATCAACCCATCAAATATAACTTCAAGAAACATCAATACTCTTACAAAAGATTCTTCTATGCTGACTTTATCAGTAGTGCATCCTGAACTAATGGACACTAGTGGTATTGATTGTTATCTTTTGTAAGAAATGAAACAAAAAAATAAATATTCACTTAATGTCAATGCCATCATGTAAAACACCAATGATTTTAATTCATTATATTTTACATCCTCCTTTCAAGGAGAGAACAAAATATCACAATCTAAAGAGTCTTGCATAGGTATGACATCTTGTACTAAGCCAAAGATATCTTTGTTAGATAATATAGGAACATATTATATGGATCAAGAGAGTATCTTGGTGAAACTCCTCCAAGATCATCTAATATCGCTCCCTCCAAGAACATGAAATAAATTTTATTACAAGACTTCATTATATGCATATCATAGAATTCACGATCATGCTCCTAATGAATGTAAGGCTTTAATTAACAAAATTCAAAATCTTAGGGATCATGGTGCTCTTCCTTGTGTTGAAGCACCTAATTCCTCTAATTGATACTAATTTTCTTCCTATTCGGCTCACCCTTGTCTTACACTAAGTGGGGGAAAGGGGTTAGTTAGCCTTTTCCTCATATGTCACTTGTCATTGTCTCTTTTGGATAGTTGATCACACCTTTCATGTACATATAAGAGAAAGCTTGGGATGTGGAAGACACAACTTAAGTTGACTCGCATACGACATACTTATTCATGATGTAGCTTATTGGAAACATATGACTTGGCACAAGGCTTTCCAAATAAGCTCTCATGTCTTCTTCTACCTTAAAGATATTGCTCACAAAAATTATGTTAGCAACTGCTTTAAAGTGAGGGCATACATCGACACTCATCATGTTTTATTATGTGATTTTCTTCATTCTTGCAATGCATCCCTTTCTTGGTGGTGTCTTTGGGTTTAATTTCATCTAATAGCATGATATTTCTTTGACTTTCCCTCTCTTGGAAAGGTTAAGAACAATTTTCCATAAGAAGATACCTTGCACGAATTAAGAAAAATCCCTTTGAACCAACCTTATACTATTTTGTATCTACAATGTCTATGAGTTTCAAGCATATGTTTGACTTGCTTCATGGGGCTCAAAGATCATCTTTTGGGTTGCCTTATTAAAGTTATCAAGAGGTATAACTTTGGTATGGTTTGAACAAGAAGCTTGATCGAGGCATGACTTTCCCCGTAGCCACTCGAGTGTGTGTGTGGGTACATACCAAGCATGAGTGTATGTAGCTCACCCTTTTGGACTTCTCACTCGGTAGATAGCCTAAATTTCCATTGCATCAGAGTATGTATTTATTTTTGGGACAAACAACCTAGAAATTAACCACATTGTGTTGGACAAATGGTCGAACATTGATCCACCTTTTTATTGCTATTTTTGTTCTTCTTTCTTCTAGTTATTGACATTGCATGATCATGTATCTTGATGTTGCATATATTGTAGACCTTGTTTGTGTCCTTTTGTGCTTATGTTGGTTTGACTTAGAATCTTGGATCCTTGGGGCTTGACTTCCTCCTTTATCTTTGTTATCCTAGACCCTCCACATTGGTACACTTGGACCCCTCTTGAATGTCTACTTTAGTGTGAGTTTGAAGCAAGTTCATCCTCTCACTAAAGTGGGTTAAATGGAGTTACCAAAAAAATTCATTTTCCTTGCTTGACTTGGAAATAATTATGACAAATAAGATTTAAGATCACCTTGATCTAGTGTTGTTAGGTGTTTTACACATCCACATTAGGTCTTGGGCCCCTTTTAAGATAAATTAACTTAACATTTTCTTAATTTTGTGTTGTAAAGTGTATTTATCTACACTTTCACATTAAATTGAAGAAGCTTGTAAACTAAGTGGACCTAATCTAGTGTTGTAATGTGTTTTACACATTCACATGGGATTTAAGGCCCTTCTAAGCTAAATAGACTCAATTTTTACTTAATTTAGTGTTGTAAAGTATATTTATTTATACTTTCACATTGTATTTTGGATCCTATTGCATTTATGACCTTAATATCATCATTAATAGGACCCTATGACCCATATTATGCATCCCAAGGCATATTTTGATAAAAAAAAACCCAACAATATCAACATAAAAGATTAAATTTTTCACTCCCCAACACTTTAGCATGAAAAATAGCCCCTATGGGACCCATTCACCACCTTGGGTGAATGAGACCCATCCAGGTGGGACTCATTCCCCTAGGATGGAAAATGAGTCCCATTTGGCCTATTTTTAAGGCTTTGAGCAGGAAAAGTGGGTATTTAATTCAAAATTTTCCTATGTCGGCCTTTGGGATCAATTACACAAGTTATTGGGTGGATTGCCTATATAAGCAATCTTTCAAATCCTCATTTCATCCGAGTAATATAAGCCTACATGTTATAAATTCTTTCAATCAAGAGTCAAGCATTCAAGATAATTTCTAAGGCATTCAAGGGAAGATTTCCTCATCAATTGTTGTAACAATTCAAGATTCATCATCAAGTCAAGCATATCAAGCATCAAGCATATTACTGATCTAGTGTTGTGATTTAGCATTGAAGATCCAAGATCAAGCATTACTCCATTCCTACTGTCAAAGATCAAGATCTACATCCTTCATGGCCATTTCATGTTGAATTGTAGAATTACAAGACATCATCTACAAGGCATCATTCAAGGTATCATTGTTCATGTTTCATTTCCTATGTTCCATGATTCATGTCCTTGTTTCATTGTTTCATCAATTGGTTTAATTACCTAAATGGGGTTTGACCAAGGCAATCCCCTATTCCCTAACACTCAACACTTTTTCTCGAGCTTTCTTTATGTAATTGCAGATCTAGGTGTCTTGTAGCTTGAAATATCATTGAAGATTAGGTTGCAAGCTTGTTGGATTTGTATCCCCATTTTCAAGGTCAAAATCTTCACTAAATGTTCATCTATAGGACTGAAATCAGAGTTGCAAATCCAAGAACCTAGAGAAGCAAAAAGAGCAGACTAAGAGGTGTAGATCAAAACTTTAAAAATCCCAAAAATCCAAACTAGACTCATTCGCCACAAGTGGAAAATGTGTCCCACTAGGGGTGTTTTTATAGATTTTTGCAGATTTGGATACTCATTTTCCTGAAACCCGCTTTTGTGCAAAAATCCATAACTAGGACTAATCTTCCCATAATGAGAATGAGTCCCACTAGGTCAAAAAGTTAGAAATTATAGAATTTTAGAGTTGTTTCCAATATTCAACACATTTACAATTGCACACATTATGTTCTTTAGCTTTTTTTTTGGTTATTCTTGCATTTCTAGGTCATTTAAATCAAGTTTGCATCATATTAGGGTTTTGCATTTGATTGTATTTTCCAAGTCTAAACTTGGTGGTGAGCCCCTCTTGTAATTTGAAATAATTTCCTAGGATACCTTATTGTTAGATCTCTCCCTCCATTCTTTATTTGATTGAGATCTCTAAGGTGTCCTTGAGTGTATCAAGTGTGAAATAAGAACTCTCCCCTTGCGCTTATGTATCAAAGGTGGTAAGCATCCATTTCCATTGACTATAGAAGGTTGTTCAACCACTTTCTCTTTAGCTTTGTAAACTTGTTTTATTTAGGAGGCATAATGGGATTGCTTTCATTAACTCTTGGTATTTTGTAGGAAATAGGAAAGTGATTTAACTTTGGTTGGTCTTGTTTGTTTGGAATGTCTTTAGGTTCAATCATGGTTTTGTCAAGGATGGTAGGCTCAGTCATAGGTTGAGGCATGTTTTTAAGGGTTAGTTTTGCTATTCTTTTTTCCTTGAACTTTTGATAGGATTTGAAAAATAATTATTCTTGAGGTTTAATAGGTTTCATAGGCTCATGCCTAAAGAAATCTAATTGAATTTTCCCTTGAGAGGACAAAGGATTAAAGCCACTATGGTGCATAGTAAATATTTCATTTTCAAAGAAAAAATTTAAGCATTTATGCATGACGAATGGGATGGATTCCACGGAGTGTATCCATGGGTAACCAAGCTTCACACAAAATTGATCTGACATTGAGATGATGGAGAATGAGATATCTAATGATTTTAGTCCTATTTGTAAAGGACGGGTGATTGATCCTATCATAGAGCAAGTGCAACTATTATGCATATTTATCCATGCTTTTAATTTATCATATGTTTCTTGATAGAGCTCATGCACAAGTAAGAATTTTTTTGTGATCACATTCTCTCCATAGATGGGATCAATTAATATCCCAGTAGTAAGCTTATCATAGATTCAACTTGCAATGTAAAGGGGACCATTGGGTGCATGTTTAATTATATCTTTAGTTGAGAAAGAAATGTCAAGAGGCTTTTATTTTAGCCCTTGCAAGGTATAATTTCGATCAATCCAATCATATCATTTGTAGGACCTTGTTCATCAATATCTATGGATCTTGTTGAACAATATCATTTTTGTCATCTGTGTAACATTCATCACATCATTCTTTTTAGTCTCGCTAACTTTGACAAAGGAAACGTTATGATTAGGCATAGGGTTGGTAAATATTTTCAATTTTTGATTGGGAGGGGAAATAGACTTATTTCCTTGATCATTAATACTGCCAACTGAAAGTCAACTAGAATCAATGACTTGCACAAGATGTTTAAGATGCTTGCATTGTTTCGTATCATGTCCATTTTGTTGGTGATAATGGCAATAGGAATTTTATCTAAAGTTTGGGGGTAAAGTTTCATATAGATCGAGAGTTTTAATTAGAGGCAAGGAAATCTTTTTTTCTCTAAAAGTTGTGACATTATGTTATTTAGGGTATCACGTAAGGGAGTGAATTGCCTAATCAAATCTCTAAATTTCAAAGGAGTTGTCTTCCTTATAGAAGCTACTTGGGCATCAAAATTTAGGGTTGTTTGTTGAGTGGGATTAAGTTGAAGGAATTCTTTATTCAATTTTGTAAAAGGTTGATAATTTTTTGGTTTGTGGATTTAGACTTCCTAGGATGGCTAGAGGTGGATTTTTTTGTTGCAACTACTAATCAAGTTTTGATAATCATGAAGGGCAGTACATAAGTGCATGAAGGAGGGGAATTTCAATATGGTAAGCTTATCTTGTATCTTAGTTTGAAAATTCTCTATGAAAATCCTTTGAAGGTGAGGGTGGAGAATCTTTACATCAATTTGGGAATAAAGTGATTTGGTAATTTGAGATAAAGTCAATAATCTTTTCATCTTCTTTTTTATTACATCTCATCAAATCAGCTAAGGTCATCATAGGGGTCATATGCACTTGAAAATGGTTTATAAAGGCTTCAACAAGTTATTTGAATGAATGAATTGAGTTTTCCGGTAATGAGGAGAACCATTCTAAGGTGGCATCCTTCAAAGATCTAAGGAAAAGCTTAGCTAAGAGTTTATCATCAATCAAAAAGTCACTACATAAGGTGGTGTAAGAGGAAACATGGTTAGAAGGATCTCCTCTCACCCCATATTTATCAAATCTAGGTTCCTCTATACCTTGTGGCATCAAAATTCTCAATATCTCCAAGGATAAGGGGTTGAATATGACATAATACGTAGGTTGGCCATTTGGTTTTTGGTTTATAATGGAAACTTTCTTTTGAAGGGATGAAATGGTTTGCAAAAGTTAATTTATTATAGGATCATTGTTTGCATTTTGAAATGGAGGTGAATAAGGTGGAGGTGTGTATGTGTTTGAGGGACAAGTAAATGGAATTCTTATAGGAGGTAAAATGGTAGAAGATATGGTGTGCAATGCCACAAAGGTAGTAGGGATGCTAGCAGAAATACCCAAGGAAGGAATCACATTACTCATAGGTTTCATCTGTATAGGAGAAAATTTTCACCCCTTACAAAAATTCCCCTTCACATACCCTCACCTTAGAAAATAAAATTTGAAGGAGAAATTCCACATCACCCAACTTCCTTCCTTCCACTTGGAATCTGTCTCATATGTCAGTGAGAGAATATTTTTCTGGGACATGTGCATGGCTTGTAGATGTTTGCATGGTGCACTTACGTCCCTAATGGATTCTTGCATCTGAAGTTGGTAGAGGCATTACACTTTCGATTGGGGTCGATTTGTAACGTCCCTCTTTGACCAACCGACCCCAAAAATGGAAGATTATTCTCACTTCTTCAAATTCATCCATCTTCATCTCATTTGATCCTCTAAGCTCAACAGATTGGAATTCTCTTAGCACTTCTAGCATTCTCTCTAAAACAACACTTCAACAATCCATTGTATCAACAATACTCCATCAACTCCATAAAGAAAGTGTGAATCAAGCCATAACAACATTGTCTTGGAGTCTTGTGAGACCTCCCTTTATCAAAGTTGAGGTTGTGATGACCTTTCCAAGTCCACTTTCTCCTCCATTGGCTAGTGAGAATTTGGGTGGAGGTGGTAATGTTTCACTCCTATCCTTTATGATTTGGTTGAGTAGCACTTTATTGTTTTGTAGTGTGATGAGCCTTAAATATGCTCATAGTTTGAACTTTTGATACTCTTACTTTTGTTATTAATAGTTGTTTAAACCTGTTGATTAAAGACTTTTCAGGTGGTATCCTGTAGCAATGAATTCCATATTCGTGTAGCTTGACAACTTCATTAATTACCTTTTTGACCTCCCTCATGGCTAATGTATGCTTATGATTTTGGATAATGGAATAGGATTAACATGTGATTAATGAATAGATGTTGTGTCACTTGTGTGTATGCTTTCCTTCACCTCTGTCACTTATTGCAAGTTGTTGGAGGGAGTAGAAGTTGATCAAGTGCAAAGAATCTATGCTCCGTTGAAGAAGTTCCAGTAATAACTCTTTGACCGAATATTTGGGAAGGAGCTTTAACGATCCTTTGATCTAGGGAGTGTGTAATGCTATATTTTCTCTGGGTCACATTGAGCAGATAGACTTTCATTTATGAATATCTGTTCCGTAGATTCAGAATGTATTTATGATCATGACTTCCTCTATTAGTTAGTTTGTTGTCTTTTTCATTTAAATAATTGTTCCTCCTGTGTGAGTGAACGAGGATGAAAAAGTATGAGTTAAAATTAAGTTGAATAAGCAAGAGTTCTATGTTAAAGTTTTATTTTCAAACAGAGTAATCGATGTATCCTGGTTTTGAATATGAATAAAATTCGATGAAGCTTTGAGTCAACTTCTTGTGTAATCTAGTTGATGCTTGCTAAGGGGGCCCACTTAGTAAGTATTCTATAGCAAGTTGTTGTAGTTAACTGTTCATTTCATGGTGATTACTAGTTAGAATCTATTTCTATAGATTTCAACACAAACTTAGCCTTGTATTGTTCTTGCAGCATCAGGAATCCATCCCTGTGTCTATTCCTATAGCATAAGGCCAGTTCATAGTTTGTCCTTTAATAATAGCTGTTATGATTTATGTTTTAGTCGAGTTGTGTTTGAGTTAGAAAGCTTTGTGTTACACTTCTTTTAAGTATGTTTTTTCTATAGATGGTGGCTAGAAACTAGTTCTTAGTGCACATATCGTGCTGCTCCGTTTCAAGTATACGTCCCCTAGTTTGATAAAGTAAATGAATGACCATGAGAAGATGTTAGTCGCCTGTTGGAGTGTCTGATTCCCAGGTTTAGTTCTGTTGTGAATTTTATATCCTTTTGTGGGTGTGACCATTTTTGGCGCCGTTGTCAGGGATGGTGTCAATCTAAGAACCTGCTATAGTCATTGTTAGCAGTAGTTTAGTCAGTTTTTCAAAATCTTTTAAAATACCATTCCTTTTCATTGCATGCATAGAAGGAGAGACACTCAGGGAATATTTCTCCCCAACTTTCCATTCATTGCCAAGAAAACTAAACCTACTTATAGCCTATTTGAGGACGAAGGAGACTTAGATACTGACCCATTTGCTGAAGATCTATGTGCTAACTTGCTATTCGGCCCATTTGACAAAGAACTTGAAGAAAATCCATTTGCTCCTATACTTGGTCAGGTGAACATGGCACGCAATCCACCGAATTGACCGCCTGCTTTTGAATTCCCCATTACTCCTCAATAAAACAATGACAACCTTAAGAATATTCCTTCTTCATTACTTCCCAAGTTCTATGGCTTAGTCACAGAAGACCTAGAGACCTTGTTCGAGTTTGATATCCTCTGTCATAGTTATGACTACACTTCAGATGCTCACAAACTGAAATTGTTTCTTGCTACCTTGAAGGAGGGAGCTCTTAGATGGTTCATGAGTCTGGGAAGGGGTGTTGTCAATAGTTGGCCAATTATGCAAACAAAATTTCTTGAGAAATACAAGGAATATTGTAAGAGTGGCAATAAAGGTGATGACATATTTCAAATTCAACAGAAGGAAGATGAAAGTTTGGAGGATTAAATATCAAGATTCATGTTTTCTCTGAAAAAGAATTCAGACCGTACTCTTAATGAAGAATCTCAGAAATTACTTTTTCTAAGAGGAATCAATGATACCTACATAGATACCTTGGACCTAATGGGAGGCATTGATATCACTCAAGCATCTTGGGATGATCTCATGAAGCTATGTCTCAATTACTCCCGAGCAAATGTGAAGAAGGGTAGAGGTTATCATGCTGCAGTGGGAAAGTCTTCTTCTAGTGGAGTTTCCTAGATGGAGATCACAAATTTTCTATCTGATTTTAAGCAAGATATCATTAACAATATGGCTACACAACTGGGTACTATGCAAGCTCAGAAGAAACATGAGGAAGTTGAAGCAATCTTGGCCAAGTTCTGTCCACATTGCAAACAAAAGAAATGTGACTATAGATGCAAGATGGTGGCTAATCTAGAAGCTAAGCAATTATCTACTGACTTTAATCCAGTAGAAGGTGATGATGATCAAGTGTTCTTTGTTGCACAAAGGAGACCATGGGCTTAAATACAAGGTATGCCTCAAGACCCTTTGACTTTTGGTAATCCTTATTCTAGCTATAATAATCAATGGCAACCTACATATGGACCACCTTGGCCTAACTATCAGACCCCTCAATGGCAATCTCCTCAAGGAGGTTGGCAGTAGCCACAAGGAAAATGGACCCCACCCCAAGGTAATTGGCAGCAGAATCCTCAATGGAGAGGTTCTCAACAATGGCAGAACCAGTCCCCTGGGTTCCTGTAGCTTCCACAGCCACAACCTCAAGCCCTCATGCTAGCTCTTGCAGCAACTGCCACAAATACTGGCCCTCCAAAACAAACGCCTATGCTTGCTCAGCCATTGCCAAATCTCAATAATAAGCAACAGTAGCAACAACAACAACCCATGTATTTTCCTAAAGCCAACCAATATCCAGCTTATGCCTTAAATATTAGTGATATCCATTTGAGGTCTGGAACCACTCTTCCTGCTCCACAACCACCTCTAATTACTGAGATACTAGATTATTCCCCTGAAGAACCTACTACACTGGTTGATCCTACTGAGCATATGCCTATAACTGATATGGTTTTTAAGAAGCCTGTTTTGCAAAGTCAAGACAAACCACCTTTTCCTTAGAGGTTACAAAGTACCGCATCTAAATCCCTGGAAGAACCCACTTTTGACATTCTGGATCAACTAAAGAATGTACAAATTCAAATTCCTTTATTTCAGGCCATTAAAGATGTTCCAATTTATGGAAAAGTCATTAAAGAGGCATGTTTGAAGAAACCTGGACGAAAGAAAAATGATCCCCAAACAATTCATATTTTAGGGAAATTGGCTGATATAATGTTGGAAAATGTAGTCATTCCAAAGTATACTGACCCTGGAAGTCCTGTAGTGCAAATACATATAAATGGCCAAATTGTAAAAAATATTTTAATTGACCTTGGTGCTGCCATTAATGTTATGACCAAGCATACTATGGACAATTTGAACATCCTAAACATTTGATCTACACCTACAGTCCTGCAGCTTGCTGATAGCTCCACAGTCACACCTGATGGAATGGTGGAAGATGTAATTGTCACTCTTGAATCTTGGGAGTACCCAACTGATTTTACAATATTATCTACTCAGGCAACTTTAGGAGGATACCCTATTATCTTAGGTAGACCATGGTTAGCAACTGCTGATGCTTTTATAGGATTCTGTTCTAGAGATATGACTATTTTGATGGACAATCCACAAAAAAATTGGCTTTGTATCTGCCTGCTCGACCTCAACTAGATTTGTCCCAACCTGTTTGGCCAGATGTGGGGGAAGAAACTGAAGAATCCAATTCGTTGGTTCAATTAATGATGCTCCAAACTGATCCATTCTCACAACTTCAGAATAAGGATGCCTTGCTTTTTCAAATTCTACAGTCTAACTCTGATACGGGTAGTTCATCAGATCCAAATAGTGGTCATCTACAATATTTCCTGTAGCAACTGAATTCTAAGAGTTTGCTGCCTGAATTTCCTGCCATTTTTCATAACTTGCTTCCACAAGAGGTACAAACATCACCTGTAGATTCTATGAATGATCTCACTAAGAAAATAGAATTGTCTCCAGGTCACTATTTGAATATCAATAGCAAACTGTCACAGTCTCAACAGGCTATCCTACTCAAAATGCTGCAAGATTAGCATAAAGCTTTTGCATGGGAATATGGTGACATGAAAGGAATAGATCCTCAAATTTGTACTCATAGGATCTATATCAAAGAAGACTGTTTACCAGTTAGGAAACCTCAAAGAAGAATAAATCTAGCACTCAGGGAAATAGTTAAGAATGAGCTTCAAAAGTTGCTTGATGCTGGTTTTATCTACCCAATCTTTGACAGTCAGTGGGTCTCTCCATTAGTTATTGTTCCTAAGAAAGGTGGAAAATGGAGAGTGTGTGTAGATTACAGAGAGTTGAACACTGCCACTAAAAAAGATCACTTTCCACTACCGTTTGTAGACCAGGTGCTAGACTCACTGTCTAGTAAAAGCTATTTCTCCTTCTTGGATGGCTACAGTGGATACAATCAGATAAAAATTGCCCCTGAAGATTAAGATAAGACCACTTTTACCTGTCCATGGGGAACATTTTCTTACTCAGTCTTTCCTTTTGGTTTATGCAATGCACCAGCAACATTTCAGAGAGCAGTAATTAGTATTTTTTCTAATATATCTCATGACTGTATAGAAATTTATATGGATGACTTCACTACCTATGGGGTTACATTTGAAGAAGTATTGGTGAATTTAGAAAAAGTATTGGAAACGTGTAGAGAGCAAATTTTTTTTCTGAACAGTGAAAAGTGCTTTATGATGATGCAAGAAGGTATTGTTCTAGGCCATCATCTCTCCAAGGATGGAATTCAGGTTGACCCTACTCAAATTGAAGTTATTATGAATTTACAAACTCCTACAAAAAAAAAGGATGTCAGAAGCTTCCTTGGTCATGTAGGGTATTATAGAAGGTTTATAAAAGATTTCAGCAAAATTGTCAGTCCACTATATGCCTTATTAACTAAGGATTCTGCATTCGATTGGACAGAGGCCTGTGAAAAATATTTCCTATAGCTAAAGGACTTGCTTACTAAAGCCCCTATTCTTCAAGGTCCAAAATGGACTCTGCCTTTTCACATCCATGCAGATGCTTCTGATTTTGGTATAGGGGCAGTCTTAGCCCAAAAAGAAAATTCAATTGAACATGCTATCTATTTTATCAGCAAAAACCTTCAAGGTCCTGAGCTAAACTACATTGTTACAGAAAATGAGTTGCTAGCAGTAGTGTATGATTTGAATAAATTTAGGCATTATATCACAGGTTATCAGATATTTGTCCACACTGACCATGCAACAATCAAGTATCTGATGAACAAGCTTTCCATCTCTAGTAGGTTGGCAAGATGGCTCCTGTTGTTGCAAGAATTTGACATTACAATCATTGATAAACCAGGCAGAGCTAATGTTGTGGCTGATTTTTTATCAAGGCTTCAAACAACTGCACCTGTTGAACAAGAAGTCATTGATGATAGGTTCCTTGATGAACACCTATTTTCCATTGCTGCACACACTCCATGGTATGCAGACATTGCCAATTATCTAGCAGCAAGCAGAATACCAGCTCACTTTTCCCGAAAAGAAAAGAAACTGTTAATTGAGAAAAGTTTTAACTTTTCATGGATTGCAAATTGTCTATTTTACACAAGACCTAATCAAATTATGTGCAGATGTGTAAGAGAAGATGAGACTTATGATATCTTGCATGCTTTCCATGATGAACCATGTGGGGGACATTTTTCTGCCAAGAGAACATCAATGAAGGTTCTTACAACAGGATATTTT
This sequence comes from Sequoia sempervirens, assembly GCA_007258455.2. Lineage (NCBI taxonomy): Eukaryota > Viridiplantae > Streptophyta > Pinopsida > Cupressales > Cupressaceae > Sequoia > Sequoia sempervirens. The sequence continues at coordinate 350,593,299 of VDFB02105785.1, forward strand.
TGGCCAACATTACACAATGATGTTGTAGCTTATACAAGGAGATGTGACAAATGCCAATGTATGGGAAGACCAACCAGGTCAAATGAAATGCCACTGTATCCATAGGTAATAGTCACCCCCTTTGATAAATGGGGAATGGATTTTGTTGGACCAATTGATCCACCATCCAATGGTAAGTCATACATTCTGGTTTGCATGGATTATGTAACAAAGTGGGTTGAAGTAAAGGCAATGACTCATGCTCGTGATAACAAGGTTGCTGAATTTTTGTAAGAGCAAATTTTCACTAGATTTGGAGTTCCCAGAGAGCTTGTAACTGATCAGGGAGCTCAGTTCACATCCAATTTGATCACTGCACTAATGAATGACTATAAAATAAAGCATAGGAAATCCAGCCCCTATCACCCTCAAGCCAATAGTTAGGCAGAGGTTACAAACAGGGAAATAGAGGCAATCTTAACAAAGACAGTGCAGTTCCATAGGAAATATTGGAGTAGTTTGGGCCTACAGAACTACATGGAAGACAACAACTGGGTTTACACCTTTTGAACTGCTTTATGGAAAAACAGCCATGTTGCCCATTGAATTTGAACATAAAACTTTGAGGATAGCTCTCGAACTCAATATAGACATTTCTAAAGCACATAAGGAATGTCTCCTGCAGCTGAATGCTTTGGACGAAATGAGAAAAGCTATCTTGCAGCATACAGAAGCTGTCCAATAGCAAAGGAAGAACTGGCACGATCAACACATCAAAACCAAGCAATTCTCTACTGGTGATTGGGCTCTGCTATATGATTCCAGGTATCAAGAAAACCAAGGTAAGCTCACCACCCGCTGGCTTGGTCCCTATGAAGTTGAGAATGTGTATGAAAAAGGTTTAGTATAGCTAGCCACAATTGATCCAGTCCGTTTCAAATTTTTAGTTAATGGACACCGACTGCGATTATATCATAAGCTGACTTCAAAGGAAGAGTTCCTGAAAAAGTTTGATTCGACTAGTCTTCCTGCAGCAAAAGGCTTAGGCCTTTTTCCTGCAGCTTCTTTTTAAATATTGCATTGACCGCCCATAATAAGTTTTCTTTTTAAAAAAAACCACTTTTCTCCATTTCTTTTCATCTATCACATCATTCGTTCCTTTATCTACCACATCATCCATATTGCCACTCTGCCTCATTCATGCATTAAATCTCCCAGCTATCATTTCATGATACGCTATTGTCCTTTATGGTATGCCCGAGAACTAACTTCAAAGTACGTGAAATCTTTTCATTATCACATAATTTATTCTTTCTGTTTATTCATTTATTATAATGTATATGTTAGCCATAATTGCACGCTTTAAACTTAACACCCTGCACATGTGAGGACACATGTCAAATGCTAAGTAGGGGGCGAGGGTATTCTAATTTGAAATTTCCCTGTGCCAAATTTACATTTGCCAGTGCCAAATTTACATTTGCCAGTGCCAAATTTACATTTGCCAAAATAGTTATGTTCTTATACTTTCTAAAGTACGATTTTGAAGCCATATCCTAAGAACAAGCTAACTACTTAGTTTAAGTAGTTATTAAAATTATTTTATGCAAATATCTAGTTGTTAAACTTGGTAAGGAAAAGGAAGTGCAATAAGGAAGAAGAGTCTTTTGCAAGCTTTCAGCATCAGTCTAAGTTTTTTTTTTAAGGGTTTTTGATCATGGGTGGCCAACTAGTGAGGCACGAGTCTGTGGCTCATGAGGCATTGACACAGGATCCTCAGTTAATACAAGCGCTCGCCAATTGTGGATGGTTAAATTATTTCTTGAGAATTGATTCTTTTGATGAAGAGGTTGTGGGCGAATTCTTAAGAACATTTTCAGAATATGAGGCTATGGTATGGGGCTTGGTAGTGGCTGTGACAGAGGAAAGAATTGCAGAAGTTACTGGATTACTGGTAGTTGGTGAAAATTTTCCTGTTGGAAGGGATGCTATCTTTGCTAGGGCAGAGTTTACCCTACCAGTTGATGGGCCTTTGGAAATCTCAAAGCAAGGGTGCAAAAGAATGTCCCTACCTTATCCATACTCTCAGTACGCCATCTTTATTATCAAGTATTTAACTTGTGAAGGGCACTTCTCTTACCTACATTCATATCATTTCAAATTGTTAAGTCATATGAGACATGGACTAGTAGTGAATGCTCCAAATTTCTTGATAAACCTTTTGCAAAATAGTGCACACGAAACCCAAAAGGGTAAAGAAAACTCTGTCACACATCATGCCCTAATAAAACTTTTGACTGAGTGATCTTTAAGGGATGTTTCACCTCTTTCATGGAATGAGTTTGTTGCCCAAAAAGGTCTTCAATCGCCTGAATCCCCTAGGGCACCACCTGTGCAGCCTAGAAGAAAGAAAATGAGAATTGAGTCCACAAGTACAGAAACAAAGCAAGAATTTGCTGCTCCTGCAGCGCCCAGTCCTGTAGCTTCTATACCAATGTCCTCTACCGGTGTGCAAACAAGGTCTACCACTAGGAGATAAAAAGGAAAGACAATTGTAGGTGAGCTATCTGGGGTAGGGCAGACTCCTGAGTCGGACCCACATACTCAAAGACAAAAACTTTTTGCCTCATCCTCTCTTGCGAGGTCTTCGCCTGTCTCTGTCTCTCCTGCACCAACACCCGTTAATACTCCAATATTTTCTTCCCTTGCCGAGTCTAGATCTTCAAGACCAGCTAGGAAGAGGACTACTAAGGAAGCATCTTTTGCTACTACTCCTTATACAAAACTACCAAGAAGGAGTTCATTGAGGAAACAGTCTAAGCCTGCTACAACCTCCGTTCAAACAGAAACTGTCATAATATTGGAGGACTCTGCTGAATCAGGTCATGATAACTCCCTGGGTATGTTTGCAAGTGCTCCACAAAGTTCCTCTATTGTTCTTGAGGAAGCACAACCCAGTAATGTTGATAAGGGGAAAATGTTGAGTCTGGACGACTTAGCTTGTGCGGATGAGAAAATTTCTGAGGAAGAACAATCTTCTCCCACGCAGCAACATGGCTTCATCCTACAACAAGAGGATTTTGTCCTACAGCAAGAAGAAGGTGTGCTTGAACTGCATGAAATACCCTATGATAATCCATTGCCCACTAAATTTTGCACAGATTTAGTTGTGTACCAAAGGACTCTACTGATTGCATTCTTGGAATTTCTGAAAGTGAATTGGAAGCCTGTGTCATTCCAGACTTTATGTTTTCGCCATCTCGCCAAAACTGAAGTCTAGCAAAGTTTATGGGATGAGGAAAAGAAAAAGCTACAAAGGGAAATTGAAAGGCAAAAGCAAGAAATTCAAGATATGCAGAAGAAAATGGATGAAATGATGGAAATAACTGGAAAAATAATGGAGTGTAGGCTGCCACCCAAAGTATGTGCAATGTGCCTCAAGGAACAGTTTCTTTGGTTCAAACTAATGAGGATCTCTAGAAATTTGGATCCTGATATTGAAACAGCCAAGGAATTCTATGATGCCTATGAAGTGGCCCCTAATTGGTTGAAAAATTCCATGTGTGAACTTTATTTACATGGTTATTTAATTCCTGCAGAAACTGAATGGAACCCACTCCTTTATATAGGTGATATCCATCTAAGGGCACTTATGTCTTGGGATGAAAATGAGGTCAATTATGGGAGACAATTGGAAACATATGAAGAAGCAGAAAGAGATGAACCTATTCTTCTAAGAGCTAAGAGTTCAGATCCATGCATAGTTTTTAGAACTTGGCTTAAAGTTACTTATGGATCGAATTACCCTCAGGAAAGAGAGAAAAAATTTGACATCAGACAACAGGTGTACAGTGAGTTCAAAGAGGAGAAATATATATTTTGGAAAATTGCCTCTTCCAAGATTGAGGTGAGGTGGGAGAAATTGACGGTTGGTCTAAGAAAGACAGAGCCTCACAGCCCTTTGAACTTCACAGCAGTGCTCAGGAGAATAGAAAGGTACATGCATCTGGATTTGCAAAGCAGATTTGAATTATGGATGCCACTGACTTTCCAACCCCCAATTTTAATATGGCCGGTCTATCCCTACCAAACCAAGGAAATCAATGAAGAAATAGAAAACCGCAGATTTGAAAGATGGGAGTTTACCAAAGGTTTTTACTACAAGTTTGGAATTTCATTGCAGGATCATGCTTCTCCAACAAATTTCAGGGAAATAAGAAGGAAAGTCAATGCTGGAGGTCCAGCATTACGATAAGTAGGGGGCAGAATGATGAGCCTTAAATATGCTCATAGTTTGAACTTTTGATACTCTTACTTTTGTTATTAATAGTTGTTTAAACCTGTTGATTAAAGACTTTTTGGGTGGTATCCTGTAGCAATGAATTCCATATTCCTATAGCTTGACAACTTCATTAATTACCTTTTTGAACTCCTGCATGGCTGATGTATGCTTATGATTTTGGATAATGGAATAGGATTAACATGTGATTAATGAATAGATGTCGTGTCACTTGTGTGTATACTTTCCTTTGCCTCTGTCACTTATTGCAGGTTGTTGGAGGGAGCAGAAGCTGATCAAGCACAAAGAATCTCAGCTTCGTTGAAGAAGTTGTTCTAGTAATAACTCTTTGACCGAATCTTTGGGAAGGAGCTTTAACAGTCCTTTGATCTAGGGAGTGTGTAATGCTATATTTTCTCTGGGTCGCATCGAGCAGATATACTTTCATTTATGAATATATGTTCCATGGATTCAGAATGTATTTATGATCGTGACTTCCTCTATTAGTTTGTTGTCTTTTTCATTTAAATAACCATTCCTCCTGCGTGAGTGAACGAGGATGAAATAGTATGAGTTAAAATTAAGTTGAATAAGCAATAGAGTTCTGTGTTAAAGTTTTATTTTCAAACAGAGTAATCGATGTATCCTGGTTCTGAATATGAATAAAATTCGATGAAGCTTTGAGTCAACTTCTTGTTTAATCTAGTTGATGCTTGCTAAGGGGGCCCACTTAGTAAGTATTCTATAGCAAGTTGTTGTAGTTAACTATTCATTTCATGGTGATTACTAGTTAGAATCTATTTCTGTAGATTTCAACACAAAATCAGCCTTGTATTGTTCCTGCAGCATCAGGAATCCATCCCTGTGTCTATTCCTGTAGCATAAGGCCAGTTCACAGTTTGTCCTTTAATAATAGCTGTTATGATTTCTATTTTAGTTGAGTTGTGTTTGAGTTAGAAATCTTTGCGTTACACTTCTTTTAATTATTTGTTTTCTATAGATGGTGACTGGAAACTAGTTCTTAGTGCACATACCATGCTGCTCCGTTTCAAGTATACATCCCCTGGTTTGATAAAGTAAATGAATGACCATGAGAAGATGTTAGTCGCCTATTGGAGTGTCCAATTCCCAGGTTTAGTTCTGTTGTGACTTTAATATCCTTTTGTGGGCGTGACCATAGTGATTATTTCAATCTCTACTTTCTTTACTTCATTTTTGTACATTTCTCTCTCCTTTCTATTTTCCTATTCATGGAGATGGAAACACCACAGTAGGGGTCTAACTAAGGTAGACCCCTATACAACCCAAAAAATTTCCCCCTCTTTCTTATGTGTAGGTGAATGTGTATTTGGAGCTAGTTGGAAAAATGGTGCCTTGGTGAGATAATTTTCATTATTGTAGCCTTCATCTATGTACTTTATCATATTTTTTTGTACTTTTTTTAATTTATTGTTATGTTTTGCTCATTCAAGAATAGTTAGCTAGGTCGTTAGTTCATTTTCTGGTAGTTTTTATTATAATTTCTATACTCTGGCCATATAGACACCAACATGCCACATGTAGTGATGTCATCTAAGAATTGTGCTTTTGTCCTCAAACAAAGAGTTGTTTGAGGTATAGTATTGACTCCAAAAACTAGCTCGCCTAGCCTAAACTTGAATTCTAGGTATGAAGAGTGATTGAAGTAATTTATAGTCTTCATCATTCTCGACCTCTATCTGAAAAATCCCTTTAGAGTGAAGTAAGTTAGGGTATCCCTCTACTCTTAGCTCTCCATGACTTGGGGCCTTGACGTGGTTGGTCCCCCTCTCTTACATTTTTGGTTAACCCAAAGTGAACCATTTTGGCTTTGTCTTGCAGTACTGAAAGCTCCTTTCCTTGTGTCCTAGGAGCATTGTAGGTGTGAGTGTTGTGGAGACTCTCACCTTGTAACCCAACCTACGAGCCCTAGTAGGCATAGTTGGAAGGTTCTATAAGTGTTGCATAACAAAACCTTAATTGGGTCATTATCCTACTTTACAGCCTTTTTGTAATTTGTGAAAGTATCATTTAGTGTGTGTGATGGCCTATTTTTTGCATCAACCTATCCCCTCTATGCATTCTATGAGTATTAGTTCATGTATAACCTTCACCTCATAGGATATGTCGATGGGCTTTAATAGGGAACCCTCTCCTCTCTACATCCCTATGTGAATCAACAAAAATAATGTAGTAGGTGTTCTCATTGACCCGACATCTCAGGTGAACATTATAATTGAGGTGATCATGCTAATTAACTTTATGTATAAATATGGGTATGATGCACTTGTGAGCACCATCTGCATGCACAACATACTTTTCGTACCTCCTCTTGGTGGTATTTTTTTATCATTTTTTGTTGGACCTAAATCCATAAATATTTTGTTTGATATAATCCTAGAGTCTGAACTCTTCAAAGTGAAGTTGGATATCACCTAGTTAGTAGCTATGAATGTAGTTCCCTCTGTTGTGCAAAAGTGTTTGAAATTCATGCATGAGGGTTCTGTACATGTGATCCATGACACTGGCTAAAGACTAGTAGTTGAAAATGGTAGTTATTCCTTAGATTACTTTTGTCCTACACCTATTGGTCCTCTTCCACCTAGGAAGAACCTGTTGTATCAGACTTATCAAAATTATAAGAAAGGGTTCTTAATGTTGAGAGTGAGATACCCTCCATTTCCTTATGTTTTTTCACATAGGGCTTACTTAAAACCTAACAATGATACCACCAAGGAACGTAGAAGGGAAGAAGATAAGTGCTCTTGAGATCCTTCTTCTTCCTATTTTTCTATTTAGCCTAGTGCTCCCTCTTGCCTTGTTGTGGTGTCATCATATTTTGTTTCATGTTTGTGAGATAATCCTATGGTGCCTACTTGGAAAAATCTCAAGCATCCCATTTTTTAGCTTTGTGTTATTCCCACAGATCCTAGGACCATTCAATATGGTAGAAGGAAAGGTCCTTGAGGGGAATCATCTATGTCCCAACCTCCACAGCCTCCCACTACTGTTGCTCCAAAAGTAGTAAATGGGAAGAGGCCCACTACCAAGGCACTAGAGCTGACTCCCCCCATTGCTTCTCAACCCACTCCTCCTACTCTTGTTTAGGAGACTATCCCTCCATTAGAAATAGCTATGGTGGAAACTCCCATGGCTAAGCAAAATTCTTTCACTCCTTCACAACCTCCAACTTCTAGCTCAAATAGTCACAAAAACTATGTTGCGTGTGAACTCAAGAATCAACAAAAGGCTCTTGCAACTAAGCAAGTCTACTTGTAGAGGAAGGAAGAGGAGATGACTACCCCTACTTCAGGGCTTCATATTGCATCCTCCTCTATCCTCCCCTCTACTTCCATTCAACCAAGCTCTATATTGCTTCTAGCTCCTATTGTGAGTGCGCCTGACCCATAAAAGGTGTAGGTTTTCATCGCTCCTTTAGTTGAGCTGCCTTTATTGATGTCCCATCTAGAAATCTAACATTTCCCAAAACCCATGGATATGCCCAATAATTTGGTGGTGTTTGTTGCGGTTTTCTCCTCCTCCTCTTCCTCTGTGCCTCTTACCTCATCAGTGGGGAGTTCTCATCCCCTGATGAAGTAGAAGATAGAGGATATCCCTTCTAGTGATGGAAGGCATAAGAGGAGCCCACCCTCTCCAAAGGGTGGCCCTATGTTGGCTTATTCTATCTTAGTGAATGAACCATCCTCGGCTTCCCCTAAGTTCATCACCACTCCCAAGTCACTCAGTGATCCTAGTGGTGGATCTCAAGTGTGACCCTCTCCATCCATTAAGGTATGACATGGCACTCCAGTGAGGTGTATGTTTAACTCTCTTGATGAATTTCTATCCTTGTTAGTGATCTTTGTGAAATATCTGACCATAGCTCCACAAGAGCGGAGTGGAGGAGACCTTGTGGTGCCTTCTTCTTTAACCCTATTTTTGGAAGGGTTGAAAGCACCTCCCCTTAATATTCCACCACTGTAGATTCATCCTCCTTCCCCTTATGATGATCTAGAGTGGGAAGTGGATGACCTATTGGTTGATGGGTGTTAAGGGGAGGCCTCTTCTTTATCATTGGATTAGAAGTTTGTGTGTTGTGATGTGCTCCCCCGTACTTGTGCTATGTGTTCTTGGATGACCCTTGTCACCCTTGTTGGTGCTTGGATACAAGAGTACTTTTTGTGTTATAAACTTTCTTCTATTTGTGTCATTATTCTTCCTCTCTTATGTGTTTTGATTTTTGGAAAATTGGGGATGATGCAAAGTGTTGGGGGAATTTAGGCCTCCCTTCCATGTTGACCCATTTTTTTATTTTTACTTTGTCTTCTCATGCATTCTTCATATGGTCTAATATAGTAGGGGTTGATGACAATTTATTTATATACTACTATTTTACTTATATATATTTATGAGTAGTTCTGACCTTGAAATATCAGATCACCCATGTGCCCTTTGTTTATGTTTATTTCTTTTTTGCTCTTTTCCTTTCATTTTTCTCTTACATTGAGTTGTCCCTCTCATGCGTGACAACATTTCTATGATACTACAATTTTCAGAGAATGCATTTGTTTCCAATGAATATTTTCTCAAAAGTCCTCATGAACATTTCTTTTCAAAATAGCATTCATAGCTAGGACCCCTAATAGAACATGTTCCCTTCATCATGGGTTCACAAAGAAAGAACTTGAAAATTTTCCTTTGAGGTGGAAGCAGCTTTGGCCTTCCCCTCACAAGGGATCATTTTCTTCCTTTCGAATTCCTTGATGAAGTGAACATCTTTTGAAAGGATTCTTTGATGATGAATAAATTTGAGAAAAAAATCTCTTTTTTTACTTTCAAACAATGTGTCCCTTGGGTGGACCCTCTTCTTATGTTGGGTTATTGAGGAACCCCTTTGAAATACTTCAATTTTTTTGATAGTTTGTGTAACTATCCACTTTATTGCCTATGTGGCTGTTTTATTTTGCACATGCTTTATCTATAGGTAAACATGTCACTTTGTAGGTGTGCTTATGAAGCCACTTTCCAATTTGACTCTGCAGAGTCTCCTCATTTGGGTTTCCTCCATGAAAGATATCTTGGGGGATGCCTCCTTGTAGGTCTATGGGCTTGTAAGGAACTTTCATATGGGTTTCCTTCATGTGAGAGATCCTGGGGGATACCTTCTTCAAGGTTTGTGGGCCTATAAGGCACACTTCACGGGGATTCCTTCATGTGAGATATCTTAGGGGCTATCTCCTTTCAGGTCCATGGGTATGTGAGATGCTTTCATCTTGTGATATTTTTCCATTGTTGGCCTAGGGAGATTTGGTGTACCTTGTGCAACTTCATAGTTTTGTGAGACTATGGAGTCTTTTGTTCCAACCTATGCTTTCAAGCTCTCTAGATCATGATCTTATTCCTCAATGGTTCAGGTATACATCTCTAACCTTAATAACTCTTTGATCTACTTTACTGAAGCACTCATTAGAACTCATTCTTGCAAAAGTGGGGGGAAAATGTATAAGAGAAAATTTGCACCCCTTACGCAAATTCCCCTTTCACATACCCTCACCTTATAAAATAAAATTTGAAGGAGAAATTCCACATCACCCAACTACCTTCCTTCCACTTGGAATCTATCTCTTGTTTTGGTGAAATAATATTTTTTAGTGAAACATGTGCAACACAAAAATCCACATGGCATGCTTATGTCCTTGATTGATTCCTACGTCTAAAGTTGGTAGAGGCATTACACTTTTGATTGGTGTCAATTTTTAATGTCCCTCTTTGACCAACTAACCTCAAAAATGGAAGATTCTTTTCACTTCTCCTTCAAATTAATTCATCTTAATCTCATTTCATCCTCTAAGCAACAAATTGGAATTATGTTAGCACTTCCATCATTCTCTCTCAAGAAATACATCAACACTCCATTGCAACAACAATACTTTGTCAACTTCGCAAAGAAAGTGTGAAGCAAGCCATAACAGTGTGGGCTTGGAGTCTTGCAAGACCTCCCTTCATCCAAGTTGAGGCTACGGTGACCTTTCCTATCTACTTTCTCCTCCATTAGCTAGTGAGGTTTTGGGTGGAGGTGGTAATATTTTGATCCTCTCCTTTGTGTTAAATTGACTAGCACTTTATTATTTTGTAGTGTTTATTGCAATCTCTACTTTCTTTATTTCTTTATCACATATTTCTCTCCCAATGCTATTTAGCTATCCATGGAGGTGGAAACACCAAAATGGGGGTTTAGCTAGGGAAATCCCCTATATAGACCCAAGAATTTTCCCCTCTTTCTTGTGTGTAGATGAGTGTGCATTTGGAGATAGTCGGCAAACTAAAACCTTGGTGAGATCATTTTCATTACTTTAGCCTTCATCTATCTACTTTATCATCTTTGTTTGTACTTTTCATACTTTATTATTCTATTTTTCTCATTCAAGAATAGTTAGCTAGGTCATTAGTTTATTTTATAGTAGTTTCTATTGTACTTTCTATCCTTTGGCCATATGGATGCCTACGCACCTGAGAGATGCTAGCATACCACACTATCATCCTAGAATTATTCTTTTGTCCTTGGACATATAGCTAATTGATGTACAATATTGACTCTAGAAACTAGCTTGCCTAGCCTAAACTTGGATTTCAAGTTTGAAGAGTGATTGAATTAGTTTATAGTCCTCATCATTCTTGAACTCTATCCAAAACACCCCTTTAGAGTGAGGTAAGTTAGGGTAGCCCTCTGCTCTCGACTCTTCATGACTTGGGGCCTTCATGTGGTTGGTCCCTGTCTCTTACAACATCATTATTGTAACTTGAGGATTAGTGTAGGTAGGAATAGAGGCAATTATTGTAGAAGGAGGAATTTGAATTCCTCCTTGGCTTGGTACATTGTTCAAGGGTAAAGCATAACTAGTGGTTGAGGTAAGATGCTTTCCAAAAATTTGAACTATGTTATGCACAAGGTAAAATCCTTCTTCACTTTCAATCAAGAGATGTATGTTATCTATGGTAGGGATAGTGGATATTGAAATATTTTTAGTACTTTTTTGGTTTTGTAGGTTTGCTAGGTCTTCATGATTTTGGATTATGTTTTCTAGCGGAATAATAGGAACCATTGTTTCAACATGCATCACACTACTTGAAGGAAAAGAGTTGTTAAGGGTTGTAGTGACATAAAAACTAGCCCTTTTTCCTCACTTAACCTGGGAATAAATGATACAAAATTAACTTAATAATGCCTTGGGTTAATGTTGTTATGTGTTGTACATATTCACATTAATCTAGGGCCCCTTTTTAATAAAATGTACTTAACTTGTACCTTATTTAAGGTGTCGTAAAGTGTTGTATTACACTTTCACATTTATATATGGTTTCATTAATTAATGGTGGTTAATTGAGCTTAATTAGCCCCTTTAATTAAAGTTCAATCCCTCTTTTCAATGATCTATCCTGACACCCAATAATAATATCGTATGACATTTAATTTGGAAAAAATTTTGTCCTACAAAACGCTGCTAGGAACCATTCACCTTTAGTGGTAAATTAGTCTTCTCCAAATAGGATACCCCTTTCTATGCATTTTTCACATGAGCTTTTGATGTTATTTAACCACCCTGAAGCTTGGTCCTAGAAAGTTGTGCTAGGACCCATTCACCTTTAGTGTCGAATGAGTCCTCCTATAATAGGACCCCTCTTTTTGAATCTAATTGTGGTAGTATCCTTATGATTTTAATACCCAGATTTGAGGTTGGCTTGAATTATTTAAATTTTGGGGTTAATCTATAGATTTAGTATAAATAAGGGGTTAATTCATATTATTTCACCTAGCAACTTTGAGAGAGAATCCTTATAGCAATTTTGATTTTACAAGAGAATTTCAAAGGCACTTCAAGGTAGATTTGTGAATTCTTATACTAGAAATTTAAGGTCATTTCATCATGTCAAAGGCATAGTGCATCCAAGCATGTTGTTGAGCTAAGATAGTTGATGTAGCATTGAAGATATACTTGCAAGCATTGTTTCACATCTTACTCAAGGATAGAGATCTATATTCTTCATGGACACTTCATGTTAGTTTGCAGATTTATACTCCAAGAAAACATCCAAGGTATCATCATTTCATATTTCATGTTTTATGGTTAAATTTCATTTCATCAATTGGTTTAATTACCTACAAGGGGTTTGATCTAGGAAAACCCCTATTCACTAACAATAAACAATTTTTTCTTGCCTTCAATGTGTGATTGTAGGTTTCAGGTTGAAGAGTAAGATTTTGAAGCAAAATTGTCAAAATTGAAGATTTATAAAGTTGTCATCCATAGTGCAATCTTGAACACGAAAACAAGGGTACAAAATTTATCCCAAACTTTTGGGAGCTAAAAACCTAGAAACTGAGAGTGTAAATATTGAAGTACATAACCTAGAAGTTAGTATTCTGAAACCCTAAAAGGACCAATTCGCCACTAAAGGAGAATGAATCCTCAGTAGGGATTGAAGCAGTCTAAACCCAGGATATGGGAGTGCATACTGAGAGGAATAAAACCTAGAATTCAGTTTCAAGAGCCCTAATAGGGACCCATTTTGCACTAAAGGTGAATGAGTTCTCTATGGCCTAAAAACAAGTTTTATACAAGCTACATGCATCATTTTGAGCTCTCAAAACTTCCCTTTTCATTGCTATAAAAATTAGGGTTGATTTATAAATTTTATTGAAGCATTTTGGTCCTCATAATTGAATGAAACAAACACATAATGAAAACTAGGTTCATCGTTGATACCCTATTAATGGTGAACCTCTTTTTCTATGTTTCATTTTGGTGAACCTGAGTTTTGAACATTTTATCTTTTGATTTGGAGTGCATTCAAACCCTAGATCTTATTCATGCAATAGTTTGCATTAGGTTTACACTATTTTCATTATATTTAAGGTTCTTTAAAATTGCATTAGTTTGCATTGCATTCTTGCATTGTTTACATCTGAAAAAATGAAAAATTTACATGCATATTACATTGATTTTGCATAGTGTTTGCACATTAGTGTAATTTTCATCATTCATATTCAATATTGAGTGAAAATTACATTTCCAAAGGTACTATATAAGTCATCATTTACGCTTCATTTTACTTGCATTAGGTCATCAAATTTTAGAAATTTTTGTCACAAGAGTTATAGTTTGAAACTGGGAAAAAAGCACATAAAATAACTTAGAAATTGTATTTTTCAACTCTTTAAAGCATTGATCTGAAACCCATTTGCCTTTACTGGTGAATGAATCCTTGATCAAGCTAGACTTGAACATTTTGGCATCTGAAAAGCATTAAAAATTACTCATAAATTAGTAGACATTCGAAAAAAATACCTAAATAGGACCCATTCGCTCTTACTAGCGAATGAGTCCTTGTTAGAACCTTATCTACATTTTATAGGATTTTAAATCCTTATTTTAGGCTTTTTTTTGCTTCTATTACTTTCTTTTTTCAGTTTTCTAATTTTTTGATTCATCAAATTCATTAAATCTAGCCTAATTTTCTTCATTTAGTGCATTGCCAAAATTTAAAATTCCATTTACAACATTCCATTTTCAGTTTATTGCATTGTGTAATTGGTAAATTTCATTATTTAGAATTTGAATATTACATTTCATTCTAGGTCATTGTGTTGCACTTTAAGTCTCTTTCCATTTTAAGTTCATACAAATTGCTTTTCACAAATGTTAGTATCTTTCTTTTCCAAGTTTGCAAAGAAAAAATGGATTAGCAAGAATGTTAGTCATGAGAATATCTAAGGGAAAGAGATAGAGCTTGCTAACATATTTCCCATCATCTCCTCATCCCATAGTATCTCTCCAATTTGTGAGAAGGTTTTAGTGAAAGAGGATTTAAGCATAGACAATCATGATAATCATAGTTGCTCTTCTCTTGATACCTCTCTTATTTGTGATAAGGGTATCTTGGTGAAAGGAGATACAATCGGTGGGAATCATGAAGGTATCAATTGTTCCTTTCCTCCTCTCCCTTGGGAAGATATTGTGAAACAACAAGATGATATCATTGAAACATTCCTTAACATCACTTTACCTAGTCTCCATTCATCTACCAACACCTCCCCTATTCATGAGAATTCTTTAGTGAAAAAGGATACAATTGTAGAAAATCATGAAAATCACATTAGTGAGGTGAAAATTTTGGTGTTAAGAGATACAATGATTAAGAAATATGATAATCCTACCTCTCGTACTTGGGAAGACATTATAGGACATGGGGATGTAATCATAGATAACCATGACAATCAAATTTATCCTTCCCCTAGTATCAGGCTCCTTGATGTGAAGATGATCATTTGGTGTTGGAAGATACACTTATTAAGAGTCATGAGAATCTTGTTCCTCCCTTCCCTTATTCTCCTACCATTTGGAAATATTTATTTGAACAAAAGGGTCCAATCATTGGTAAGCATGAAGATCATAGTTGTACTTCTCTCGATGCCTCCCCTATTTGTGATGAAGCTACTTTACAAAATATAACCATGGAATGTGATGAAAATCTTAAAATATCCCCTAATAGGGAAGATATTATGGCACAAGAGAAGGATACCTTAGATAATAAGGATGAAATCATGGACAATCATAACAATCAAACTGGACCTCCTAATATCTCTACTATTGGTAAAGAAGATACTTTGATGTTAGATGATCAAAGCAATAAGATTCATGAGAATATTAGTTGCCTCTCTTCCCATAAGGAAGACATTATTGAACATGAGAATTCCATCATTGATAAGCAAGACAATCTGGCCATTGATAACTCCCTTGTGATGAAGTCATTTTATAAGAACTAACCTTTGAATGTCATGAACATCTAATTTGTAGTTCTCCTAAAAAATCTCCTTGTAGGCAGGATATCGTGGTGGAAGAAACTAACAAAAATAGTGTTGTGACTTCCTTAGATGATGGTAAAGAGATGGCACTAGATTCCACTTCATTAGAGAGACATCAAACTAAAATCACTAAGGTGTTGAATGTGCAAGTGTCTATTATATCCCCCTTGACAATTGGACCTCCTAAATATCTTGTGGGACATCCTAAGAATCCTCTAAATATTTACCCATCCTCACAATGACCACAAACTCAAAATAAACTTGTCCTCATCCTCGAACCACCTAAGAATAATGCTTCACAAAAAATGAGTTATAATACCATTATGCATACCTAAAATACAAGGAAAAATAAGAAACAACAAACAATTCTTGTTTCACTACCCTTTCCTAATCATATCTTTCCTAGTGCTCCTCGTTTGATCGCAAACAATGGAAATGAATATAATATTGTTGAATAAATTAAGAATCCTCCTACTAAGATTTTCATATCCAAATTACTTCAAAAAATTCCTAGTTATCATAGTATTCTTCAAGAGGCTTTGCAAAAAGTTACAATTCCTTCTAACACTAGTTCAAAATTTGTAGCAGTGCTAATTAAAGGAATGAATGAAATGAAATTAGACATAGTTTTTCACCAGAGTGAGTTACCTCCCTTAGATATTTAGAAAGAACATGAATCCATAAATATAATAGTCTAGGTTAATCAAATCGTAATAAAATGAACCCTTGATGACAATGCTTCAACCTTTCATGTGTGTAGTGTAAGCCTTTTGGAAAAGATAAAAATGAGCAAAAGTGGCATTAAACCAAATTCTTTGTCTATTTGAAGATTTGATAATATAAGAAAAAAACCTCTTGGAGTTATCACATTACCTATCAATGTGGTGAAAGTAACATTGCAAACTCCAGTCCATGTTATGCCTCACAATGATTCATATAATCTCCTCTTAGGCAGACCATGGATTCATGAGATGAATGAGGTGCCTTCTACCATTCACCATGTAATGAAGTATATCTATAATAGAAAATTTTACACACTCAAGGCTAACTCTAAACCAAATAGCTTACTGATTGAGAAAAATAAGGAAAATCCTTTGAATACATTGACATTGACTATACAAGTGGAACCTGTACATGAGCAAGTAAAAGAGAAGCATATCAAAGAAATCATGAAGTTATTGGAAGATGATTAGGGTTCCTTATATTTCACACCTACATTCATGGGCGAATACAATATCATCAACAAAGAATTTGAAAAGGAAAAATTAAAAGTAGTAATGTCAAAAAAAAATTCAAAAGCATCCACCTCAACTATTTTGGAAGATCAAGAAAATTACATAATAAAATTTCATGAAGTTGATTATGAACAACCACCAAATCCTTAAGAAATGCAAAATATTTATGGAAGAGGTTATGAACTTATGACACAACTTGGTTATAGTGGAAATGGATGTGATGCTAGAAAACAAGGTATATGTGTCCCTATAGAACCTAACGCACAAGTAACAACTCATGGTCTTGGTTATTTTCCTTCGATAGAAATATAACCATCAAACAAGAATTCACTTAATAGAAACACTATTACAAAATATTCTTCCAAGATAATTTTAACTTTGGTGCATCCTGAATTGATAGATACTACATGTGGAAATATCTCATTAGATAGGCATCAAGTTGATACTTTACCTACTCATTACACATAATAACAATAGTTGCTGCTCCTTTCCACGTAATAGTTATAGGATCATAGGATACTGACTACTGTATGTTTTACATTCATTATCACAAGGAATGTAACACCATCATCCATCCTCAACTCATCCTTGTCCTTCTCTAAGTGGGGGAAAGGGGTTAGGTAGCTTTTTCCTCATATGTCACTTGTCATTCTCTCTTTTGGATAGTTGACCGCCTTCCATGTATATATAGGAGCAAGCTTGAGATGTGACTGACATGCCTTAACTTGGCTCAAACATGAGATACTTTTATTTCTAGGTTTAGCATTATATTTTTGGGGGAAACCCCTTCCTTCTTATTTCATAACATAGCTCTATTTTAGAAACATATGACTTGGCATAGGGTTTTTCGAGGAAAGCTCTCATGTCTTAGGAGAAAACATTGGCTACTTTAAAGGAATTGTTCATAGTAATGGTGTAGCAACTACTTTAAAGTGGGGGCATACATTGATGACATCTTTCGACATATTTGATGACATGATTTTATTTTTTCTTATGACATGTCCTTTTCTTGGTGGTGTCATTGGGTTTGTTGTCCTCTAAGAGTGTGATATTTCTAGTCATACAATCTCTCTTCATGGAATGATGCAAATGAGGCATCCCATAAGTGGTGATCTAATATCCTTGACTTGTCATCCCTTGGAGACATTGGGAACAATGTTCCCTAAGAATAATACTTGAAATGAACAAAGGAAAATCCCCTATAACAAAAAATTACATATATGAAATTCAAAAAAAATTACAAAAAGCATTACTTTGTGGTGCCTTATCGAATTTCTCAAAAGGATAACTTTGGTGTGGTATGAGAGGCTAATTTTATTCTCTCATTTGCCACCTCATTGGGATATCTCACCTAGTGGAAATACTAAGGTTCCACTACCTTGGAGTGAGCATACATATTTTGGATAACTCACCTAGTGGACACATTAAGGTTCCAGTACCCTAGAGTGAGCATACACATATTTTGGAAGAACTCACCTAGTGGATAGATTGAAGTTCCACTACCCCAGGGTGAGCAATGTATGTTACAGAAAAACAATCCCATTCCACATTGCGTTGAATCGGTTACAATTGATCCTTTTTTAAAGATTTATTTTTCTTGGATTTTGATAGGGTATGATTATGTATCTTTGTTACTGCTGCATACCTAAATCTCTTGAATGTCTACTTTAGTGTGAGTTTGACATGGGGTCAACGTCTCACTAAAATGGGGAAAAATTTAGTGATGGAAAAAGTAGCCTTGTTTCCTCACTTAATTTGGGAATAATTGATACAAAATTAACTTAATAATGCCTTGCGTTAATGTTGTAATGTGTTGTACATATTCACATTAATTGAGGGCCCCTTTTTAATAAAATGTAATTAACTTGTACCTTATTTAAGGTGTTGTAAAGTGTTGTATTACACTTTCACATTTATCTATGGTTTCATTAATTAATGGTGGTTAATTGAGCTTAATTGGTCCCTTTAATTAAAATTCAAGCCCTCTTTTCAAGGATCTATCCTAACACCCAATAATGATATTGTATGACATTTAATTTGGAAAATTTGGTGTCCTAAAAAATGTTGTTAGGACCCATTCACCTTTAGTGGAAAATGAGTCCTTTTCAAATAGGATGCCCCTTTCTATGCATTTTTTAGGTGGGATTTTGATGTTATTTCACCTCCCCAAAGCTTGGTCCTAGAAAGTTGTGCTAGGACCCATTCACCTTTAGTGGAAAATGGGTCCTCCCCTAAAAGGACCGCTATTTTTTAATTTTATTATGGTGGGATCCTTATTATTTTAATACCCATATATGAGGTCAGATTGAATTATTTGAATGTTGGGGTTAATCTCTAGATTTAGTATAAATAAGGGGCTAATAAATATTGTTATACCTAGCAACTTTGAGAGAGAATACTTATAGAAAATTTGAGTTTACAAGAGCATTTCAAATGAACTTCAACGCAGATTTGTGAAGTATTATTGCAGAAATTCAAGATCATTTCATCATGTCAAAGGCACAGTGTATCCAATCATGTTGTTGAGCTAAGATAGTTGATGTAGCACTGAAGATCTACTTGCAAGAATTGTTTCACATCTTATTCAAGGATCAAGATCTACATTCTTCATGGCCACTTCATGTTAGTTTGTAGATTTATACTCCAAGAGAACATCCAAGGCATCATCATTTCATATTTCATCTTTTATGCTTAAATTTCATTTCATCAATTGGTTTAATTACCTAAAAGGGGTTTGATTGAGGAAAAACCCTATTCACTAACAATAAACAAGTTTTTCTTCCCTTGAATGTGTGACTTTAGGTTTTAGGTTGAAGAGAAACATTTTTAAGGAAATTTTTCAAAGTTGAAGAGTTGTAAAGTTGCCATCTATAGTGCAAGAACAAAAAAACAAGGCTACATAATTTATTCCAAAATTTTGGGAGGAAAAAGCGTAGGAACTAAGTGTGCAGATATTGAAGTACAAAACCTAGAAGTTAGTTGTTTGAAACCCTAAAAGGACCCATTCACCACTAAAGGTGAATGAGTCCTCAATAGGGATTGAAGAAGTGACAACCTAATATATGGGAGTGCAGATTGAGAGGAATAAAACCTAGAAGTTATTTTTTCGGAACCCTAACAGGGACCCATTTCCCACTAAAGGAGAATGAGTCCTCTATGGCCTAAAAACAAGTTTTCTACAAGGTACACATCATTTTGAGCTCTCAAAACTTCCCTTTTCATTGCTATAATAGTTAGGGTTTATTTATAAATTCTATTGAATCATTTTGGCCCTCATAATTGAATGAAACACACATATAATGAAAACTAGGTTCATCATTGATGCCCTATTGATGGTGAACCTCTTTTTCTATGTTTCATTTTTGTGAACCTAAGTTTTTTAACATTCTATCTTCTAATTTGGAGTGCATTTAAACCCTAGATTTTATTTGTGCAATATTTTGAATTATTTTTACACTATTTGAATTAAATTTAGGTTTCTTTATTAGTTTGCATTGCATTCTTGCATTTTTTAAATATGGAAAACTAAAAAATTTACATGCATATTACATTAATTTTACATAGTGTTTTCCCATTAGTGTACTTTTCATCATTCATATTCAAAAACTGAGTCAAAATTACATTTCCAAAGGTGTTATGTAGGTCATCATTTACCCTTCATTTAACTTGCATTAAGTCATCAAATTCTAGAAATTTCTATCACAAGAGTTACAGTTTGAAATTAGGCACAAAAGGACATAAAATAACTAAAAAATTGCATTTCTCACCTGTTTAAAACCTTGATTTGGGACCCATTAGCCTTTATTGGTGAATTATTAATTGATCAGGTTGAAATTGAACTTTCTAGCATCTAAAAAGCATTACAAACTACTTAGAAATCAATAGAAACATTCCAAAAATACCTAAATAGGACCCATTTTCCCTTACTAGCGAATGGGTCCTTGTTAGGTCTTGATCTACATTTTTTGGGATTTGAAATCTCTATTTTATGCTTCTATTTTTTGTTATTAGTTTCCTCTTTTAGTTTTTTTATTTTCTATTTCATCAAATTCATTAAATCTAGCACAATTTTCTTCATTTAGTGCATTGTCAAAATTTAAAATTGCATTTACAACATTCCATTTTTAGTTTATTGCATTGTGTAATCAATAAATTGCATTATTTAGAAGTTGAAGATTGCATTTCATTCTAGGTCATTGTGTTTCACTTTAAGTCTCTTTCCATTTTGAGTTCATATAGATTACTTTGCACAAATGTCAGTATCTTTCTTTTCCAAGTTTGCAAAGAAAAAATGGATTATCAAGCATGTTAGTCATGAGAATGTCTTAGTGAAAGAGATTGAGCTTTCTGACATATTTCCCATCATCCCCTCATCCCCTATTATCTCTCCTATTTATGAGAAGGTTTTAGTGAAAGAGGATTTAAGCATATACAATCATGATAATCATAGTTGTTCTTCTCTCGAGACCTCTCCTATTTGTGACGAAGGTGTCTTTGACAAAATGAGATACAATCGGTGGGAATCATGAAGGTCTTTATTGTTCCTTTCCTCCTCTCCCTTTGGAATATATTATGAAACAACAATATGAGATCATTGAAACATTCCTTAACATCACTTTACCTTATCTCCATTCATCTACCAACAACTCCCCTACTTGTGAGAATGCTTTAGTGAAAAATTATACAATCATAGACCATCATGAAAATCACATTAGTGAGGCAAAAATGTTGGTATTAAGAGATACAATGATTAATAAATATGATAATCCTACCCCTCCTACTTGGGAAGACATTATAGGACATTGGGATAAAACCATAGATAACCATGGCAATCAAATTTATCCTTATCCTAGTATCCCTCCTAGATGTGAAGATGATCGTTTGGAATTAGAAGATACACTTATTGAGAGTCAGGAGAATCTTGTTCCTCCCTTCCCTAAATCTCCTACCATTTGGAAAGATTTATTTAAATAAAAGGGTCCAATCATTGGTAAGCATGAAGATCATAGTTTTACTTCTCTTGATGCCTCTATTTGTGATGAAGCTACTTTACAAAATCTAACAATGGAATGTGATGAACATCTTAAAAGCTCCCCTACTAGGGTAGATATTATGGCACAAGAGAATGAGACCATAGAGAATAAGGATGAAATCATGGAAAATAATAACAATCAAACTAGACCTTCTCCTAATATCTATACTATTGGTAAAGAAGATACTTTGATGTTAGAAGATCAAAGAAATAAGAGTCATGGGAATATTACTTGCCTCTCTTCCCCTAAGGAAGAAATTGTTGAATGAGAGAATTCCATCATTGATAAGAAAGACAATCCAACCATTGATAACTCCCTTGCGATGAAGTCATTTTAGAAGAACCAACCTTCGGATGTCATGAAAATCTAATTTGTAGTTCTCCTAAAAACTCTTCTTCTAGGGAGGTGGTGCAGGGCTCACCTATGTCATCATTTGCAAATTTGTACATTTGAAGGTCATTTAGTTGATTCTAGGGTATGATGGGGTATTTTATCTTTTTTTACACTAAATAAGGTCTAATGAGACCATTTTCTATGTAATTAGGAGGTTTTTGAGTCATTGGTGTCAAATAGGTAAAAGTTGCAAAAAAGTGTAAATGTTGTTAGAGTAAGAAATTGCAAAAATGCAACTTTTAGGAGGTTGAATGGTCATCAAAGTTTAAAGGGTAGTTATAGATGTTTTTTTGGTTATTTTTTATTGGATTATGTATAAAAATCCTCTAAAATGCTCGAGGATGTGTTGTTGAAGACTGTATTGAAGATTCAAATCAAATACAACATTTATTTTCTACAATTTCATTGTATTCCTGAACTTTACAAGGACTGTACGGTCGCGTACAGTGTGCTATTGCTTTGAGTCTTTTTATTCTCTTTAGGGACATGAATTAAATTTCTTTTTCCTCAAGTTTGAGAGTCTATCTAGGGAGTTCTCTTCAATTTTCTAAAAAATTCCTGTTATAGGCCTGTGAAGGGTTTGATTGGAATTTAAATGATGTTTTTGTCATTCCACCTACTATAAAAGCTTGTATCTTAGTGGGATCACTTGTCACATGCTAGGTTATATTTTTTTATGGTTTTGGAGGTAGAGGTAACAAGTTACTTGAATTGGGGTAATTCCCTAGGGCAGAACAATGTGTTTTTCCATGTGAATTGGGGTGTTTAAGCAAGGTTTTGCCAAAATGTTGAAGGATCTATATATGTAATGGTTGTTTGAACTTTTGCAGGGGAAGTGTGATGTGTTGGAGGATTTTTCTGAGTCAAATTAGACCGGGTGTTATGAGTTTGAGTAAACCCTTGTCTTTTTGCACATAGAGTGAGGGTTTGGTGGATCAACATCCTAGAAGCCTTGAATCTATGAATTGATGATGAATTTTTTTGTTTTGGAACACAATTAGTGATTTTCTATTGAGTTTGAGTGAAAATTTGATGTTTAGGAGGTACCTCCTTTGTAAACAAGGGCTATTTGGTGGCTTAAAAGGGAGGGAAGACTATTGAATCTCTATATTGTTTCAAATAGAATTCATGGAGTATTTTGATATGTTGTGTTAGGAGTTGAAGTTTTTCTTAGAAGGTGTTTTGTAGGTATCTATACAACCTTCGCTAAAAGATATTGTGAAAAGTCATTTTTTGAGGGCTATAAGCCTTTAGGAGTGTGTTTGAGAAAAGGGGAGTGGCTTGTATTGCAAGGGTTGGTTTCCTATTTGAGTCTAATCAATTTGAGTTGGTTTGGTATCCACCATCTAGGTTGCTATTAGGTGGTATCAGAGTTCAGTTATTAGATATTTTGCAGGTGATTCGTTTGAATTTTGTAGGTTGGAAGATGAAAAGAAAAACTTGGAAAGATGCCTTCGAAGGGTGTTGGTGCTACTAAAGATTTGCAAGAGTTAAAGGAGAAACATGCCAAGCTTTTGGAGTCATAAAATGTTGTGTTGGCAAGGCATGCAGCCTTGGAGACAAAGAAAAGAAGAGATGAGAATGATGAAAGTGAGTTAGAGGAGGAAGATGAAGAATATGAAGATGTGGATGGGGAGTTAGACCCTGAAGATCAGAGGATGGAAAATTTTCTCAAGGAAATCAAAGGTGATTCATTGAAGGTAAAGGTTGATCTACCCATGTATGGTGAAAATTTGAATGAGGAAGATTTTCTTGATTATATTGCAGCTATGGACAACCACTTTGAAAGTGAAGACATTTTAGATGAATAGAAGGTGAAGGTAGCAAAGAAAAAACTCAAGGGTCATGCAATTTTATGGTGGGAATATGAGCAAGAAAAAATGAGAAAGTAAGGAAAATAAAGGATAGTTTCTTGGGACAAGATGGTACAAAAACTTAAAGGTAAATTTCTTCCAAAAGATTATGAAGTTCAATTGTATAAGAGATTACAAGGTTTGAAGCAAAAGGATCTAGATGTTAAGACCTACACAGATGAATTTTATAAAATAAGTATAAGTTCAGGAAGAAATGAAGATGAAGTTGAAAAGGTGGCTAGATAACTAGGTGGCCTTAGATTCAATATACAAGATGAATTGGTTGTTGCTAACCCAAAGACTATTGTGGAGTGTTTCCAATTGGCTATTAGGGTGGGGGAAAAGATCAAATGAAGGAAAAAGAAATCTGTTAGAGGCATAGGTAATAATACAAGAGTGAGAGGATCAATCCCTACATCAAGGAAGCAAAATGTGGAACAAGAGCAAGCAAGTAAAGGTAATGAGCAAGGTGTTGATGCAAGAGGAGGTCTTAGGGGCACTAGAGGTAGATTTAGTGGTGATAGAAATTCAAATGTCTTTGTAGGAAGATTTTATAATTGCAATGAGTTTGGGCATCCTTCATTCAAATGCCCTGAAAAATTTGGTACTTCATCTAGTGGAGGTGAAAAGAGGACTGAAAGGAGGGCTCATATATTACAAGAAGAGAAGTGTGAGAGTACTAATTTTGTTAGTTATCATGTTGCTCCTTAAATAGGTGAATCATTGATGATGAGGAAGATCATACTTAAGGCAGCCAAAAAGAAGGAGCCATTGCAAAGAAATAATCTCTTCAAGACCACTTGTAAGTGAAAGAACAAGGTATTCAAAATTTTCATTGATTTAGGATCCACCGAGAATATGGTGTCAAGATGGTTAGTAAACTGAATTTGCAAAAGATTCCTCATGAGTTACCATATAAGGTGTCTTGGTTGAGTGATGGGAAATCATTTTTGGTTAATAAACAAGTTGTTGAATTTCAAATTGGAGGTTATAAAGATAAGCTAGTGTGTGATATTTTACCCATGGATTGTTTCCACTTACTCCTAGATAGGCCCTGACAGTTTGATAGACATGCATTGTATGATGGGAGAGTAAATACATATACTATAGAGAAAGATGGATGCACATTTAATTTAACCCCAATTGTGGAAGAAGAAAAAGGTAAGGGAAAAGAGGCTAAGGTAATCATGTGTGGAAATAAATAACTTTCAGAGGTTGTGAAGGAAGACAAAAGGATGGGTAGTATAGTCAGTTTGAAGTCAAAGAATGCTCTGAAAACAGGTGTGAAGGTTGATACAGTAATGAAGGATGGGTTGATAGTGAATTAGAATGATAATGTGTTGGTTGGTACAATGGTGTGCCCTTTGGTTGATGATAAGGATAAAGGACCAGTGTTGTCAGTAGGTATAGTGAGTACAGTGGGTTATAAGGATAGTATGATGGTACAAAAGGTTGATAAGATAGTGGGTTTGATGACAGTGGTAAAGGGGCAGAGTGGAATAAGAGTTGAGGGTAGTTACAAGAATGCGAATGAGAGAAGGAAGAAGATAGTGAAAGGAACACTAGGTAAATGTTTGTTTGTAGGCATGAAGACAAAAAAACTAGTAGGTTTTGGTCAAGGAACAAATAGAAGACAACTAGCAAGTCTGGATGTAGAGATGGAGACAATTTCATATGCAAGCAAGATCAAGGATACGAGGCAGGTTACACAACCTCAGTCAATGAACCATTGGAGGGGATTTTTAAACCAGAGAACATGTGGAGCTGAGATGAAGCATGGTACAAGGCACAACTCATGTGACATTAGTTCTTTTTCAAAGGAGTTGTATGGTCAAGGAGCACCTATGTCATCATTTGAAAATTTGCACATTTAAAGGTCATTTAGTTGATTCTAGGGTATGATGGGGTATTTTAGGTCTATTTACACTAAATAAGGTCTAATGAGAACATTTTCTATGCAATTGGAAGGTTTTGAGTCATTGGTGTCAAATAGGTAAAATTTGCAAAAAAGTGTAAATGTTGTCAAAGCAAGAAATTGCAAAAATGCAACTTTTAGGAAGTTGAATGGTCATAGAAGTTTAAAGGGAAGTTATAGAAATTTTTTTAGTTAGTTTTGATTGGAATATGTATAAAAATCCTCTGAAAGGCTCAAGGATGTGTTGTTGAAGATTGTATTGAAGATTCAAATCAAATACAACATTTATTTTCTACAATTTCTCTATATTCCTGAACTTTACAAGGACTGTATAGTCCTGTAAGTGTGTTATTTCTTTGAATCTTGTTGTTCTTTGTAGGGACATGAATTAACTTTATTTTTCCTCAATTTTGAGAGTCTATCTCTAAGATTTAAGGGAGTTCTCTTTAATTTTCTAAAAACTATATGTTATAGGCCTATGAAGGGTTTGATTGGAATTTAAATTATGTTTTAGTCATTCCACCTATTGTAAAAGCATGTATCTTAGTGGAATGACTTTTCACATGCTAGGTTAGATTTTTTTATGGTTTTAGAGGTAGAGGTGACAAGTTATTTGAATTGAGGTAATTCCCTAGGGTAGAACAATGTGTTTTTCCATGTGAATTGGGATGTTTAAGTAGGGTTTTGTCAAAATGTTGAAGGATCTATATATGTAATAGTTTTTTACCTTGTACAGGGGAAGTGTGATGTGTTGGAGGCTTTTGTTGAGTTATATTAGGTTGGGTGTTATGATTTTGAGTAAACCCTTGTATTTTTGCATGTATAGTGAGGGTTTGATGGATCAACATCCTAGAAGCCTTGAATTTGTGAATTGATGATGGATTTTGTTGTTTTGGAACATAATTAGTGATTGTATATTGAGTTTGAGTGAAAAATTGTTGTTTAGGAGGTACCTACTTTGTAAAAGAGGGCTATTTGGTGGCCTAAAAGGAAAGGTAGACTATTGAATCTCTATATTGTTTCAAAGAAATCGAGTCATGGAGTTTTTTGATATGTTATGTTAGGAGTTGAAGTGTGTCTTAGAAATTGTTTTGTAGGTCTTTGTATGGTCTTCTCTAAAATATATTGTGAAAAGCCAATTTTTGAGGGCTACAAACCTTTAGGAGTGTTTGAGAAAAGGGGAGTGGATTGTGTTGCAAGGGTTGGTTTGTTGTTTGAGTCTGATCAATTTGAGTTGGTTTGGGGGTATCCACCATCTAGATTGCTATCAGGAGGATATCATGGTGGAATAAAATAACAACAATAGTGATGTGACTTTCTTAGATGATGGCAAAGAGATGACACTAGACTCCCCTTCATTAGAAAGACCTCAATCCGAAATCACTAAGGTGTTGAATGTGCAAGTGTTTGTTAGACCCCCCTTGACTATTGGACCTTGTAAATGCCCTATGGGACATCCTATGAATCCTATAATTATTTACCCACCCTCACAACAACCACAAACTCAAAATAAACCTATCCTCACCCTTGAACTACCTAAGAATAATGCTTCACAACAATCTAGTTATAATACCATTGTGTATACCTACAATACGAAGAACAATAGGAAACAACAAAAAACTCCTATTTCACTACCCTTTCCTACTCCTATCTTTCCTAGTGCTCCTCTTTTGACTGCAAACAATGGAAAGGAATATAATCTTGTTGAATAGCTTAATAATACTCCTACTAAGATTTATGTATGGGAACTACTTCAAACATCACCTAGTTATCATAACATGCTTTAAGAGGCTTTGCAACAAGTTGCAATTCCTTCTAAAACTTTTTCAAATGATGTAGCAGCACTAATTCAAGGAATAAATGAAATGAACTTGGATATATTTTTTCACTAGGGTGATCCCACAATACTAGTTTACAATTTTGGCCAAACTGGACATTGAATTTATTTATTTTTAACTAAATCTTCACTTTTAGGCACCTATAGTGTCTAAACCATGAGGAATTTGAAGATGATGCAAACTAGTGATTTGTGGTATTTTGACTGTAGATTCTAAATATATTAAAAAAATTTGGAATCAGACTACACTTCCTTTTTCCATCTCCTTCAAAAACTAGTTTTTCATAGTAAACACCATTTTTAAAGAGTGACATTACTTGCTAACACAAATTTTTTTTTATGAAGGATAAAATTATTTCTTTTTTTAATTTAGATTCATAACTACAATATCTAGTGCATGGAATTAGTTTCATAGAATTTTATTGAATATTTTTTCTTAATTAAGTTTCAAAGTCAAACCAATTATAATTTAGACATGATTTACTAGCTAAAACTTAATTTTTTTTGTATGTATCAAAATTCATTTTTATTTTTTTTGTTAAATCAAGGACATCAATATCTAGTGCATAGATATGTTTTAATTTTTTTTGACAATCTGCTATTTTTCCACATTTGAAGACTAAATATCTTGATTTTTAGTGAAAAACCTACATTCACAAGAAATAAAAAATAAATATAATAATCAAATTAAATTTATTTAAAATTATACTTTTTGGGAAGCTTATAATAAGGACTACATACTTACAAAAAATAAATTTAAATGAATTCATTTGACCCCCCAAAAGGTAAATCAAAAGTGGTTGTTTATTAGCATGTTAATAGGTGTAAAGGAGACTTTGTTATAGGTATGGTTTAAAACTAGCAAGGTTCTATCTAAGGAGGTTTCATCTAATGTGGTTTGATCAAACCCTGTTCAATTGGAATCATTTAAATAGATTTTTT
Organism: Sequoia sempervirens; assembly: GCA_007258455.2. Classification (NCBI taxonomy): domain Eukaryota; kingdom Viridiplantae; phylum Streptophyta; class Pinopsida; order Cupressales; family Cupressaceae; genus Sequoia; species Sequoia sempervirens. The sequence goes on from VDFB02105785.1 coordinate 350,621,647, forward strand.
CAAGGCTTAAATCATTATATTTTCTAAAAACGTGTGATTTCAGAAAAAATTGGGATCTCCTAAAACTTGTAAACCACTATTGTGGGATCACCCACCAAAGTGAGTTACCTCCCTTAGCAATTCAGAAAAAACATGAAGCCTTCAATATAATAGTCTAGGTTGATCAAATTGCGATAAAACAAACCCTTGTTGACAATGGTTTAGCCTTGCATGTGTGTAGTGTGAGCCTTTTGGAAAATATCAAAATGAGAAAAAGTGACATTAAAATCGATTCTTTGTCTATTTGAGAATTTGATAATATAGGAAAGCAACCGCTTGGAGTCATCACATTACCTATTAAAGTGGTGAAAGTAACATTACAAACTCTAGTCTATGTTATGCCTCATAGTCTTTAATATAATCTCCTCTTAAGTAGACCATGGATTCATGAGATGAATCAGGTTTCTTCTATCCTTCACCGTGTAATGAAGTATGTCTATAACAACAAATTTTACACACTCAAGGCTCGCCCTGAACCAGATAGATTATTGATTGAGAAAAACAAGGAAAATCCTTTGAAAACATTGACATCAACTATACAAGTGGAACCCATACATGAGAAAGTAAAAGAGAAGCATACCGAAGAAATCACAAAGTTATTAGAAGATGATTGGGGTTCCTTAGAATTCACACCTACATTCCTGGGTGAATACAAGATCATCAACAAAGAGTTTGAAAAGGGAAAAAAAAAGGTAGTAATGTCAACACAATTCAAAAGCATCCACCTGAACTACTTTTGGAGATCGAGAAAATTACACAATAAACTTTGATGAAGTTGATTATGAACAAACACCAAATTCTAAAGAAATGCAGAATATTTATGGAAGAGGTTATAAACTTATGACACAACTTGGTTATAGTGAAAAAGGATGTGGTACTAGAGAACAAGGTATCCATATCCCTATAGAACCTAACATGCAAGAAACAACTCCTAGTCTTGGTTATTGTCCTTTGGTAGAAATCAAACAATCAAACAAGAATTCACTTAATAGAGACACTATTACAACAAATTCTTCCAATACAAGTTTAACTTTGGTGCATCCTAAAAAGATAGATACTACATGTGGAAATATCTCATTAGATAGGCATCAAGTTGATACTTTTCCTACTCATTATACACAATAACAATAGTTTCTGCTCCTCACCATGTAATAGTTTTAGGATCATATGATACTCATTATTGCATGTTTTACATTCATTATCACAAGGAGTGGCATACCATCATCCATTCTCGACTCATCCTTGTCCTGTACTAAGTGGGGGCAAGGGGTTAGGTAGCCTTGTCCTTGTATGTCACTTTTCATTGTCTCTTTTGGATAGTTGACCACCTTCCATGTATATATAGGAGTAAGCTTGAGATGTGATCGACGTGCCTTAAGTTGGCTCAAATGTGACATGCTTTTATTTCTAGGTTTAGAATTATATTTTTGGGGGAAACCCCTTCTTATTTAATGGTGTATCTTTATTTCAAAAACATATGACTTGGCATAGGGTTTTTCAAGGAAAGCTCTCATGTCTTAGGAGAAAACATTGGCTACTTTAAAGAAATTTCTCATAGTAATGGTGTAGAAAATACTTTAAAGTGGGAGCATACATTGATGACATCTTTTGACATATTTGATGGTGTGATTTTCATTTTCCTTGTGACATGTTCTTTTCTTGGTGGTGTCATTGGGTTTGATGTCCTCCAAGAGTATGATATTTCTAGTCATACAATCTCCCTTCGTGGAAGGATGCAAATGAGGCATCCCATAAGTGGTGATTTTATATCCTTGACTTGTCCTCTCTTGGAGACATTATACAAAATGTTCCATAAGAAGAAGACCTTACATGAATAAAGGAAAATCCCCTTAGCAAAAACTTACATACATGACATTAAAATTTTTTTACAAAAATCATTACATTGTGGTACCTTATCAAAGTTGTCAGGATTATAACTTCAGTATGGTATGAGAGGCTAATATGATTCTCTCATTTTCCACATCATTGGGATATATTACCTAGTAGATAGACTAAGGTTCCACTACCATAGAGTGAGTGTACATATTTTGGATAATTCACCTAGTGGACACACTAAGATTCCACTACCCCAGAGAGCATACACATTTTGGCACAACTCACCTAGTGGACAAACTAAAGTTCCACTACCCTAGAGTGAGCAACGTATGTTATGAACAAACAACCCCATTCCACATTGTGTTGAAATGGTGGCGCTTGATCCTTTTGTTTATCTTTATTTTTCTTAGCCTTTGATAGGGTATGATTATGTATCTTTGTTATTGTTACATATTTAAGTGTCTTGAATGTATAGTTTAGTGTGAGTTTGACATGGGGTCATCATCTCACTAAAGTGGGGAAAAATATAGTGACAGAAAAAGTATCCTTTTTTCCTCATTTAATTTGGGAATAATTGATACAAAATTAACTTAATAATGTCTTGGGTTAATGTTGTAATGTGTTGTACATATTCACATTAATCTACGATCCCTTTTTTTTTAAATGGACTTAACTTGTACCTTATTTAAGGTGTTGTAAAGTGTTGTATTATACTTTCATAGTTATCTAGGGTTTCATTAATTAATGGTGGTTAATTGAGCTTAATTGGACCCTTCAATTAAAATTCAAGCCTTCTTTACAAGGATCTATCCTGATACCCAATAATGATATTTTATGATATTTAATTTGGAAAATTTGGTGTCCTAAAAAATGTTGCTAGGGCCTATTCACCTTTAGTGGAAAGTGAGTCCTCTCCAAATAGGACACCCCTTTCTAAGCATTTTTTAGGTGGGTTTTTGATGTTTTTTCACCTTGAAGCTTGTTCCTAGAAAGTTGTGCTAGGACCCATTTGACTTTAGTGGAAAATGGGTCTTCCCCTAATAGGACCATTATTTTTTAATTTAATTATGGTGGAATCCTTATTATTTTAATACCTAGATATGAGTTCAGCTTGAATTATTTTTATTTTGGGGTTAATCTCTAGATTTAGTATAATTAAGGGGTTAATTCACATTGTTTCAAATTTGAAGAGTTGTAAAGTTTTCATCCATATGGCAAGATAAAAAAATCAAGGCTACACAATTTATTCCAGACTTTTGAGAGCTGAAAACCTGGGAACTAATAGTGCAAATATTGATGTACAAAACCCAAAAGTCAATTTTGTAAAACCCTAAAAGGAATCATTCACCACTAAATTCAAATGAGTCCTCAGTAGGGCTTGAAGTAGTGAAAACTCGAGATATGGGAGTGTAGACTGAGAGGAATAAAACTTAGAAGTCAATTTCTAGAACCCTAGTAGGGACACATTTGCCACTAAAGGAAAATGAGTCCTCTGAGGTCTAAAAACAACAAGTTTTCTACAAGGTACACATCATTTCAAACTCTCAAAACTTCCCTTTTAATTTCTATAATAGTTAGGGTTGATTTCTAAATGTTATTGAAGCATTTTGTCCATCATAATTGAATGAAACACATGCATAATGAAAACTAGGTTCATCATTGATACCCTATTGATGGTGAACCTCTTTTTCTATGTTTCAAGGGTATGGTCCATACCTATTGAAATAGTGTCAACATTAGTAGTGAAAGAGCTAGACAACCCAAGATCCACAATGATGATGCTATCGCTGGATGACATGAATCTCAAACTTCATCTCACTATAGTATTAGCAATAAGGCACCAAGTAGAAAATCTCATACAATGGACAATCAATGAAATGCAAGATGCAATGATCACAAGATAAATGCTATGCTCTAATTTTTATTCAAATGAAATTAAGGTGGATGTAATGAAATGAATATAACAAAAAATCTACAAACTAAAAAAGGTAACTAACAACAACAAATAGAAACGCAGAAATAGAGAATTTAATGCAGAAAAATGTAGTTTCAAATCTGAAATGGGACTAAATCACCCAGAGGGGCATAAGAGTCCCAATCAATTTTTTTCATGAGTTTAAATTTTGAATAACAATCACCACAAAATACCCAAAAATTAGGAAAAATACATGTATTGGGACTAAATCGCCCAAAGGGGTGTATGAGCCCTAGTTTAGGGTTTTTACAAAGATTTCAAAAAATTTTGAGTGAAAGTTATGCTTTTTGGGTTGGATTATGTCTAGGCTAAGTGAAAATGTTTATTTCATATGATATTCAATGATGCAAGATGCAAGAATACAACCCATATGCACTTTCACTAATGCAAGATTTAGAAACCCTAGAATGCTAATTAACTAATGCAAAGCCTAATGTAAAGTTAATGCAAGCTAGATCTAGGATGATGATACACTCCAAATCAGAATTAAGATGCTCTAAATGCAGGTTCACTAAAATGAAAGGTGGTGTATAGGAGTGAATTTGTAACCCTTACACAAATTCCCCTTTTTCCTTTCTCCACTGTAGAGAACCAAATTCAGAGGCTAAATTCCACATAAGCCTGTTTCCTTTGTTCCACTTGGTGCCTATTTTGAGCGTTGACAAAGGAATTTCTATCAGGGTGGCCATGTGGCATGCAGACATCCATGTGGTGCACTTATGTCCTGGAAAATTCCTATAGTTGGAGCTTGTAGAGGCGTTACACTTCTCATTGATAGTCAACTTGTAATGCCCTCTTCAACAAACTAACCTACATATGTTGTTTTCTTCATTTCCTCCTTCAAATTCACCATTCCTTCTTCCATTTCATCCCTTCAAGAAATATTTCTCATAAGTTCAAGCATTCTAGTTTCCATTCTAGCATTCTAGCAGCACTTTTGCACTCCATAGCAACAACTACATCACTCCATCAATTCAGTAGAGAAAGTGTGGGACAACACCATTACAACAAAGGCTCGAGTAATCTCATTTTCTCCCCCATTAGCCTTGAGTGCTCTTGGTGGAGGTGGTAAATTTTTAACTCCTTTCCTCTATTACTTGGTTGAGTAAGCACATTTACTATTTTGTAGTGTTTTAGTGTTCTTTACTTCATTTCTTTCTTTATCATACTATTTCTCCATCATTGCAAACTTGGATGTCTATGGAGGTGGAAACACCAAAGTGGGGGTCTGACTGAGGTAGACCCCTTAACATCCCCAACCAAATTTCCCTCTTCTTTGTGTGTAGGTCAATGTGCTACTGGGAGCTAGTTGGAAAATGAATTCCTTTGTGATATTATTGTTCCTACCCTAACTCTTGTGTATTTACTTTATCATATTAGAGCTTATCTTGTCTACTTTATATTTTTTTTTGGCCCTTTGGAAGTAGTTAGCTAGGTTGTTAGTCTATTTTCTAGAGTTTAACCTTGTCTCTTGAGTCCTCTAGTCATACAGACACCAACACATTGTGTTATCGTCCTGGGACCACGCTTTCATCCTTGGGTAGGGAGCTTCTTAAGGCATAGTGTTGAACCTGAAAACTAGCTCACCTAGCCCCATTCTGAGTTTTAGGTCTATAGAGTGATTAAAGGGCCTAAAGTCCTCATCATTCTTGTCCTGGTTTTCCTAACACCCTGTTAAGCTGAGGCATGTTAGGGAAGCCTTCCATTCTATTGGTTTTCCAAATTGATATGTCTAATGAATCCTATAGAGTAGCCACTTTCTAATGCTCATACTCAAAGGTGGATTTGGCCAACTGACAAGATTCAGTCAAAAATTGATATCTCCTACACTTCTAGCTTTGTAGGACCAAGGTGGGCCTCCCTATACAATGCCTAAAAAACTCAATTCAATTATGCACAGAAATTTCTTTTTATAGTAGATAATTCCCAATTCAATTATACTAATGAAAGAATTAACAACTTCAAATCTAGCTAAATTCTTGGTATCTCAACACTCACTCAGTAATTGGGAAGCATAATTCAACACTAAACCTCAACCAAACAACAAGGATTTAAAATGATTTTAAATTTATAACTTGTTAATGAAATGCACTAAGCTGAATGACAAATCAGTGCCTAATTCTAGGCCATGGAGTCAAATGCATAATCACAAAAAGAATTCATTGGAAAATAAACTTCAACTAGTGGATTCAAATTGCTAATGCATTACGGACCATATTTAAACCATTAGTTATAGAGATAGAAAAATTTGATTGCCTATAGAAGGATGGAGTTTCGATCTACAACTACAAGAAGCCAAGCTAGGGCATTTGAGCCCTAGCTCGTGTTTGCTTTCTCTGTTTGTGTGAAGGTTGGGGTGGGCATCTATTTCATTTTGTGGGGGGGTTAATCTTTTTGCTGCGGCTATTATTTGATGCTCCAGCCTGGTTGTGTTTGGCCATTTTTCCTGTGTGTAGGGCTTTGTCTAGCCCTCTTTTTTTACTTTGTGGTTGGGCTCTTGTGTTGGTGGGAGGATCTATTGTTGTGGGTTGTACATGGTGCTGGGTTGAGCGTGGGTTTTACAATGGGTGTTGTAGGTAAGGGTTTCCTCTGATCTATTGTGTCTAGGGCCGGCTCTTTCCTGTGCATGTTCGTCCCAGGCCTTTTGGTGGCTATGTCTTAGGGTGAGCCATCTAGGGCTGCGCTCGACATGGATTTTCGTGCTGCGGTGGGCTTGAAATCACCAAATCAAGGAGCAAGGGTTTTTGATAACACCCTATTCTCTCTGAATACGGGGTCTATGGATTCAAATTTGTCTGGTGGATCTCAGATCACAAAGATTAATGGATTCCTAGAGCATTGCAAAGAGAGACCTAAATTGGTTATTCTGATTGAGATGATTGCTGAGGATATTGAATATTATTCAAAGCATTCTTTGTACTGCAAATTTTTGGGAATGAGAGTGTCTCTACAATTTTTGGAAACTTGGGCATGAAGGACTTGGGAGCCAGAGGGCGAAATGGAGGTCACGCTACTTGCAAATAATTTCTTCATGGTCACATTTATCTGCTTGGCTGATCACAATAGGGTTTTTGAGGGGGGGGCCTATTTTCACAACCAGGTTGGGTTGTTCGTCAAGCCATGGCATGTAGGCTTTAAGCCCTCTGAGGAGCTTCCAAATCATGTACCGGTGTGGGTTCAGTTACCCAAATTTCTAATTGAATGTTGTTGTGAGGATGTTCTACACATGCTTACTTTGTTGCTTGGGAAGCCGGTGGGGTTTTCGACACAAACCCTAGGTAAGAAAGTAATGAATTTTGCTCGAATTTGTGTGGAAATTGATTTGAGTAGGCCTTTTCCAGATGCTTTAGATATGTGTGTGGGTCCCCATTCTTGGGTACAATAATTGGATTATGAAGCCCTTCCTTTCTGATGTCACCTTTGTCATGAATATGGTCACCTATTGCGTAGATGCCCGAAGGCTAAGCCTATGGTGTCTCAGCCTCCACCTCCTCCTCGTAACACTCCTAATGTTGATAAGAGGAAGAATCTTGTTTCTATTGAGGGGGCGGATGTTGAGGGTTATGTTCCTGTTAAGGCTCATAACTGAAGTAGAGGTCAAAAGAGGACTTTGATTGAGAGACAAGATGATCATACTTTTAATAGGTTTGAGGTCCTGGATGATTTCGGTCAACAAGAAGTTAATCTAGGGTTAATAAGTGTGGATCTAGGTGTGGTGGGTTCTAGCCTAGAGGATCACACTTCCATTACTCCTCCTACTCCTCAGGAGGAGTCTGCCATTCCTATGGTCACTGATGTGCAGGTTGGGGCTCAGGTGTTGTTGGGTCCAAATGTTGAGTTGGGGCAAGGGGATGGAGGCACTTTTTTTCCTACATGGAATGTTGGATCGCATGTGGCTAAGAGTAGCAAGCCTTCTCCTCAACTGGGAATTTTGCAAAAGGATGGCAAGAAGGGGGGGTTGGAGAAAAGTGCTAAACTTGGCAAGAAGAAAGATTTGGAAAAGATTAAGATGATGGGGGAGACTTTGGTAGAGTCAGGGTCTGTTAAGACCCTAGATTTTCATTTTTTGACTCCTTTGAAATGATCATTATTTCATGGAATGTAAGGGGCTTGAACAGTGGCCCTAGAAAAAAATTTGTTCATGAGTTGGTAAGAAGTCATTCTCCTGATGTTCTTTTTCTTTAGGATACCAAGTTATCTGTTGAGTGCATGATGGGTTTAGTGCCTAAGTTGTGGAAGAATGGTCAATGCCAGTGTATTGGGGCTTAGGGATCCTCTAGGGGTGTGGCTTGTTTCTAGAACCCTCGAAAGATTCAGCCTTTGTGGTGGTTATCCTTCAAGTCCTCTTTATCCATGGTTGCTTTGTGCCTTGAGTCAGGAGAGTCTGTTCTTTTCTCCAATGTTTATGCACCTGTTGAGTTCTAGTGTAAATTTCTTTTATGGAATAATATTCATTTTGTTCATAGCCTATTTCCCTATCAGCCATGGAGCATTGTAGGTGACTTTAATGCTATTACTGAATTAGCTGAGAAATGGGGTGGTATTGTAAGACTAGAGCCTTTTGCATTGTTGTTTTAGGACAATATATCAGCTCTCAATCTTGTTGATATCAAACCTTGCAATCGTAAATTTACTTGGAACAACAGAAGGGTTGGTGATAGTTGCATTGTTGAACGATTGGATTGTTTCATGGTCTCCTACTTTTGGGTTGGGGGAATGTGGTCTTCTAGTTCTGAGATATTAGATTGGAGAGGTTCGTATCACTGGCCTATAAAGCTTGTTATCTCTTCTGCTCGAATGCCTTAGATGCCAACCTTAAAATTCCAACTAATGTGGTTGCGGGACCTTGACCTCTATGGATGTGTTGTTGAATGGTGGAGGTATGGTAGACCTACTTATGGTACTGCAATGTATAAGTTTGCTAAGCTCTTTCAATATGTTAAGTATCATCTTAAACGGTGGAACCGACAATGCTTTGGAAACATTTACCATGCGAAGCTTGCTGCACAAGCTGAGTTGAATGGTATTACTAGGTTGATTAGGGAGGATGGGGTGTCTGAGGATTTGTTGCAGAACGAGGCTAGGGCATTGAAAGCTCTGGAGGAGTGGGAGCTGAGGGAGGAGATCTATTGGAAACAAAAAGCTCAGATTGAGTGGCTTCAAGAGGTAGACAAGAATACTACCTTCTTCTTCAATTCGATGAATGCCAGATGTCATGGTAATTCTATTTCAACTTTGGTGACTGATAGGGGAGAGGTTCTTTCTTCTACTCAGGATATCTCAAATCAAGTTGTGCAGTATTTTTCTTCTTTATTCAAGGAGGACTCGCAGGGGGACTCAGTTGCAGAGGCTCAGGTCGTCTCTTGTATTCCTTCTTTGGTCTTTGGGGAGATGAACGAGCATCCTATGAGTGATATTTTTGCTGTAGGAGCTGGAGAAGACTGTTTTCTAGATGAAGAAGGGTAAAGCTTCTAGTCCGGATGGTTTCCCGATTGAGTTCTTCCAGGAATTTTGGGAGATTATCAAGTTGGACTTATTGGTAGTTGTTCAGGAGTCTCAAAAGAATAAGCAAATGCTTCGGGCCCTAAATTCTACCTTCCTTACTCTCATCCCCAAGGGTGATGGGGATGATCGGTTAAGTCAATTTTTCCCCATTTCTCTTTGCAATGTTATTTATAAAATTATCTCTAAGTTGATTGTTGATAGGTTAAAAAAGTGGCTTACACTGCTCATTTCTAAGGAACAGAGTGGTTTTGTGGTGGGCCGCCAGATTTTGGATGGGGTGGTTATTGCTATAGAGACTATTCATTCTATGGCCAGCTCCAAAGATAAGGCTATGTTCATCAAGCTTGACATGGCTAAGGCTTATGACAGAGTTCGATGGTCCTTCCTCCGAAAGGTTTTGGGTGCCTTTGGTTTTGAGGAGTGGATTTGCTAGGTTATGATTTGTGTGAATTCGATCTCTTTCTCTGTTTTGATTAATGGGGAGCACTCTTAACTCTTTGGTGCTTCTCGGGGTGTACGACAAGGTGACCCCCTCTCTCCTTACTTGTTTCTTCTTTTGGTGGAAGGTTTGGGAAGATTGATAAAAAGGAATGTGGAGGGGGGTTTCATTCAGGGGTGGTAATGGGGAGGTGGCTTACCAGTGCAATCTCACTTACAGTTTGTGGATGACACTGCTTTGATGGGCATGGCTACTATTAGGGAGGCTTCAAACATGCACAAGGTGTTGGATGTTTATCTTTCTGCATCGGGCCAGTTAATTAATGAGGGAAAGTCTTCCATTTTTTTCTTCAATACTCTGAACTCCATTCAAAGGAGAATTGCTCATATTCTCAGATTTCAGATTGGGGATCTCCCACTAACCTACCTTGGGATTCTTATTTCAATTGGAAGGCAATCTAGGGATTCCTGGCAGGCTATTCTAGAAAATTTTTGTGTCAAAGTCACTCATTGGACCCTTCGCTGGTTGTCTTTTGCGGGTTGGGTTCAGTTGCTCAAATATGTGGTTCAGGCTCTCCCTCTTTATAGGTGTATGATTCAGGTGGCACCGATGGGTTTTTTTAGGGATCTTGATTCCCTAGCAAGAAAATTTTTATGGGCTAGTAGTTTATTATCTTCCAAGTGGAGCTTTGTTAGATGGGATGTTGTTTGTAGCCCAAAACAATTTGTTGGTCTTGGGTTAAGGAAGTCGTTGTTGTCTGGTATGACTCTGGTTGCTAAATTGTATTGGTGTTGGTGTGTGGAACAAGATCAGGTGTGGGCAATATTTTTGACTCGAAAGTACTTTCCTGGGCTTCCTCAGAGTGATATCCCTCATTACAGCTTAACAGGGAAGGGATCTATGATTTGGAATACTCTCAAGAAAGGGGCTGCGCTCGTTAAGGGTGGCTTATTCTAGATTTGCAAGAGTGGGTCAGAGGCACATTTTTGGCATGACACTTGGGATGGTCACCCTCCCATTGTTTCCTCATTTGCTTACTTTGTGCCAGAGGTTCTGTGAAGCTAGATGGTCGAGGGTGTGCGACTTTAAGTCTCTTTCTTTTTAGGGGAAGTTGGTGGAGGCGAGATGGAAGAATCCTGAGGAATGGCCTATTGCTGGTTTGCAGGAGGAGTGCGCTGAGCTTCATTACATTCTTTCTTGTCGCAGTTGTAGCTCCCTCATGGATGAGGATGTGTTGGCTTGGTTTCCTAACCCCAAGGGTGCTTACACTATTTCTTCTGAGTATCAGGAGTTGCTTTCCCAACAGATTGAGGGGGTGGAGGTTCATTGGTGGAAGAAAGCTTGGAATAAGTTTTCTTGGCCAAAGTGTAATTTCTTTGCTTGGACTTTGGCTTGGAATAGGTGTTTGACTTGGGATAATATCTGAAAGAGAGGTTTTTTAGGCCCATCTAGGTGCATTCTTTGCAGGTGTGGGGAGGAGGACTCTCCTCACTTGTTCTTCTACTATTCCTTCACCTTACAGCTCTAGCATTTATGGTGGGGTGTTTGGAAAAGCCCATGCATTCATGCCTCCTCCCTGGTTGAGTTTTGGATTAGTCTAGGGAGGCCCCCCTCCTCAGCCTCTTTCTTGCATGATGTTTGGTATGTTGGTCCCATCTTTCTTCTTTGGAAAGTTTGGTTGGAAAGGAATCAAAGAATCTTTTGGGGTGAAAAATTGGGGATTCAACAGGTTTGGTTTAGAATTGTGGGAATGATCTAGGAGACAGTCGAAGCTAAAGGTGAGATTGTGCTGCCGTTAGAGAAAGGAGATGCTAAGATGGTTGATCGGTTGGGAATTCAGGGGATATCTTCAGCATCTGCTTGCATCAAGAGAGGTAGGCGTGTGAAGCAAAAAGTTCAAAGGGTGGGGAGCTGGTTTCCCCCTCCGGCTAGCTTTCTAAAAATTAATACGGATGGTTCATCTAGGGGAAATCTTGGACCCACTGGGATTGGCGGGGTTGGTAGGGATTCTTTAGGATCGGTGGTTTTTCTTTTTTCTACTAATGAAGGGATACAAACTGTTAATAAGATGGAAGGCTTGGCTATTCTCTGTGCTTTGAAGTGGGCGTATGCTTTAGGGTGGCGTAAGGTTATTTTTGAATCTGATTCTCAAGTGTTGGTCAATTTACTTCATGAAAAGAAGATTTCTGATGTTAGCTGGCAATTGGCTATGATGGTACAAAAAATATTACAGATTAGCTCTTTGATGGAGTCGGTGTCCTTTGTCCATATTCCAAGGGAATGGAATAGGGTAGCTGATTGTCTGGCCAAATGGGAGTCAGAGAATATGGTTGGTCGGAAGATCGATGGGTGGGAACATGTTTCCCATGAGTTATGTCAGGATTTGGAGAGGATTCTTGCTGAGGATGGGAGTGGTATTGGGGAAGGGTGATTTTGTTCCTAGATTTTCTAGTGGTTTCATTTGGTTCCTGGGGCTTTGGCCCTTTGCTGTTATGTAATGCTTTGTTCTGATTTTCAATAAAGTTTTTACCCCTTTTATTAAAAAAAATTGCTAATGCATTACACCAACAAATCCACTCTTCTTGTCAATCAAATTTTTCTTATAGATCCACCCTACAAAATTAAAATGGGTAAACCCAAAAAAGTGATTTACAATTTGAATGAGGAAGGAAAACTTGTAAAAAATGGCCCCATGCCAAAAATTTTCATCCTAGGGGTTCAAACGAACCAAAAAAGGATTCACTTGAATGAGGGTTCAAGCGAACCCATTTAATACATGCATGGAAAAAAATAAAATGAAAACCCCTTTTGGTGAGTGGTTTCAAATGAACCCTGGCTCGCTCAAACCCTTGGGGGTTTGCTCAAACCCCCCTTTTCCCTAATTTTTGACCTCGCTCACAAAAAAATCAAAATTTTTACACTTCAAAGCTTAGTTTGAACATGAACATGGCCGAGAATTCACAAACCCAACTTGAATAAAGTAGTCCTTAGAACGAGCTATCCAACGAATATAATTTTCATATGGTTTGGTTTTATTATGTATTTATTTTTTTAGTTTTATTAAACATAGGTTTTTCACCGAAAATCAAGGTCTCTATTCTGCACATGTGGAAAAATAGTAGATTATCAACTTTTTTTTCTTGAAAAAAATGAGTGCACCAAATATTGAAGTCCTTAATCCAACAAAAAAAAAGAATTTTGATACATACAAAAAATGTTACACGTTATACGGTCGTGCTATGTGTGAATTGTAATTGGTTTGACATCGAAACTTGATGAAAGAAAAAATATTCAATAAAAAAATATTTAACCAAGTGGAAGCACTAGATATTGGAGTTACAAATCTAAATTTGAAATAATTATAATTTCATCCTTCATGGAAAAAAATTTATGCATTATACAGTGAGCGTCACTTTTTAAAAATGTTGCTTTATGAAAAAAACTAGTTTTCAAGGGAGATGGAAAAAGAAGTGCAATATAATTCTAATTTTTTTGAAAAGAATATATTTATAATCTACAGACAAAATTTCACAAAACTCTAGTTTGCATCATCTTCAAATTCCTCATGGTTTAGCCACTATAGGTGCCCGAAAGTGAAGATTTAGTTAAAAATAATAATTTCATTGTCCAGTTTGGCCAAAAATTGTAAACCACTATTATGGGATCACCCCAAATCACAATTATCTGCTCAAAGTAATTTAACTACTTTATTGAAATATAACCATGAACACATAATACAATCTTAGGGAAATTGAAATGATAGAATCAAACATACTTTGTATTATTGAATTCATATGATCAAATCTGTACAAATTTGGAGACAATTTGATGACATTTATGCTTTACTTGCACAAAATGATCGATATTTACTCATGAAATCAACAATTACAACTTACAAACTGAATTCATGACTCAGACTCAGACTTTCTCTATCTACCTAACCCATACAAAAATTAAGAACCCCTTACAATGAGAAGAGAATGAGAATAAAAAGAAACAAAAGAAGCCCATGAACTAATTCGTTGATGACATCTGGAAGCTTCATCCACAATTAATCAGCAACAAGAAATATCTAGAAAATCCTCTCTCTTCTCTCTTCCTCTTGCAACAAACTTTTCCTCTATTTTGATGTAGAAAATTCACTCTTGCTTAGCAATAGAAAATTTCCCCTATCCGTGAAAACCAACACCATTTTACCCTGTTGTTGATAAAGCTTTTCTTGTGAAAATATTTTATTTATGCACTTTACTTCTAGCAAATAATAATGGTCTGTGTTTATAAAGTGAACAATAAATTCACTTTACCCTAGTGAATATTTAATTCACTTTATCTCACCAGGCAAAATAAATTTTTTTCCCATGCCACTTCGTGTGCTATTTAAAATCTTGCATTTCACTGGGAAATTAAAAGATTTTACCCGTGACTCTTTTCTCACATTTTACTCAACATTTAAAAATTATGCCCAACAATAGTTTCTATCTTCACCAACATGAGAACTTCTAAAATTTATCTAGCTGCTTTAAAATTCTTACCAATGACACTTTCACTTTTTATTTAAAATATTTTCCCCCTCCTGCCTTTTTGTATTGTGCAACTAAGAATATTTGTCTTATGTGAAACTTTTAAAATTTCATGGCCACCAATCTTTAATATCTCCCATGTGTTACTTTTCACCTTATTATAAAACCTTTCCTTTTAAAAAAATAAAAACTTTAAAAGTTTTACCTCGAGCTTGTAAAACATTTTCCCTCTCTTTACCCTTATTTAATATTTAAAACAATGCTTTTAAAATGAAGACATTTAAGCATTTTTGGGAAACTTTACTTTTCAACATTAAAATATTTTAATGTTTTTTGTATCTCCTCATGCCCACTCCAAGCCTACCTTCTCCACATCACGCACACCTCACAACCTCAAAGAAGACAATTTATTTGTGTGAACTGGCGAGGTGTAGCCTTGATTAGTCCACATCTCCTCGATTTAAAATATGAAGCTCTTAAAAATTATATCAAACCTTTAAAAACTTTTTCCTATGATTTTAAAAATAAGGAAACTCCAAGCCCACCCAAGCTCTTTCATCACACACCTCGTACTCCTCTTGTTGGCGTCACACTTAGCTCCACACAGTGTGCGAGATTCTTCCATCTAGCCTAAACAATGGTGGCAAGCAATGCCCAAATCAAATGTTTCCTGCAGCAAGTTTGATGGATGTGATTCTATCCTCCTTCTCATAGTCATTGATTGAAGCCCTCTACCTTAATTTCTCTCTGTAAAATCAAATTGGCCCCTTTAGCTAGCATACTGGAACTTCCATTTTGTGGATCTACCATTGCCTCAAATAATTTTGGGACATTTTCAATGCAAACACAAGCTCAAGTAGTCCTTGCACAATCAAAACCAACATATCAAATGGGACAAACAAATTAAAATAGCCACTCGTGTAGTTGTGAAAGCCATGAAAGCTGCCTCTAGACCAATCAAAAGCAAGAATTAAACTTGATTTGATTAAAAACATTTGAAAGTGCACTTTATGTTTTCCCTAAATGCCTCTATTATCCTTGCATAATATTTAAAATGTTCAAAATATTTTAAATATTAACATTTGAACTTTAGAAAAATTGTGACTTCTAATTACGATGTAGGCCATTTGGAGAAAATTCACTGCAGGCAAGCTAGGACACTAGGAGCTGCAAAAATATGTGTAGAATCATAATCAATTATTTAGAGAAAACCCATTTCCTCAAATTTTTCCCAGCCCTTAAAATTTAGGTATCTCCTTTGTAAAGTGGCCCATAGGACATGTTCACCACAACAAAAGTACATTAGAATAATGTAACAAATGACCTTCGTTCTTGATGAAAATGGAGCTATAGAGGTTTTATACCAAAACAAAAATGGGTTGTCATTAGAATCACAAAATTTGAAACTTTTTGGAACACCATTTTTGGCCCTATCGCAATCAGAAAGAATTTAAGTAACCCATGAAAACTTATCCTAGAGGCACGAAATTAAATAGGTGTGTAGACATTTGACCCAAGAATGCATTGCAATAAATATATTAGAAAAATGGATCCTGAGGTGAAAGATATTAATCAGCAAATTTGCTCACTCAGGCATTTATGCAACTGCCCTTGTTCAGAACCAATTAAAACTCACCAAATCACCAATTCAAGAAAATATCAAATCAACTTCTGAGAGGTTTCCACTAGAAATATAAGCTCATTTCGGTACACTGAGCACATGTGAAAGAGGAATTTTCTTCAATCATCATTCTTTGCAAGATATTAGGGGTCAAAGTTGACCACCTTGAAACATGTTGAAAGTGCAGGTGTATAATCAAGACAAATTGCATTTTTCTTTTGACTTGTTAGAAATAGAAAATCAGGTCATGAGGCATTGAAATTTCCAAGGAGGACATGAATGTATGGATAATGGAGAGAAACAATCCATTTATCTTGATGATAATCCAGTTGCAAAACATTAGCTCAAACAGGAGGCCACTTTGCAAGGCAGAGAGTTTGCAAACAACATAAAACGACCAAAACCCTCCAGCTTCGCTTTTTAAAACCCTATCAAAAATAATCATGGGAAGCTGAAAATTGACATGCCTATTCACATATGTCACATGAATATTTCAAAAAAATGGTTTGGATTGAAAATAAACTGGCTCCAAATTACAACCCTCCAAAGTGGGTTACTTGGGAAAATTTATCAGGTGCACTTCTGAGTGTGCAAAGGAAAAAATTTCAAAATGGGCACTTCAAATTTGGAAAAGTCGAAAGTCCCAATAGTGGCTCTAACTAGGGAAGTATTCCTCTTGTAGGCATAGGAATAATCCATATTTATGGGGAGTAGACCAAATGTCGGGTCCATTGGGTGTTCTCAAACTACTCCTTTATTCAACCTTTTTCAACTTCACTTGGTGACCCTAGGCCACCAAATGAAAAAGGGTAATCATTTCTTACCTCTATCAAACAGCAATATGTTAAAGGAGTTGATCTCCCTCAATTCATGCTTTCCTCCATTACACCACAACAATATGAGTGATTACACCTCTACAAACAAAAGTATGAAGTTTCCTTTGTGCAAGTGGAAACTTGCTCCCTATTTGGCTTTGTCATCAAGTGGCATCCAAATTACATAGAATACATCATTGCAACTCTCTTCATTTTCTGATTTTGTATCAAGTGGTAACATTTGAGGATAGTGATCAAGACCACATGAGAACATGGTCTTATCACATTCACTAAGCCCCTCATAATGATCATGCTTAGAAGAAATATCATGGCTGAAAAACAACATGCAATCCTCTTGTGTGTTGAGCAAAAATGTCAACATACATTTCATAAGCAGTGTCCTCTATTTTAAGCTCACACATGATGTCATATTACTCTTTAGAGCACTATACCATTCCATATGGGATGTCTCAACTAAAGATTCAGATAATTCAAAATTTAAGCCTGAGCCAAAAGTTTCACCTTGATTTTTCCTAACATTTTCATTGTCTAAATCATTTTGAATGCTATCATTTTTGGGATTAATAGAGTCATCAAAAAGAATTTCAAGTGCATTATTAGCTTCATGTGCACTATTAGTTGATAGGCATATTGATCTATGTGACAAAGACTCACTGTTATCTAAAAATTGTTCATTAGCAATGAAGCTAGAACTTTCATTCTCTTTCATACTAATGCATTCTTCATTCAAAGAGAACATTTCCATTTGCATACTATGAAGATGAGAAATATTATCAGAGAAGGAACCATATTCAATTTCATATCGATTAACCTCACATCCATTGTCATTTGCATCATATGACTACTCCACACATTGATCAAAATGTTTTGCAATGTCAACACAAACTAAAAAATCCATCAAATTGTTTCACATTATCTATGGTTGATAATGTTGATCCTAAATCCATGTGTTCGTCATAGTGTATAACTTGAGCAATCAATAATGAAGTCCTTCCTTCATCAATGTGCACATCATCATTCTCTTCATGGGTAGCTAATATTCCCATCCTTGCTTCATATAAACAATCATGAGAAGGAAAGACATAAGCACGTTCCTCAACATCTTCATCATTTCCAACACTATGTTCATGATAAAAAAAATTGAACACACATAAGCTTATCTTCAAATTCTTCATCATTCACAGAATTGACATGCTCCATTGATGTCAAACCTGAATTACATTCTAAGTTTGCATCAAATGGGATTCGATCATTCACTTGGAGGAAAGTGACTTCATCAATAGTCATATTATTGCATTCTTTAGGTGAATAGAGTACCTCTAGATCATCCTTATAGGAGCATTCATAATCATCAGAAGAGAAATCAGTTTGGTTTTCATTGTAATCCTTATCAAAAGAAGACTCATGATTATATAAATCATACTCAAATTCTGCATAATGAGTGCTTGAACTTTCATCTTCAATTTATTGATCACTGATTTGTGATGAGATGCCAGTAATACTTGCATTATTTTCACTGATTAAAATGTGACATGGAATGACATCTTATATCTCTTCTACTTATTCATCCCCAAAGATATTGTAAGAAGAACTTTCATACATATCTATTTTCTCATGATACCATGCATCTTCATCTTCATCACTTTTGCAAGGATCTACACATGTGTTGATTGTGAGCTTCTTACAATTAATATCCTCATCCATGGAACATGGATCTTCATTTTCTGATACACTCTTTTCACTTTTATGTATCATGTTCTGATTGTTCTCGATAAGATAGCTACTATTTTTACTTTGAGAAACCACATTTTTTGCATAATCATGTTGGGATCCCTCAACAACCTTTATCCAATCAAGAACTTGATCCAAACTATGAGGCTTCAACCCCTTTAGCAAAGTACTCAACCCAGACTCATATATTTGACAAAACAAATCAATGCACCTTGAATCATTACGCCTGAAATTTATGGGGAATTTCAACAAAGCATCCACAAACCTTGAGAATAGATCATGTGGTGATTCTCCTTGGTGTCTTTTCATTGTAGAAAATCCTTGAACAAAAGGCGTTTGATCAACATTGCTCAAATTATGTTGACATTTAGCTTGAGGCTTACTATGATGTGTATGTTGTGGTGATGGAGAAATCAAAATAGCATAAACATTACCATTATGACAATCATTTCTATTATCTGATCCATGAGTTCTATTTGCATGAGGTAGGTTAGGATGGCCATCACTCATAGCCCTATGTCCTTTCATCATTGAATATCTCAAATTGTTCTCAATATCTATAGCAATTTGATATTCTTGGTGTAATTTTGTAGGCTCTTTATCCCTCAATAGACAACTCAACTTTTTATCAAATGTACCCAAGTACACGACCAAACATTCTGCATCATTTGGTCTTATTCTTTCTAGGATCTCTCTTATTATCTTTGAAAATTTGAGATTAAATGAGGGGACTAACTCATCTTCTCGTTTCACCATGTTCATGAACTTTCATCTTATTAAGATTGGATCAATCCTTTCACCAAACTACTCCATGAACACCACTTTGAACTCCTCCTAGGAATAGATAGAGGATGCTAGTAAATAAGAGAACCAATCTCTTGCATCTCCTCTTCGGCACTGAACAAATAGTCTCATGATCACATCTTCATGATCTACCTCAGTCTTCCATAAAATTATTGAATTCTTCTAGATCTTTATGTGTTGATTCAGGCTTATCACTAATGAATCTTGGTAATTTATCTTTGACTTTAGCTAGAAAAAAATTTGGGTAACCACCGATCTCATTGAAATTGATGGCTATGTACCTTTCAGTGCTGAAATTTCTTTGACAATCTAGCTGGGACTGATCACAAACCATGGTTGCACTAGGAACCATATAGGGATCATATGTTGATGCATTTTGACATACCTCTTTCAAATTTCACATATAAACTCTAGATAGTTAATCATTCATTTCCCTACTTCTATCTTTCATCATGATCTTAGAATATCACAATGCATAATTAAAATGCATCTAAGCCTAAGATCTATTTAGTGGGAATATTTCAAGAACCAACATACTTTCAACATAATACATAGGCTGTAAATTATAATTCAGAAGTATGCAAACTTAATTCTATTGTCCTTTCCCTTTTTTAGTGCTAATTCACTCAATAGGAAACCAATTTTTTTTCCTAAGATGTTCAAATATGGTTCACACACAATTTTCTTGAAAACCAAAAGTGAAAAATACTTGGAAATGTTGCAGTTGCTGCAAATTGTTCTTCTTGACTAGAAATACTATAGATCCAAAACTATATTCATATCTTCATCAAGTTCTTTTGATAGAGTCACCCTCTCTTCATAGAGGATTGAAGTTCAAACAACATGAAGTTCTTTAAGAAAAATATCTCCTTCTAAGTTCCTTTCACCAGAAGAGCACCATAGATCATGAAATCTTTAGGTTCATTGCAACAAATTATTTCTGTAGGTTTGAATTCCTTCAATATTTGAACCAAATGTTTAGATTAGTGAATAACCAACTATGCAAATGATATGACTATATAATAGAGCAGTCTATAATTGGAGATTCAAAGTTTTCCCCAATAGAGTCGCCATTATGTTGGTGTTCCAAATCAATCTGTCCAATGAATCCTATAGAGTAGCCACTTTCTAATGCTCAAACTCAAAGGTGGATTTGGCCAACTAATAAAATTCAGTCAAAAACTAAAATCTCCTACACTTTTGGCTTTGCAAGACCAAGGTGGGTCTCCCTATACAATGCCTAAAAAACTCAGTTCAATTATACACAAGCATTGCTTTTTATAGTAGATAATTCCCAATTCAATTATACCAAAGAAAGCATTAACAACTTCAAATCTATCTAAATTATTGGTGTCTCAACACTCACTCAGTAATTGGGAAGAAAAATTCAACACTAAACCTCAACCAAATAACAAGGATTTAAAATGATTTTGAATTTATAACTTGTTTCTAAAATGCACTAAGTTGAATTAAAAATCAATGCCTAACTTTGGGCCATGTAGTCAAATGCATAATCATAAAAATAATTCATCAGTAAATAAAATTCAACCTATGGATTCAAATTGCTAATGCTTTACACCAACACATCTACTCTTGTTTTCAATCAAATTTTTCTTATAGATCCACCCTGCACACTTAAAATCACAATTATCTGCTCAAAGTAATTTAACTAGTTCATTGAAATAGAACCATGAACAAATAATACAATCTCAGGGAAATTGAGATGAAAAACTCAAACATACTTTGTATTATTGAATTCATATGATCAAATGTGTACAAATTTGAAGACAATTTGATGACATTTATGCTTTACTTGCACAAACTAACTGATATTTACTCATGAAATCAACAATTAAAACTTACAGACTCAATTCATGACTCAGACTCAGACTTTCTCTATCTACCCAACCCATACTGAAATTCAGAACCCAATACAATGAGAAGAGAATGAGAATAAAAGAAATAGATGAAGCCCATGAACTAATCCATTGATGACATTTGGAAGCTTCATCCACCATTAATTAGCAACAAGAAATATCTGGAAAAACCTCTTTCTTCTCTCTTACCCTTGCAACAAACTTTTCCTTTGGTTTACTGTGGAAAATTCACTCTTGTTTAGCAATAGAAAATTTCCACTGTCTGTGAAAACCAACACCATTTTACCCCGTTGTTGATAAAGCTCTTCCCGTGAAAATATTTTATTTATGCCCTTTACTTCTAGCAAATAATAATGGTCTATGTTTATAAAGTGGACAATAAATTCACTTTACCCTAGTGAATATTTAATTCACTTTATCTCACTAGGCAAAAGAAAATTATTGCCTGTGCAACTCCATGTGCTATTTAAAATATTGCATGTCATCGGGAAATTAAAAGATTTTACCTATGGCTCTTTTCTCACATTTTACTCAACTTTTAAAAATTATGCCCAAAAATAGTTTATGTCTTCACCAACGCAAGAACTTCTAAAATTTATCAAGCTACTTTAAAATTCTTACCCATGGCATTTTCACTTTTAATTTAAAATGTTTTCCCCCTCCTGCCTTTTGTATTATGTAGCTAAAAATATTTGTCTTATGTGAGAGACTTTAAAAATTTCATGGGCACCTATCTTTAATATCTCCCATGTGTTCATTTTCACATTATTATAAAACCTTGCCTTTTAAAAAAATAAAAACTTTAAATTTTTTACCTCGGGCATGTAAAACATTTCCCCTCTCTTTATGTTCATTTAATATTAAAAACAATACTTTTAAAATGAAGACATTTAAGCATTTTCGGGCAACTTTACTTTTCAACATTAAAATATTTTAATGTTCTTTGTATCTCCTCGAGCCCACTCCAAGCTTACCTTCTCCTCCATTTAAAATATGAAGCTGTTAAAACTTATATTAGACCTTTAAAAAAAATTTCCCATGTGTTAAAAAACAAGGAAACTTCGGGCCCGCCCAAGCTCCTTCTTCGCACACCTCACACTCCTACTAGCGTCACACTTCACACCGTGAGGTGTACGATATTTTTCCATCTTTCTTGAACAATGGTAGCAAGAAAATGCTAGAATCAAATGTTTCCTACAACAAGTTCGATGGATGTGATTCTATCCTCCTTCTCATAGCCATTGATTGAAGCCCTCTGCCTTAATTTCTCTCTATAAAATGAAATTGACACCTTCACCTGGCATCCTAGCACTTCCATTATGTGGATCCACCATTTCCTCAAACAATTTTGAGACATTTTCAATGCAAACACAAGCTCAAATAGTCCTTGCACAATCAAAACTAGCATATCAAATGGGACAAAAAAATTAAAATAACCACTGGCGATGAATTTTCATGTAGCTATGAAAGTCATGAAAGCCACCTCTAGACAAATTAGAAGAAATAATTAAATTTGCTTTGATTAAAAGAATTTGAAAGTGCACTTTATGTTTGCCCTAAATTGCTCTTTTATCCTTGCACAATATTTAAATGATTCAAAATATTTAAAATATTAACATTGAACTTTAGAAAATTTGTGACTTCTAATTATGCTACAAGTCATTTGGAGAAAATTCACTGTGGGAAAATTGGGACACTTGGAGCTATGAAAATTTGCATAGAATCATAATCAATTATTTAGAGAAATTCCATTTCCTCAAATTTTTCCCAGCCCTTAAACTTCATGTATCTCTTTTGTAAAGTGGCCCTTGGGATATGTTCACTACAACACAAGTACATTAAAATAATGTAACAAATGACCTCTTTTCTTGATGAAAATGGAGTTGTATAGGTTTTAGACCAAAAAAAGAAATGGGTTGTCATTAGAATCACAAAATTTGAAACTTTTTGGAACACCATTTTTGGTGCCCCTGTTACGATCAAAAAGTAATTAACCCATGAAAACTTATCCTGGAGGCATAAAATTGAATAGGTGTGTATAAATTTGACCTAAGAATACATTGTAACAAAAAACTTGCAAAAATGGATCCCAAGGTGAAAGATATTAATCAGCGAAGTTGCTCACTCAGGCATTTTTGCAACTGCACTTGTTCAGAACCAATTAAAACTCACCAAATCACCACTTCAAAAAAAATCAAATCAACTTCTGAGAGGCTGCCACTGGAGATATAAGCTCATTTAGGTACACTGAGCATGTGTGCAAGAGAAATTTTCTTCAATCATCATTCTTTGCAAGATATTAGGGGTCAAAGTTGACCACTTTGAAACATGTTGAAAGTGCAGGTGTAAAATTAGGACAAATTGCATTTGCTTTCAACCTAGTAAAAATAGAAAATCAGGTCATGAGGTGCCAAAAATAGAACAAGGAGCACATGAATGTGGGGAGAGTGGAGAGAAACAATCCATTTGTCTTGATGATCATCCAATTGAAAAACATTAACTCAAACAGGAGGCCACTTTGCAAGGCAAAGAGTTTGCAAACAACAGAAAAATGCCAAAACCTTCCAGCTTTTTTTTTTAAAAACCCTACCAAAAATCATTATGGGAAGCTTAAAATTGACATGCATTCTCACATATGTCGCATGAATGTGTCCACAAATGGGTTTCTCTTGAAAATCAACTGGCCCAAATTACGACACTCTAAAGTGGGGTACTTGGGCATATTTATCAAGTACACTTTTGAGTGTGCAAAGGCAAAATTTTCAAAATGGGCACTTCAAATTTGGAAAATTTGAAAGTCCCAACATGCTCTTGGCCCTTCATGACTTGAGGCCTTGAACATTATCGGTCCCCCTCTCTTACATTTTTGGTGAACCCAACGCGAACCATTTTGGTTCTATTTTGTGATACTAAAAGTTTCTTTCCTCATATTCTAGGAGTGTTGTAGGTGTGAGAATTGTGAGGTTGTCTCCTTACAACCCAACCTATGACCCCTAGTTGGTGTAGTTGAAAGGTTTCAAAGGTTTTGCATAATGAAAGCTTCATTGGGTCACCATCTTATCATTTGGCCTTTAGGGACTCTGTGAAAGTATCGTCTAGTTTGCGTAATACCCTCCTTCCTGCATCAACCTATCCCCTTTACATAGCCTTTGGAAAATGGTACTGGTATAACCTTCACTTGACAAGAAATGCCGAGGGTTTTGATAGGGAACCATCTCCTCACTAAATCCCTGCTTGGATCAACGAAAACATCGTAGCAGGTGTTCTTGTTGATCTGACATCTCAAGTAAACATCATAACCGAGGAGATCATGTTGATTAATTTTTTACATAAAGATGGGTACGATGCACCTGTGAGCACCAAACAATGGGACTAGTATAACCTTCACTTCACAAGAAATGTCAAAGGGTTTTGATAGGGAACCATCTCCTCGCTAAATCCTTTCTTGGATCAACAAAAACATCGTAGCGGGTGTTCTTGTTGATCTGACGTCTCAAGTAAACATCATAACCAAGGAGATCATGTTGATTAATTTTTTACATAAAGAGGGGTACGATGCACCTATAAGCACCCTCCACATGCATGATGGGATTTTTGTGCTCCCTTTGGGTAGTATTGTCTTATTGGTCTTGGTTGGACCTAAATTTGTGAAGCTCAGGTTTGATATTATCCCTAGGTCTAAACTCTTTAGAGTGAAATTGGGTATCCCTTGGTTCATGGCAATGAATGCAATACCCTTGGTCGTGCATAAATGTTTAAAATTTATCCATGGGGGTTTTGTGCATGTAATTCATGACATTGATTACAAAACGTTGGTTGCTCTTCTTAGCTACTCCTTGGACGACTCTTGGCTTATGCTCATTGGTCCTCTTCCACCTAGGATAGACCTCCTACACCAAACATATAAGAAATAAAAGAAAGGGCACCAGAGGCTCAAAGTGAGATACCCTCCATTTCCTTATGTTGTTTCACATAGGGCTTCCTAAAAGCTAATAGTAATGTCGCTAAGGCATGTAGGAGGGAAGAAGAGAAGTGGTCTCGTGATCCTTCTCCTTCCTCTTCTACTAGTCAGTCTAACACTTCTTTTCACTATGTTATGCTGCCATTAGATTATGTTCTATGCTTGCAAGAGAATCATATGGTGCCTGCTTGGTGAAAGCCTAAGTGTCCTACACTTGAACTTCCTATTCTACCCATGGAGCCTAGGCACATTCAATATAGTAGGAAGAAGGCCTCCTATGGAGATTCCTCTTTATGCTGACCTTTGTAATCTCCTATTGCTCCTACTCCCAAAGTAGTGAACAAGAAGAGGCCCGCTACCGAGTCTCTTGAGCCAACTCTTCCTGTTGCTTCTCAACACCCTCCTCTTGCTCTTGTATAGGAATATATTCCTCTACCAGGGACCGATGTAGTGGATGTTCCCATGGTTGAGCAAGAGCTTTATGTTACTTCGTAGCCTCTATCCTCTAGTTCAAAGAGTTTTAGAAACTGACTTGCACATGAGGGAAAGTGTCGGTGAAACCCTCTTCTAGCTTAACAGGTCACCTCACAGAGGAAGGAAGAAGAGATGACTGGCCTTGATTTAGGGCCTTCTACATCATCTTTCTCTCTCCTTCCCTTTGCTTCCCTTCAGTCTAGTTCTAGATCACTTCTGACTTCCACTATGAGTACAAATGCACTTGAACCCAAGGGGGTGCAGGTTTTCATCGCTCCTTCGATGGAGCCAACTTTGCTGATGTCTATTCCAAATGTCCCACCTTTCTCAAGACTTGTAGATATGATGAACACCTTGATGGTGTCTACTACAGTTTTCTCCTCCTCTTCCTCTACACCTCTTGCCTTGTCTATGGGGAGCTCACATCCCTGGGTGAAGTAGAAGGTGGAGGGTAGTTCCTCCTACAATAAGGAAAAAAAGAGGATCCCACCTTCTTCACAAGGTGGTCCCGTGCTAACTTGTTTTGTCCTACTGACAAAACCAATCTGACTTCCCTTAAGTTCGTCACCATTCCTGAGTTGTTCGATGAGCCTATTGTGAATCTTGGCCGCAACCTATCCTATCCATTAAGGTTAAACATGACACTCCTATAAGGTGCATGTTTAACTGGTGGATGAAGTTCTAGCCTTTTCAATGATCTTCGTGAAATTACTGACTCTAGCTCCATAAGAGCTTAGCAAAGAGGACCTTGTGGGGCCCTCTTCCTTAGCCCTTATTGTGGGAGGACTAGATGCTCCTCCCCTTAACATTACACCACTTTAGGCTCATCTTCCTACAATGATATAGAGTGGGAAGCAAATGACCTCTTGGTCAATTAGTGTTAGGGGAGGTCCTCTTCTTGATGTTTAGATTAGATGTGTGTGTGTTGTGATTTTCTCCCATGATCATGCTATCTTTTCTTGGATGACCCTCATCACCCCTATTGGTGCTTGGATATAGGCTTGGTTTTTGTGTCATAAACCTTCCTCTATTTGTATCATCATTCTTCCATGTTTGTGCTTGATTTTCAGTAAATTGGGGATGATGCAAAGCATTGGGGGAATTTAGGCTTCCCTTCCATGTTGACCCATTTTTTAATTTTTACTTTGTCTTCTCGTGCATTCTTCACATGGTCTAATATAGTAGGGGTTTGATGAAATTTAATTTATATAATATTACTATACATATATATTTATGAGCAATTTTGACCTTGAAATATCAGGCTACCCCTATTCCCTTTTTTTTTTTTCCTCTTTTGTTTCTCTTTATCTTTCTCTCTTCTTTTCTTGAGTTATCCCTCTCATGTGTGACAACGCCACTTCTACATCTTGATTTTCAAAAAATGCATTCATTTCCAACAAATTTTTCTTGGAAATCCTCATAAATGTTCCTTTTCAAAAACAACATTCAAATTAGGAATCCTTTTGAAAGAACTTGAGAATTTTCACCCGACGTGGGAGCAATTATAATCTTCCCCTCGCTTGGGGGTATTCTCTTCAACCTCTACTTTGTCTTCTCAACCTGATTTTCTAATCTGAATTTTTGAATTCTACATTGTAGATGCCCTTTAATGATCTTCAAAACAAGGTGAAAACTTGGATGAATTTGCACACTAGACAAATTATTTCCAATATTTCTCCTTAGAGGGTCTTCAACCTAGATTTACAAATCACACACTAAAGAGGAAAGAATGTTGTTTTGGTAACCAAACCTTGTAATGAAATCAAATGTAAAGGAGGAATGATGAATGAAAAAATGTAATGTAGCAACTCACCAAACCCTAGGAATAAAGTACTTCAAACATGTATGAAATAACTCCAATGGATGGAGATCTTAACTCCTACTTGAATGTTGTAGATCTTGAATTGAATGCTTGCTTGAATCATGATATCCTACATCACAATTGTTATCTCAAACACAAGCATGATGCATGATGACTTTGACATGATGCTTGATGATTGAATAATACTCTAAAACACTTAATAATCAACTCTTGAAGACTCTTGAATGCTCTTGTAAACTCTTGAATTCTATTGTGATCTCCAATTTGCTAGAATGTATGAATACTTGAAAGCTTATGAGAAAATAAGTGAAATAACCTTGTATTTATACTTGTTTATGCAAAATTTCCCAAAATCACAACAGTACAAGCTGACATCAGATCTAGGAGAATAAAATCCTGCCAAGAATTTGAATTTAATTTAATTTTAAGCCACACAGGACTCATACACTAGAAGTGTCATATGAGTCCCATTAGGCTAGGCTATGGGACACATTTTGCAAGAAATGCTTAGATTCATGTGAAATAGGGATTGGGGCCCTAAAATCTAGGTGGGACCCCTATGTCCAAGGTGGTGTATGAGTCCCAAATCAATAAATTTGGGCCACACAATCCAAAAATATTAATTTATGATTGGTTATTATATATGTGTCAAGATTATCCTTAGAAAGATGTATTAAATGAGGCCTGTGGATGCAAAACAAGGGAAAATAAGGCATAAAGAAACCCAATTAATTAATGAAAACCCTGATTAGTGTGAAAGTGCAGTACAACACTTTACAACCCTTTGAATAAGGCACAATAAGGTTTATTTAGCTCACAAGGGCCCAAGCAAGTGTGAAAATGTAATAGACAATATTTTTTGACACTACAGAGATATTAAGAATGCTAATACCACAAGGTATAGAGATTCCTAGGTTTGATAAATATGGAGGAAAAGGAGATCCTTCTAACCATGTTTTCACTTACACTACTCTATGTAGTGATTTTGTCCTTGAAGATAAGCTCTTGGCTAAGCTTTTCTTTAGGTCCTTGAAAGATACCACTTTAGAATGGTTTTCCTTGTTACCAATTAACTCAATTTGTTCATTCAATGAACTTGTTGATGCCTTTATCAACCATTTCCAAGTGCACATGACTCCTAAGATGCTTGATGAAATTTAAGCAAAAGGATGATGAAAAGGTTATTGACTTCATTTCATGCTACAAATCACTTTATTCCCAAGTCTATGTAAAGATTCATGATCCTCACCTTCAAAGAATGTTCATTGAGAATTGGTGTAGGGGCACCAAAGAAAATTCATGTAAATAAGGTCTTTGATAGGATTTTGGTGTGTAAATTATTTTAATCATTAAAATAAGGTCATAATAGACCATTTCTAATGTTTAAGTCATTTACGAGTTAGTTTGAGTTCATATTGTCATATTTTGCAATATTGCCAAAATGTTGTCATGTAAAGTTGTAAAAAATGCAAATAAAGGAATACAAATGCTCAAGAGGTTAAAATGGTAGTTGGATCAGTTGAGTCAGTCATTTTTTGGTGTGAATATTTTAATTATTCCAAAAGAAGGATCGACACAAGGTTGAAGATTTGTATGAGAAGTTGAAACACTAAAATTCCCTATTTTGCATTGAATTTTTTGTGTATTTTCCTAAAAAGTTGCTGCTCCAAGCGATTGTATGGCCCTAAACATCCTTCATTTGATATGAAATGAATTCTAATTTATAGTGGATGGAGTATTCTTCAATTTGGTAGTTATTGGGTAGATTTTCATTAAGTATTGTGATACTTTGAAGGTTTTTTCTCTAGGAGGGTCTGAACACCCTATTTAAGGAATTGACAACATTCAAAATGAACTAATAACCCATTCCACCATTAGTTATAAACCTGATAGAATTGGTCATCTAGTTATTTTTAGATGTCCATGGGGTTTTCAAGAGCAGGGAGAAAAGTTTGTAGAAGTTCAATTGCTGCCCTAGTTGAAATTCTTTAAAATTTTGGTGAAAAATGGTCCTTTGAATGTAGGGTTTGTACAAAACCTTTGGAATTGGTCATGTGATGGTGGAATAAGCATGCAAAAATTATATTTAAAGTGTTTGAAGGTTTGGTTAGAATATTAGTGGCCTAGGGTGTGGGTTTTCAATAAACCCTCATGCTTTCAAGCAAGAAATTGGCCGAAAGAAAGGGTTTGGTCTTTTGATAATTTTTTTATTGTTTTCCCTATTGAAAGTGGTTTATTATGAGTTTTTGTAACCTATTGAGAGTGTGGGAATAGATTTTGGTGGTTTTTGAGAAGGATTTATTGGAGTCACTTTGGAATATAGGCCTAATTGGGGCTTGTTGTTGCGAGACACTCAAGTTTAGGAAGGTACTTTTCAAAACAAGTATATTGGGTTTCTAGATATGTTAAATAATCCCTTCATGGTTTCTTGAAACTACTTTTAGTTTTTGGATATTCAAATTAGTTGGAAAACTATGCCCATTTTTGTCCTTTGGAATACTACTAGCCAATGAGCCTATTGTGAGTGAATGTTTGGGGAAATATAAGATCAAAGTTATTGAAGAGCTTCCTTGGCTTGATTTAGTCATCTTTATGATGTAAATTGTTTTTTGAAGGTTTAGTACTATACTTTGATTATAGTTTTGGGTGTTTAGTAGTTTGGAGATCCAAGTGTTTTGTGAAGGTAATGGTGAGCCAAAAAATGGATGAATGAGAAGAATTGTTTGAGTTTGGTTAAATTGTGATGTTTTGAAGGATTTACCTCCCTACTCTACATCAAGTGGTATCATAATAGGTAGTAGATCTTCAAAGGAGAAAGTTGTAGTTTGAAGCAGTGAAAGGTTGAAGGTTGAAGGACAAGATGCCACCAAAGAACAATCCAATGGCCAAAGAGGTTAAATAACTAAAATAATAGATGCTCTATAAGGAGAAGGTCTATAAGGAGTCTCAAGAAGCATCCCTAGCTAGAATAGCAGCCTTGGAGAAGAATCAGAGAAGAGGAATGGTCAGTGGTGACCAAAATGATAATGAGAATCAAGGTGAGAGTGATAACCCTCTAGTTGTAGTCCATGATGATGAGGACTTGGACCTTGAAGAGATGAGAATGGTCAAGATGCTAAAGGCTATCAAGGGGAATAATACTCCAAAGGTGAAAGTTGAAGTGCCTATGTACAGTGGTAAGATGGATAGTGAGGAAGTGTTGAGTTGGATAGATGCTCTTGATAATTTCCTTGAGTTTGAAGAAATAGAAGACAATAAGAAGGTGAAGTTTTCAAAAACTAAGTTGAAGGGCCTTGCCCTAACATGGTGGAACTCTGTTCAAAAGGAGAGAGTAAAGAAGGGGAAAACAAAGATAAGTTCATGGGACCAAATGGTAGCAAAGGTGAAGGCACAATTTCTACCTATAGACTATGCAATTCAGACCTTTAAAATGATGCAAAATTTAAAGAAAAGGGAGTTATATGTGATGGAATACACTTAAGAGTTCCATAGGTTGAGTATTAGAGTATGACATATTGAAGATGAGGTAGAAAAGGTTGCAAGATATTTGAATAGTCTTAGGTTCAATATCCAAGATGAAATTGGTCTCACAACACCTAGGACAATTGAGGAGTGTTTTTTAGTTGGTTGTTAAGGAAAAGGAAAGGATAAAAATAAGTCAAGAAAGACAAGGAAGAGGTAGAGGCAACACTAATAGAGGAAGAGGTTCAAGGAAGACCAATGAAGAGCAAGAAGATGCAAGTAAAAGTAAAGACCAAGTTGTTGATCAAAGAGGTGGTTTTAGAGGTTTCAAAGGAATATTTGGTGAAGGTAGAGGATCAAGCTCATTTTTAGGAAGGTGTTACAATTGTAATTGGTTTGGGAATCTAGCATGGAAGTGTCTAAATAAACAAGCTTCTACTTCAAGTGGAGGTGACAAAAGGGTTCAAATGGTGCAAGAGGATGATTGTGAAGGTGAAAACTCTTCTAGTTAGCTTGCTACTCTAGAAGTTGGAGAACTTTTGATGGTGAGAAGAACACTACTCCAAGTATCCAAGGAGAAGGAGACAACTCAAAGAAGGACACTATTTAGAAAAACTTGAAAATTATATGGAAAGGTATGTAAAGTTGTTGTGGATATAGGGAGTACTGATAACATGGTGTCAAATGAAATGGTTGATAAACTAAAGTTAGAATAGATTCCTTATGAAACACCATATAAAGTGTCTTGGTTAAATGACGATCAATCTATTTTGGTGAATGAAAAAGATTTGGTTGAATTTAACATTGGTGGATACAAGGATAGCATTCTTTGTGATGTGTTTCCCATGAATTGTTGCCATTTGTTACTTATAAGGCCATGGTAGTTTGATAGACATGCCATTTATGATGGAAGAAGCAATACATATCAGATTGAGAAAGATGGAAGAAATTTTACATTAACTCCATTGGTGGAAGATGTTAAGGAGAAAACCAAAGCAGCAAAGGTGATTATGTTGTGAAAGAAAGAGTTTGTGAATCTTGAGGGAGAAAAAAATGAAGAGATTGTACCTGCTACAAAAGGAGACGATTCTAGGATAGTAGGTTTGGAAAATGATCCAATATTGGAAGAAAAGAGGAAAGAGTTTGCAACCACTTCTACATTTGAAGGTATTAAAATAGTAAACTTGAAGAGTGAAATGAATTTGGAAGGCAATGGTATTGAGTTGAGGACCAAATCTAATAAAGAGAAGGTCAAGGATGAATTGATTGTGGATATGATTTTTTTATAGAAAAGCATGATGAGATTGTGATAGGGACAGTCCTTTGTCATTTGATTGTAAAAGAGGTTAGAGGGAAGTTAAATACTATCAAGATAGTGGTTTGTAAGTATGATAATACAATGATACTAGGGGTAGAGTACTTGAGGACAAAGATGAAGGAAGAAGGTGGATTGAATCAAGGTGATTTAAGGAAAAGGAAAGTGAACGAATTCAAGTGTGTAATAGTATTTAAGAAGAGGACAATCCAAGGGAAGAATGGAAAAGGTAAGTTTGTAGATATGAAGGTCAGTTTAGCATCAGTGTTAGATGAGAGAGAGTTCAAGGGGTATTCATGAGGTCAATTTGAAATGGTGCAAATAATGACGCACAAGAGCTTTTGGAGGTTAGAGAAATTAAGTGATCAAGTTGGGCAAGCTGCAACTTAGTCCTCAAAGGGACATGAGAACTTTTTTTAGGTTGGGTGTATGGTGTAGGGGAACCAAAGAAAATTAATGTAAATAATGTTTTTGATAGTATTTTGGTGTTTCAAGTATTTTAATAATTCAAATAAGGTCATAATATACCATTTCTAATGTTTAAGTCATTTAGGGGTCAGTTTGAGTTCATATTGTCATATTTTGCAATATTGTCAAAATGTTGTCATGTAAAGTTGTAAAAAATAAAAATAAAGGAATAACAATGGTCAAGAGGTTAAAATGGTAGTTGGATCAGTTGAGTCAGTAATTTTTTGGTGTAAATATTTTAATTATGCCAAAAGAAGGCTTGACACAAGGTTGGAGATTTGTATGAGAAGTTGAAATAATAAAATTCCTTGTTTTGCATTGAAATTTCTATGTATTTTCCTATAAAGTTGCTGCTCCAAGAAATTGTACAGCCATGAACATCCTCCATTTGATATGAAATGAATTTTAATTGATATTGGAAGGATTCTTCTTCAATTTGGTAGTGATTGGGTAGATTTTCATTGAGTATAGTGGTAGTTTGAAGGTTTTTTTCTCTAGGCGGGTCTGAACACCCTATTTAAGGCTTTGACAACATTCAAAATGAACTAATCACCCATTCCACCATTAGATTAGTTATAAAACTAGTGGAATGGGTTATATAGGTTATTTTTAGATATCCATTTGGTTTTTAAGATCATGGAGAAAAGTTTGTAGAAGTTAAGTTGTTGCACTAGTTGAAATTCTTTAAAATTTTGGTGAAAAATGGTGCTTTGAATGTAGAGTTTGTACAAAAACCTTTGGAATTGGTCATGTGATGGTGGAATAAGTATGTGTAGATGATATTTAATTTTTTTTTATGGTTTTATTATCATATTAGTCTCCTAGGGTGTGGATTTTCAATAAACCCTCATGTTTTCAAGCAAGAAATTGGCCTAAAGCAAGCGTTTGGTCTTTTGATAAATTTGTGATTATTTTCCCTATTGAAAGTGCCTGATTTTGAGTTTTTGTGACCTATTGAGAGTGTTGGAATAGATTTTGGTGGTTTTTGAGAAGGATTTCTTGGATTCACTTTGGAAAATAGGCCTAATTAGGGCTTGTTGGCGTGGGACAACCAAGTTTAGGAAGGTACTTTCAATAAAAGTATATTGGGTTTCTAGATATTTTAAAGAA
Source organism: Sequoia sempervirens (assembly GCA_007258455.2). Classification (NCBI taxonomy): domain Eukaryota; kingdom Viridiplantae; phylum Streptophyta; class Pinopsida; order Cupressales; family Cupressaceae; genus Sequoia; species Sequoia sempervirens. The sequence continues at coordinate 350,655,442 of VDFB02105785.1, forward strand.
GGCCTTAATGGGTTCTTGAAACTACTTTTAGTTTTTGGAGATTCAAATTGGTTGGAAAATTATACTCATTTATTTCCTTTGGAATACTACTAGACAATGAGCCTATTATGAGTGAATGTTTGGGGAAATGAAAGATCATAGTTATTGAAGACCTTCTTGGCTTGATTCAATCATTTTTATGATGTACAAGGTTTTTTGAAGGTTCAGTAAGGGTTTTTGTACACTGATTGTAGTTTTGGGTGTTTAGTAGTTTGGAGAGCCAAGTGTTTTGTGAAGGGAATGGTGAGCCAAAAAATGGATGAATGAGAAGAATTGTTTGAGTTTGGTTAAATTGTGATGTTTTGAAGGATTTTCCTCCCTCGTCTACATCAAGAACTTACAAACTATGATACAAGATAAGATTTTCATGATGATATTCATCTCCTTCATACACTTGTGTATTTCCCTTTGTGATTATCAAAACTCAGCTAGTAGTCGTGAAACAAAACCCACCTCTACTTGTCTTGAAAAGTTTTAATTTAAAAATAAATAAAAAATATCAAAATTTTAAGAAATAGAATAAAAGCTTCCTTCAACTAAACCCCCCTCAACCAACCCAACATGTTGATACACAAGTGGCTACTATAAAGAAGACAAATCCTTCTACATTTGGGGATTCGAACAGACAATTTACTCCCTTCCCTGATACCCTCCATAACACTATGTTGCAGCTTCTATAGAAGAACTTGATTTCCTTAACTCCTATTAGAACTCCTAATCCTAATAAACCTTTACCTTTGAACCTTAGATAAAAATCCTATTGTCATTTTCACCATCAAAATGGACATGATATGAAACATTATAAGCATTTTAAATATCTTGTGCAAGACCTCATTGATTCTAATCATATTCAAATTGGAGGTGTCAATGATCAAGGGAATAAGCCCATTTCCCCTCCCAACCAAAACCTAAAAATATTTACCAACCCCATGCCAAACCATAACATTTCATTTGTCAAGGCAAGTGAAACTAAGAAGAATAATGTGATGAATGTTGACATGGATGGTGAAAACATGGATACTAATGAATAATGTCCTATGGATAATGTGGTTGGATTGATTGAAATTCATTCTTGTAAGGGCCAAACTAAAATTCCTCTTGACATTGATTTTTCATCACAATATATAATAAAAAACACACTAGATGGTCCTCTTTACATAGCTAGTTGAATAAATGGCAAACCCACTAATGGGATATTAATTGATCTTGTTTATGGAGAGAATGTGATCATTGGATAATTATTACTTGTGCATAAAATCTACCAAGAAACATATGACATACAAAAAGCATAGATAAAAAACACAATGGTTTTTCTTTCCCTACAATTGGTTTGATCATCCTTCCTTTAAAAGTTGGACCGAAATAATTTGATGTCTCATTTTCCACTATCCCAGCATTGGATCAATTTCATGTGAAGCTTGGTTATCCACATATATGCAACATGGAATCCATTATGTTAGTTGTGCATAAATGTTTAAAGTTTCCATTTGACAATGAAATCTTTATTGTGCAATATAGTGGCTTTAATCTTGTGTCTTCCTGTGGGAAATTTTCTTTATATTTCTTTTGAACCAAACCTATGGAACCTATTAAACCTTGTGAGGGCTTATTTTTAAAATCACATAAAAAGTATAAGGAAAAAAAAAGTAGAATTATCCCTTTGAAAAATGCCTCAACCCATGATTGAGCCTCCTATCCTTGAGAAAACCATGATAGAACCAAGAGACCTTATGACTAACCAAGACCAACCCATGACATATCATTTTCCTATCTCCTACAAATGACCAAGAGACAACCAAAAAAAATCTATCAATCCTCCTAATATAAAACATGTTTACAAAGCTAAAGAGAAAGTGGTTGAATAGCCTCACATGGTTCCTTCTAAAGAAAAGAATCCTATGGTTGATAAACTCACTCCTACACAAACACAACTTGAAAATAATACCAAAATAAACATAAATGTTATAGAGCATAGGAATATATGTGGTGCTATTGGTCGAAGGTTAAATGAAGAGAACTGAAAGGTGGAAAATTGTTTGGCTTCCTCTCTTAGGTTTTAAGACCTAGAAGGACAATTTTCACTAACTTTCACTCAAGAACAGACCCTTGAGATCTCAATGAAAAGGAGAAAGATATCTTGTAAGAGGGCTATTCTAGGGGATGAATATGATCTAATAATGGGTTCACCATCAAGTTTAAACTTGGACAAGAAAATGAAATGCAAAACCCTAATTGAAGGAAAAGTAACCCTAAATGACCTAGAAAAAGTGAATGAAATAAAATAGAAAACTGAAGACAAGAACGTGTGCACCTGGGAAATTGGATATGGCTGAATGGAGGTCTCAATCACTAGAAATTCTACTTTTAATACTGATTAGAACTCATTTTCCAAGCTGGGTGAATTATTCCAATTTCTAGAAAATTGTGTGGGAACAGGAATCTAGAAAAAGGGTATCCAAATTTGTAAAAACTTGAAAACTTACTAGAACTAGGATTCATTTTCCAGAAGTGGCGAATCAAAATAATTGGGATTTTCTAAAACTTCAAAGTTTGATCTTGCTCTTCTCTACCTACTTTTTCCTTCTTGATTAGTTTTTAAATCTAAATATTTTATTTGTAACCTATAGGTCTTCTCCAAGGTTCTCCAAGGCTTGATGACAACTTTGACAACTTTGAACAATTTACAACTTTTCTCCAATCTTGCTCCTTAGGAAATCTACAACCTAGACCTGCAAATCACACACAAAGGAGAGGGAAAAATGTTGTGGGTTTAGTGGATAGTAGTTTTCCTTTTTCAAACCCCATTTTGGAAATCAATCCTTGAAATGAAATCAAATAATAATGGAGAATGGTGAATGAAAAAATAACAATGTTGCAACTCACCAAACCATAGCAATAATGTGTTGGAAATATGCTTGTAATGGTTGCAATGGATGTAGACTTTAACTTTTTCTTGAATTGGATAGATCTTGAATGTAATGATTGCTTGAATCATAGAATCCTACACCACAATTGTTAGCACAATAAAAAACATGATGCACGAAATCTTTGACATGATGATTGGTGCTTGAAGAATGCTCTAAAATGCTATAAAATATGCTCTTGAAGACTCTTGAATGCTCTTGAATACTCTTGTGAACACTTGATTTCTTATTAGATTGCTAGGTGAAAATATGAGTGAAAGAACCTTCTATTTATACTTAATTATGCAAGAATTCTTTAAATTACAACACTACAAGCTGACATCAGATCTAGGAGAATAAAATCTTGCCAAAAATTTGAATTAATTTTAATTTTAGGCCACATGGGACTCATTCTCCCAAGATGGTGAATGAGTCCCATCTTCCATAATGTATGGGACTGAGAAACAAAAGTTCTTAGACAGGTGTAAAAATAGGTTTGGGACCCAGAAATCTAGGTGGGACTCATTCACCCAAGGTGGCGAATGAGTCCCAGATCACTAAATCTAGGCCACACAAGCTAGAAACACCTGAATTATGATTGGGTAATGGTTGATGTTGGGATTATACTTGAAAAGATGCAATAAATGAGGCTTGTGGATACAAGATAGGGACAATTAAAGCATAATAAATCTCACTTATTAATTACAAGCCTAGAGAAATGTGAAAGTGTGTTACAACACTTCAAATAAGGCAAGATTAGTTTTTATTTTGATTAAAAAGAGGTTTATTATGTTTAGTTAATTAATAAAACCTTAGAGAAAATGTGAAAGTGTGTGACAACACTTCACACCACTTTAGCATGGTACAATTTAAATACATTATTTCACAAGGGACCAAGACCTAGTGTGAATGTGTCAATCACATTACAACACTAAATCAAGGAGACATTAATCTTAATTTCATGAGGGCCCAAACAAGTGTGAAAATGTCCCCGATGAAATTTTTTGACAATACAAGAACAACAAAGAAAATCAACATCCAAACTTAACTAAAGCAATACACAAGGATTCTCCCTCTTTGCCATGACAAAAAGATCTCATATCATAACCACAATCAGAACTAGCACCTTTTTTGGAAATTATCATTTGACCTCTTATTGTGATCATCTTACACAATGATGATGAGATTTTTAAAATTGATGAAGAAGTGCATAATGAATTGAATACATTGTTTTCTTCTTCTATGAGTTTAAATGATACTTCTAAGAAGAGTGTTGAACTTGGTGATACTCCTAGTTCGACACCTTTTGTATATGATGAAAAATATTAGGATGCAGATGGCCTACTATAGGTTGAATTGCATGTGCCTTACTAGTTTTATATTTGTTTTTATTTTACATGTTATGTGTGTGATTTCATGTGTGTAATGTGATCTCCCCATATTGTTCTATTGGATGTATCTCTCTCTTTGTGACATTCCTCTATTTGTATCTACATTCTTCAATATGTTGTAAATATTTTATCTTTTTTTTGTCTTGGGTTTTCCTTTTTGGGATGATGTAAGCTCTCAAGACATTTAGGTCTCTTCCATGTTGACCCAAAATATTTCCCTTTATCTTTTATTTGTCTTATGTTTTCCTTTTAGGGATGATGCAAGGTGTCGAGACATTTAGGTCTCTTCCATGTGGACCCAAAAAAAAAATTCTCTCTTTTTGTGTCATTCTACCTATTCCATGAGTATTTGGGGAATGATGATGGTTTTGATCTCTCTAAAAACATTGTATAAAAGACATATTGACCCTAAATCTATGGATCCCCTATGTGATTTTGCAATTTCATCCTATTGGAAAACCCTTTTTCATGATGTAGCTTCATTTGGAAACATATGATTTGCCATAGGGATTTCCAAATAAGATCTCATGTCCACTTTATTGTTAGAATTTATCATTTTCTACTTTAAAATAATTTCTCATAGCATGGTGTTTAGCAATTTATTTAAAGTAAAGGAATACATTGGCATTATTAATTACAACTCATGTTTCATTGTGTGGTCTTCTTACATCATTTGATTCATATTTCTCTTTGTCTTGGCATTTGGTGTGATGTCTTTCAAGAGAATGATCTCTCTTAGCATATTATATTCTTCTTAGTGGCTTGATGCAAAGCACTGCATCCCCTAAGTTGTGAATCTTCTATTCATTGATTGTTTCTCTCTTGGAGACATTAGGCATGATGTTTCCCTAAGTTAAGGCCTTACATGAGCTAATAAAAACCCCCTTGAACATACATTACACTATTTTTCATTTACAATATATTTTATATGGCCACATTTCATAACACATTTTGCTTGCTTGTGGAGTCATCCTACTTGTTCATGGGTGTCAAGCATATGAAGTTTTTCTTGTCTCATGAATCCTACTATTCATGTTGTGTGGCATCTTACCAAAGTTATCAAGAGGTATAACTTTGGTATGGTTAGTGTATGGGAGTTGAAGTTAGGCGTGAATTCTTACTTGTCTATGTGAGTGCATACTGGCCACGTGCATTTGTGTCTCATTGGGGGCTCACCTAGTGGATGACCTAATGTTTCAGTAGCCCTTGTGAGCATGCTTTTGGTTTACACTTGTAAGCATGCTTTTGGTTTACATAGTGGACATTGTGTTCCAATTGTAAACATTTTTTGGAAAAACAACTAAGATTTAATCCACATCATGTTGGACAAGCAGTCAAGGCTTGATCCTCATTTCATTTTCTTTTTCTTTTCTTTCGTTATGTCTTTGGTAGTGTATTCTTGTACCTTGTTGTTGATTTATACATCATTCACATGTGTGTTCTTTAGTTCCTATATTATTTTTCCATAGGATCTTGATCTTGGGGGGTTGTGCAGCCCTCTTGATTGTTGTTATCTTATCTCACTAGCATTGGTACACTTGGACTGCTCTTGATCTGATTATGTCTACTTTAGTGCGAATTTGAAGCAAGTTCCTCCTCTCACTAAAGAGGGGGATAAATGTAGTGTAGGAAAATGTATCCCTTTATTATTTCACACTTTTTTGGGCCCTTGTTAAATCATGGCTTCATTATGCCTTAATTGGTCCTATTTTGCATCCATAAGCCTAATTAAATGCATTTTTCTAAGGATAATATTGACACTCAATAAAAGAAAAATTATAATTAATTTTTTTGGGTTATGTTTTCTATATCTAGTGATCTAGGACTCATACACAACCTTGGGTGTATGAGTCCCACCTAGGTTTCAAGGCTTGGTCCAAAATATTGCATTGAACTTAACATTTCTTGAAATTTGTGTCCCAAGTTTAAGTCACTGAGACTCATATGCTAGCATGGGTGTATGAGTCCTACTTTAGCTTGTACCTATTTTGGTTTCAAATATTGGTGTTATTTTATTCTCCTAGATCTGGTATTGGCTTGTTGTGTTTCAATTTTGGAAATTTGGCATAAACAAGTATAAATACAAGGTTATTTCACATAGTTTCTCCTAACATGCTAGCAATTCAAGTACTCAATACTTATAGAAAATTTTATCATCAAGAGTAATTAAAAGAGCATTCAAGATAAATTTATCAAGAATTTGGAGCTATATTCAAGATTCAAGCATCATGTCAAAGTCTTCATGCATCATGTGTGTTTTTGAGATAACATTTAGGATGTAGGTTTTCATGATTTATGCAAGCATTCAAAGACATTATCTAATATCAATAATCAAGAGTCAAGATCTACATTCATGGTATCCATTTAATACAATATTGCAACCTTTATTTCAAGGGTTTGGTGATTTTCAACATTTCATATAGTTCATTCATCATTCCTTCATTCTATTTCATTTCATTTCAAGGTTTGATTACCAAAATAGGGTTTGACCAAGGAAAACCCATATTCCCTATCACAACATTTTTCCCCTCTTCATGTGTGATTGTAGATCTAGGTGATTTGGAGCTTGGAGATCATTTGAAGAAAATGTCACAAGAATGAAGAAAGTTGTCATCTTCATGGAAACTCACCTATAGGCCAAAATCCAAATTTTCAAACTTGGAGATTGGACAAGCCAAAAGATATATACGATCACTAGAGGATACAAAAGTTTTAGAAAAACCTTAATATTGGGGCTAAATTTCCACCTTGGGCATGAGTTCTAGTATACCACCTTTTAGTAGTTTTTATTAGATCTTAGTTTGTCAGCTGTAGATTCTAGATTCAGTCCAAAAACCCTAAATTGAGACTAAATAACCCAATTTGGAATATGAGTTCCAATGCACATCAAAATTCATAATTTCAGAATTGTAGACCTTGTTTTAGATATTTCTGGTCTTTGAAGTGCTTCTCTGTTTATCCCCAGTTTGTTGTTCTAATTTTGAGTTCCATTTTCTTGGCTATATGGCTAGATTTTCATATTTCTTTAATTCCTTCTTTCTAAGAATTTTCTTAGTGGTGAGCCCACTTTTAATCACACCTAAGGAAACCCCCTGGTAGCCCTTCCCTTAATTGAATCATTGGGTTGATGCCTCTATGGTTTATTTTAATGAACTAAGAGTTAAATAGGTCCTAACTCCCCTTGTTCCATTTCCTAAAAGGCTTGGAACCCTATTTCCTTAGGTACACTAGCTTTCAATCAACTATTTTGTGCCAAAAATCAATAGTTGGAGCATTTTCATGACAATATATCATTATAGTCATCTCTCTATTTGTTTCACTCCATCTATCTCTCCCTCTCTCTCTCTCTCTTGTCTTTCTGTCTATCATTCCTTATTTTTCCTCTCTTCATGACTTCTATCATAGTTTCTATCTATAACTAAGAGAGAAGTAATGAAGAAATTTTGTAAAAATAGAGAATGAGATATGGAGAGAAAAGAGAGAGAGGGAGGGAATAAGAGAGAAGTGATGAAGAGAGTTAGGAAAAATGGAGAATGAGAGATATAAATATAAGAGAAAGAGAGAGAGGTTGAGAGATGTTATAGAGTAATTAGGACAAAACTTGATAATTAATTAATCATTAATTAATTATTAGGTCCCTTATTACTATATTCACTTAAGCTAAAGTTAGTATTTATTTATTTTACTATTATTATTATTATTATTATTATTATTATTATATTGGGCTATTTGTAGGTTAAGTTGTGTCATTATATGAGATTACGATACTTGCCACAATCTAATCAAACCATCATCTAGGATTTTATTTTTATATTTATATTGATAATTTAGTGTAATCCTTCCATTCAACTCAATTAAAATTATAGGTTAATCTCAATATTAGATGCTTGTGTGATACTTTATTGGATTCAATAATTCTCTCTTGGTTACATAGCAAATTAATTTCTTTGATCTCTTATTTATGATAGGCATTTTGGTTGCAGATGATTTTTGGGAGATGTGGGGTTCACCATCAAATCCAACATGGTATTAGATTATTCTTGTATAAATTCTAAGAGATCCAACCTCAAGGGAAAATAAAATCATCCTAGAGTGAAATGAGCATCACCATTAGATCTAAAATAGCCAAAAACCTTTAGAATGCTAGTTTTTATCAAACTTGGAGAATTCAAAAAAAAAAAAAAAGAATAGCGTCCTAAGACCCACATATAGGAATTCTTATACAACCATTTAGTCATATGGCCCTACACATAAACCCAAGCCACTATAATTTCTTGCACACATAGGAAAGGGTTTCAATTTTCATCATTTTTTTAATTTTTTGAAAAATATAATTTTATAAAAGGTTTTTAACAAATCAAAAAAAGGAAAATAAATCAACGAAAAGTTTCAAATTCCTACATAGGGTACAAATTATGCCATGTAGTAGGCTTATGTTGCCTAATCAAATCACAACTACTGGCCTTCTTGCCAAAAACCAATTTTGCTACACTCCTCCAACCTCTCACAACTACACTCTAGAAGAAATATAGTGATTGGATAGAAACCATCTCTAATACATTAAATCCAAAATATTCCTAAGGATTCTTCAAAGAAAACTAGCCATTTTAACTTTTTTGGTACTTCCTATTAGCGAAATATTTCATAGATCTCTAGTCAACTAAGAACAAATTCCATCGAAATAAAATTTCAAGAAACATATCTTTTCTAATGATAGGAAATATTTGATTATGTTATGATGACATCAACACTATATGGACTAGGTATTTCCCCCTTTGAAACCCTAATTTTTCCTAAAGGATAAATTTGTTTATGTTTGGCATAACTTGGGCATACAGTGTCAAAATTGGGGAAACAAGGTATTGATATAAATTTGGTTCTAATAACTTTATAGTGTTATCGGTATCATCATCATATTTTTATATTAATGAATTATCTTCTCAATCAAATTCAGGTCTTCCTATTTTGGTTTTGAGCTCATAATGTTGTTCCTATAACAATCTTCCTAGATTTTCTTTCATCAATCTTCATGGGTTTTTTGGATTGAAATTGTCTCCTTTTGGCATGTGGACACTTGAGAAATTTTTAGAGGAACACATAATTTTGATTTGTATTCCTAACTCTTCTATATTTTTGGATTGGCTTCTCCAATTACTAGTGGATTTTTTTCTTCCTAAGGGGATAAATGTTATTTACATGCATTAGATTATGTTTAATCTTTAGAAATTCATACTTAGCATGTGATCTCTTTCTTTGTTAGAGTGATTCACATCCTCATTTTCTCTCTCCTATTGGGGACATCTATTGTACTTGTGTGATAGAAGCATTCCTTAGGGGGTTGTATTGATTCCTCCTTCTATCCTTCTTTCACTAGTGAATTTATTGCATTTTCTCTCTTTTCGAGAGGATTTTTTCCCATGTGGTTTTCTTTATTTTTATAAAATAGGGTAAAATTTTTTTATTAATCAACAAGATTAGTACGAAGCATTAAGCAGGAAGAAACCCAGTAGGGCCAAGAAACAACAAACAAGAAATGAAGAAGCATTTATGCAACATCTCATATCCTCTATAACCCAACCCTCCAAATCCCGGGAAAGACCCCTTGGTAAACTATCCCAATCATCCACAAACCAAGTCCCATTCTTCTCAGAAGCCCACTTGGCCAAACCATCAGACACTTTATTCCATTTTTGAGGGATAACATCATCAAACTATCATCTATTTATCAAGTCTACCACCACTTGAGAATTTGACTCACAAATAATCCTTTTCTAGTCAATGACATATGCCCTCTTCAAAGCCAAAAGAATTTCCAAGGCCTCTATAAGGATATTAGAGTGTTGCCCCCTATAATCCAAGAAGAAGAACACAGCCACCCTAGAACTATCTCTTCCCACCTCACTGTTGTGCCTATAGCACACATACCTCGTTCAGAATGGGGACCCTCTCTTTTTGCCTTGTTGGGTCACTTTTGTTGTCACCTCATTTTGTGTGCCCCCTATTTTGAGTCCTAAGTGGTCAAGGATTCCTAGAGTTTGTATCATAAGTTGACCAAGTCCCATCACCCTCAAAATTTCCAAGTCATCAACCTTCACGGAATTCCCTTGGCAGTTTTCCTTTAGACTTTGAAACTGTTGTCTTTTACTCAATGCAAGTCCACCCCTGCAAGCCAACCTATATGAAACTCTATGGTATCTTCGTCATTCCAAACAACTAACCTGATACATCCACCTACCTCGCAGGTGTGGCCTCCATTGTCATTTCCATTGATGACTTTCCAAATGACCAATCCTCGACTAATGCCCACCTTGTGGACCCTATAGTTCCCACCACCACCACTTTTGGGTTGCTTTCTGACCAACCTTAGCCACCTCTGTACCCACATTAATGATGGGAATTTAATGCATAAAAATATATAAATAGGAAATTTTGACAACTCATTTTCACCATCAAAACTTTAGAAACTTGTCAGAGCCTGTTGTTGTCACCACCTCTACTCCTGCAAAGTCTTGTCATCATTCATGTATTGCTTGCATCAGATTCTTCATCAAATTTCTATGGGTTTTCCAAGTAGAAACTCTGCCACTCCACGTATTAATTTTTTTCCTTCATTCTTGTAAATTTGTTACAATCTGGAGAGAGGAGATTTCAAAAATTAAAAGAGCATTTAATGGCAAAAAAACCCCATATTTTGGAATTTAAAGAAGCTCTAAAAATCTGCTTGTTAAAGACCTGCAAAACTTGAAACCCTCACCACTTTGTTTGAGCTAGATCCATCATGCTCATGTGGCCCACAAGGAACTCACCATTATTTCCTCAATATTCAAGCAGCAAACTTTAAAACAAGTGCCTTGACTTCCCTCAGGGTGATGTGTGTGGGTAGACACCCTTTCCTAGCCATTCGTTTCAAAATTAGCAAAAAATAACAAGCCCAAAAGTAAACATTTCTTAACCCTTGTGGGTCCACAAGTGTGAGCCTCCTCTTGTAGATCACCCTTTGTACCTACCATCTAAAATGACTGATTGAACCCATCCTTCTGCTAGGTGGGCCTCGCATGGGCAACTTTCATCCAATTTTTGAGCCAAAATGCTTAGGTTTGGAGTCATTTTGACTAGGTATTTTAAATTACTTTGTCTGAGTGATAAACTAGCAGAAGTGGACCCAAGAATGGACTTGTCCCATAGGTGTTTCCATAAGAATCAATTCCCAAAATGATTTTTCTTCTAATGAATATTCACTCCAAAATATGCCCTTATCCTTTTGGTGGAGCCAGAACCAAAATGGGAATTAAACTTGGAACCATCGATTGCTTTTGAGTCCAGATTCCATTTCGATCCCAGTTTTGAGTCTAGGGTGGGAATTGAACCTATATCCTTTTGGCTTTCTCTGTGTGTTTGTCATTCTAAAACTATCTCGACTTGAAATCTATCTACCTTATGGACATCACACTTGCTACCTTCGTCTAAGCCCAAAACAAAAATGATTAAGTGTAAAGAACTTTGCGGGCTGCCCCATGTAGGTGACCACTTTTAGACAACATCCTACTCTCACCACATCAAAATGGCCAATGACCTCTTTCGGCCCACTATGTAGGGCTCAACCCCATGGTCTCCTTTTAGTCATTTGCTGGCGAATAAGTAATGCTTAAGCCTCCTACAGATCCGATGATGCAGGCCTCCCTTGGTGGAACTTTGTCCTGCCTTCGCCATTCTGAATAACTGACCTCCAACACCTTTCCACATCTCTTGGCTAACACCCATCCAAAATATTTAGAATTCAATGATATAATGACATCATCATCCCTAGGTGCGGGCCTCACATTGTGGGATGTAGCCTACAAGATGCCACCTCGTCGATGCCATTTTAAGTGGTAGACTTCAAACGGTCAAGGTAGCCCTTGCGCTTGCATGCTTTAGGCCCACATGCCTGAATGCCTAAGCTAGAAATCGTGGAACCTCAAAAATGATTTAACCCACATGCTAAAATGGCTTGACCTCCTTAGTGGGCCCCACCTCAAGACAAAAATCCTAATGCAAGTGAAACCATGCAGGCCACAATGACCTGATTGTTGTCTATTTGCAACTACCTCCAAAATGGATGCCAACCTAGGGAATTCAACACCCATGGGTTTGCATTGTCATAATTCCCTCAAATGAAAGGAAAATCACGATCTGAAAGAAATGTTAGGATCCTAGGATGATGAATTACTTGATCTAATGTCATTTTTATAGGATTTTTCTAAAAAAATTCATGTTTTACACTTGAATGTGCTTACTGATCCTTTGCTTGCACGATATATGGAACTAGCTGCAGAACCTTCAAGAGTGTCCACAGAGAAGGGAAAGGGTAAGAAAGTTGCCAAGGCACCTAGAGGAAAAGAGGACAAGGATAAAATGAAGTACAAGTTTCAAGGAGAATAACTCAAGTCAAAGGTTGCCATAGACTAGGATAAGGTCTCAGATACTAACTTGGGGCACATTGACATCATTGAATTCAAGCAGAGGGTCATTGTCAACCCTACTATAGAGAATTCCAAGAAGATAAGGAGTGGTTTGGCCAAGGCATCCAGTTTCCCACCTTCCCTCATAGCCCCCGAATTAGTAATGGCCTACAAAGAGGCATATCAGGAAAGAACCAAAATAATTGTGGATAGGGATGGCATCATACTAGCTTATTTGTCTCCCAAGTCCATTGGGAAAACTTTCCATATCCCCACATTTGATACAATAGAGGAGACATCCAAAGAATATGTCAAGAGCATGTGGAAGGCCGACCACCTCAAGTGCAAAAAAATTGATCAATCAATACTAGTTGAAGGAGAAAAGGGGCAACACAAACAAAATCCCTCAAGAGCTCTTTAGAAGTGATTTCTACAAGGATTACCATAACTTGGTAACCTTATTAAATATGGTCATGGGCCTCTCAACTGTAGCTTTCTTCCAGGAATGGATGTTGTACTTCATAGAGGAAATCATTAGAGGAGAAACTAAATTCTACTGGGTAGGAATGATTAGCAATTTCCTATATGAGCAGTTTGTAGCTATAAAGAAAACCTCATAGTTCTACATAACTACATATCTAGTCTATCTTCACACCGACCATGCTTAGTACAAAGGACTATTTGTAGCACCAAGTTAGACTCTGGTGAGAGAATTCAAGGTCTATGATAGATACCCTTAGCTTCAATTCAAAAAATTCAAGATGGATTACTATAGAGTCAATGATGCCTTCATCAGCCACATCATCAGATTGCTTGGAGGTGATTTCGAGAGGAGAGTCACACATAGTACAAAAACCTTCATCTACAAGTTCGGCTTTCTATTTATTCAATTTCCCAAATTCACTTACATATAAACTGAGGGCTTCTCAAAAAGACCCTATAAGATACCCCACTACCCAAATGACTGGCTGGTCTTACTTGAGCTCTCTCGGCAATTAGAGTATGCTCACACACTACTAGGTGATAAACATAGGGAAAGAATTCCTTATCCCCTTACATTTGGCTAGGGCATGTACGCAATCCCCACATCCCAATGTGCATAATATTTTGAGGAGTTAAATGAATATAACATAGAGCTCCACACTGCCAGACCAAGGATGGATCTATATGGGAAACTAAAGAAGATGGTTGGAAAAGAATATGCCCACCTCCATAATGTCGAAGACTTCTGGGCCAATTGCAAAGATGATAAAGAAGCGCGTATGAGGAACTACATGCGAATGCCATCATATTTTGTTAAAATAGTTAACTTGTTTCTAGTGTCGGATCAAGTTGTGGAGGATGAAAACATGGTGATTGATCCTAGATATGATGTTGTTCCAATCTACCACTGTCCTTGGTTGACTGGAGTGAGGAAGAGGTCAATGACCTTGATATTTTGTTGAATCCAATAGAAGCAATAACAAAGTAATGGATTGATGGATAGGTAGCTCAAATAGAATGCCAAGGTGTAACTTTAACCTATGGCGAACTCAAGGACAAGCCCAAGAGTGAGACTGACAATTCCTCTACTGCTGCCCCATCCAAAGATACTTCAAAGTCTCCTCCCACTACTCAGTCGAAGAAGAGAAAGGAGGTGGCTAAACGTTAGCCTAAACACAAAGTATATTCAAGAAATGTATAAGAAGGTGAGCCTTCTAATAAGGCCAAGAAATCATGTGGATTCAACGAGATGCCCACTATACAAGAAGATCCACTCTGTGAGGGAGAGGAAGAAGAGGCCGAGTAGCTAAAGTCCCCTCCTGCTACCTCTACTCTCACTGCCACAACTACTATTGTTTCCATTTCCCTTACTCCTCTACTTGCTTCTTAGGAAATGCTTGCTTCTTCTCCACCTGTGGTGGAAATTTCGGTTCACCTTTCCTCAACCTTGCCTACTACACAAATTATGGTAATAGATTCTTCCCCCACTACCACTTCTCTCTCTTCCGCCTCTATGTCTCCAACAACAACTATTCCATTGTGCACTACAACAATGATGATGCCTACCCTCTCACTCCTAGAAGCCTTTGCTTGATATATGAAAAACATACCAATGGAGTTGTTTGGGGTATTGATGAATCATGTAGTATAGGTCGTGCTAGCACAATTCATTGTTGGCCTCCCTATTCCTACTCCTCTGATTGAACCACCAAAGATGGAGGCAATAATGTATATTTTTGGGGAATTGGAGAGACAAGAGAGGGAGACAGTAAAAGAAATGGATGAAGAAGCACATGATTATCATGAGTACCCAAAGCATCAACACCTAGTAATTAATGAAGTGGTGCATGAAGAGGAAGAAACATAGTCCTCCAAGGATGACATTGAAGATCTTGGGTCAAAGTACATCATGGAAAACTATGATCAAGAAATTGATGAGGAACTTGCCAAATAACTCAGGGATGTTAGAGAAGAAGTTGAAAAGAAACCCTTTGGTCAGAGGAAAGAAATAGATGATGAAATGGAGGTGACTATGGAGCCTCTAACCAAGGAACAAGAAAATAGCCCTGAACATGATGAAGAGATGCCTCCCTTAAGGGAAGAAGAGGAAAAGAAAGAAGAAGACGAGCCCGAAGAAGAGGCTGAAGCAAGAAAGAACCCAAACATAGAACATCATGAAGAACATGTGTGAGAAGAAGAAGAAAGGAAATCTAAAGGGGAAGATAGCCCCAAGGAGCATATAGCCACCATTGAATCTCCAGAGAAAGAAATTATATTTATTTGAGATTGAGATGAAGAAGAGGAAGAAAAGACAAAAAAAAAGACTCCAGACAACAAAGAATTGAAAATTCAGCATACCTGAGAAGAGGAAGGTGATCATGAATCACCAAAAGATGGATCCCATATGCTTGAATGGATGGAAAAGCAATCGGTGAAGAATACCCCTACCCCTATGGATTTAAAGGAAAGGTTGGAAGATATTCTAGCCTGGGCACATATCAACATGAATAAAGAAAAGAAACCAAGGGTAAGATCCCACATAACAATGAATGCCTTTGGATTAAGGAATATGTAGATAGCTACTCTGGTGGTGGAAGGAGGAGTCAGCTATAATATTTGTGCTATGGACTTGGGAATGACCATGAGAGAGCAAAAAATTGATCATCTTCAAGGATCAGTTGCTACTATTGTGCATCATATGAATAAGGACAAGACCTCTAAGGAGGAATTAAAAGAACAAGTAGCAAAGCTAACAACCTACATACAACAATGGTCCTCTGTTGAAGAGTTGGTCTCGAAATCATTGGCCACTCCTTTACTATTGTCCAAAGACCATATAAAAAAATTGGAAAGGACAAAGAATTGGACCAAGGCCACTGAGTATTGGTTTCAATGAGTCATCTGCAATGGACATATGGGCATTAGCCATGCTGTTAGAAAAACCAATAAATTTTGAGAAGTGCGAAAGCAACTTGAAGGCATAAGAAATTTTTTCACTGACTTCTTGGAATTGTATAGAATCACATGCCCCAAGCTCAAGGCCATCCTCAAGATGCCCAAGAGAATGTGTGAAAAGGAGCTTGCTCTAGTGAAAGATGATCACTGGCTCATGAAAACCTATAAATTAGGCCTTGATCACATAAGAGAGATATTGGAAAGGGTACTCCATGAAGAGGAGTTTGATATTGATTGGGCCAAATAAATTAGAATAGCTTGCGAGGAATACCTAAAGCTAATGAAAGATTTCAACATACCCTCTATCAAGCTGGATCCAACGAAAATAAAGCCCAACTTCCTCAAGAAGATCGAGGACGGAGCCATCAATGCCCTCATAATGGATTTGATGCATTTTGCTACTCATTCCTTCACATAATCTAAACAAGTAATAAAGAATACGCCCAAGTGTGACAAAGATTGGGATGTAATTACTGGCCGATCCAGGAAATTGAACTTTCAAGTGCTTCAATCTGACATTATGTAGTGGAGTAGGATTCAGACATTGATCGAGAAGTTCATAGAATATGCTACTATGAACAAGAATGAAGGGAATTTGGTGATTGATGATGAATTACACATAGTATAGCTGCAACAAAGAGAAACTAGCTAAAAGAAAAAGTGTTACAGAGTTGGCCACTAGAAGACAAAATAGGCTAGAGGAAAAAGATGTAATTTTATATCGTAAAATATTTGGGGGTAGGTGAAACCCTAATTTGTAGTGAATCTTGGCCACATAATGAGATTAAATCTTCACCATTCATTTTTCCTTTTAGAAACTATAAATAGGGGGTCTCCTCTCATTTTCAATGGGGAGAGTTGAGTTGTTGTAAAGATATGCTATAGGAATTTTAATAGAAATTCATTGATTTTGGTGGATTCTTGAGTTACATTTCATCTTGCATGTTTCTTCTCCTCCTAATTAGTGAATTCTAATAGATTTACCTTGTTCTATGTGTTTAATATGCTTTAGTAGATTAGTTAGTGCTATTCATTGATGGTGAAGAATTATGTTGTGTTGATTCCCTTCTTTGGTCATTCCTTTTGCTATTTATTGATGCTAAATTGTAGTGTAAAGCTAGTCTAAACATCATTTGAATGTTGCACTTAAATTCTATCTTTTATTCATTCTTTATGGTGGATGGATGATTGAAAATCTTTAGACCTTAGAAGATTGCACTAGTTTCATGAGATTGTGAGTTAATCTAGTTAAGTGAGACTTAGTTTTAGGAAGGTTGTCCATTGTAGCATCCTCCATTGTCACTGCTCATCAATAGTTTCAGTTCTAGGAACTTCTTCCCTTCCCTACCCTTTTTTGACTTTTCTTTTAAATAATAACTTAATATAAAGTTCATTGCACATTGTAAAGCCAAATCTGAAGATCAAAGTGGAGTTTTAGACTATTTTCCTAAACTTGCAACAATAGAGCAATACTTTAGAAATTTTATAAACTCAATTCAAAGAGACAATTCCCCTCCAACTTAACTTACGTAAGGCTTCCCTGTGATTACTATCAAGACCACATTAAAACCACTGAGATATTTGAATCATGTCATGACCTGACATCCGAGAGACCTTGGGGTAGTGATTTGTAACTCATTTGCAGATTTCTACCTTCCAAAAGAGGCAATGCACTTGTGCATTGCCTATGCTGAGAGGTGCAAAAACACCCATCAACAAAACTAGTGCTAGAAGGAGGGCACCTTTTGAGTTAAGCTAGATATAATTCGTTCATTTTTCCCCAAAAGGTTTTATAGAGTTCTAAGATCATCTCCAAACAAAGGGGAATTCCAAGAGCTACAACCCCCTATCAAGGTTAAGAGAGCCAAGAAAGGGGAAGCCACTTCATCTACCTCATCCAACCCATCCACTTCACTTCCATCTTCACTTCCTTCCTCCTTTCATTTGTAGCATACTCATCCTTCTTCATCCACTTCCACCTCCTCCACTCAGCCATCCCAAGTAGTCTTCCAACTCCTTGCTTCCCAAGGCTAGGGCATTGCCCCTACCCCTACCTTCCAAGTCCAAGGCATAGTCCCAACTGCCACTGCCCAACACAACCCCAAGTTCCTATTCAACAAGTACAACCCCCACCTCCTCTCATGGTTTGGCTATGTAACAATCCTTCTCCACTTTCCTTCAATGATTACCATGACATTCCAAAGAATCTAGAAACCTTTTGCACAAAGTTTCATCTACGAGATCCTCAGAGGATAGTCGAAGAACACATCAAGATATTCCAGACAACATTGAAGGATATGTAGATTGATCATGAATACTTGGCTCATCAACTCTTCCCTTATTTATTGGGGGAAGAAGCCTTCTATTGGTACATGAACCTACCAACGGGATCCATCATCACTTGGGATCTCTGAAAGAATGCCTTCCTGTAGAAATACAAGATTCCAATCAACCCTTTAGAGTTATATCAACAGTTCATGTTGGTATGAAGGGAGATTAATGATCCCATCAACTCCTTCAATGATCGGTTCCATCGAGCATACATGAGATTGCAAGCTCCATATGTACTCAATGATGTTTTTTTCCTACAAGTATACTACACAACCCTCGTTAATCTCACAACTACATTAGTGAAGAGAATGTGACCAACCCCTACCATATTAGTGGATTCCTATACAAAGGTAGGTATAGCCAACACTGATTTGGGGCAAAAAAATTTAGGTCTGTTTCCTTCCTTGGGATAGGTTGCTTATCCCATGCAGATTCAAGGACTTACTAAAGCCCTACAACATTAGATGCCTCTTATGAACCTAATCATGTAGCTACCCATAGTTCCCCATCCAGGGCAACCTTTGAACCAAGCACCTCCCATACCTCATTAATTGCAACCTCAGCAACAATAGGTCTATCCACAACAACCACACACACCTACATATCTACAAGGTTTTGAATTCCCATTAGCACAACAAAATCAACCTGCAACCCAACCAATTTTTTTCTAGAATCATGTATTGTAGCCAAGTAATATAGAGAAGGATCGGCTGGATCAGCTAATAGAAATGATCAAAAAGATGTCTACGGAAATGACACAGTTGAGGAATCAAAACAACTAGTTGCAAGCTTCTCAATGCAACATTCAGGCCAATCTCAATTGAGAGAATAGAGATAATTGTGAAGCAGGTACCTCATCTAGGAAAAACTATTAAAGAAGGAACAATTCTAATTAGAATTTTGAGAGGATGCCTTCTCAAAGGTAGAATCAAACATGAAATACAAGGTGAAAAAATGGAGGTGTCCCCACTCCTTTGGACCCGTTCGATAACATAGATAAAATGATAAGTTGGGTATGTTTGGCCGAATATGCCTTATCTAGATGGTGTCAGATCCATAAGACAAATAGGCATGTCAAGTTGGATTACCCTGAGTTCTAGACAATTGTGTAGATCTTTCAAATGGAAGTTCAGAATGTCATTGATAGTGCTGGCTACCAAGAAATAGTCACATTAGAACCATACAACTCTTCTATGCTTTTGGTTAATCAAGCTCCATTTACACGAAGTGAGAGCAATGAACTTGAGAATGAGGCTACCTCCCCGAAGAATGAAGAAGTGAAAGAGGTAAGTAATATAGATGATTTATCTAAAATCTTTAGCTCAATAGATAATGGTCCAATAGATAAGGAATATTTTCATGAAGATGAGGTACAAATGTTCCATCAAAGGGCATCCCCATATAATTTAAGAAATAGGAAAGCAAGAGGACCTTTCACAACTTCCATTCCGCTTAACAATTTCAGCATCCCACCTAATCCAAACACTAGTAACAATCCTGGCTACCCTTATGTACCTACACAATACTTGAAAAAGAACAAACAACCAAACCAGGTGCAGAACTAGTCCACTGGTTCTTCCCAAGGAAAATTCTTCAAGGATGAAATTGATCAGCTGGGTGAATATGTTGCTAATGAGTTCAAGAAAGTCAAGATAAGCATGTCTACCTTTGAATTGCTTAAAGCCCCTATAGTTAATAATTCCTTCTTTAGAATGATCAATGGGACTACTTCCTCTAAATTGACTCAAGAAATATTAGCCATGAGAGTATCTTTTGAAGAGTCGTCACACGATCCTATAATTCAAGAGATCATAGGTAAGAAGAAATATGTTCCATCTAGTCAGCAAACTGGTAAACAACCTACTAAAGAAAAAAACCAAGTACAATCTAAGGAAAAGACCAATGAGAAGGACAAGAACAAGTGGTCCAGGATTATCCACCTATGGGTATGTTCCAAGGGAAGTTAGAGACACCACCCTTCCTCACTACAATTAGAATATTTGGAAAGAACCTACACAAATACTTACTTGATTTAGGAGTATCTGCTAACATCATTCCTCTCGCCACTGCTAACATCATTCCTCTCTCCATTTACTTGATTTAGGAGTATCTGCTAACATCATTCCTCTCGCCATTTACTTGATTTAGGAATATCTGCTAACATCATTCCTCTCGCCATTTGCAAGGAACTAGGAATAGTCCTCACTCCTTCCAGAAGAAAGGTGACCCAACTAGACAAAACATAAGTGAATATAGTTGGGGAGATCAATTAGATTCCCATGCAAATCACTACATACCCAAGGGTGCAACAAGTTATTGATATTCTTGACACATATGGAATAATACTAGGACGAGATTTCACCTGAGCACTAAATAGGTATGTTCCAACTAACTTCTCCCACCTATGGTTTCCATGGAAGGGACTACTAAATTAGATTTGCATAGACTGGGAACCCCATATGAAGTTCATGATCATGAAGTACAACAACACCAATGAGGTGTTATTTTCTTAAATAGAGCTAGGAAATTATTACCCCATGGCTTACCAAGAGAAATCAGAGCCTCAAGAAGAAGAGATGGCCAACAAGGTCCTCCTGGTATTATGTAGTCCTTCTACCAATTTAGCCTATACACCTTAGAGCATGAAGATGTTGGTAGAATCAGATCACAACGAATCCCAAAATGATGGTAATTTAGGACTATTGGATGGATTCCAATATTTTCTAGAAAATGCATACAAGATCAGCTTAGCCTTGGGAAAGAATGGATTTTTAAGATATTTTGTTGCCCAACTAGTGCATAGTTTATAATGCTACTCGCTTAGATTTTGAGTGTTTCTTATGTCAAATAGCAGTAGAACATATCAAAGGACAAGTCACGTTGCAAAAGGAGTTTCCAATAGAGCAGCCTACCTCCAATCATGTTGAGCCAATAACTAATTCAGAAATGATAGATGCAATTGTGCAACTAGGGAGAAGTGAATATATGATTGGCCTTGAAGTCAAGGAACCCTCCAAGTTCTAGATGTTGGGCTTTGATGGATCCAAATCTAGACAAGGGGTGGGAGCTAGATTTGAAATCATCAACCCTATGGGTAAGACTTACTTCACTTCCCATAAGCTTCAATTTCATTACACAAACAACATAGCAGAGTACGAGGCATTAGTTCATGGTCTCTTAGTGGCTCTAAGGAGGAAGGTTAGAATATTACAATTCTTTGGTGATTCAGAGCTGGTAGTGAAACAAGTTAAAAAATTATATTCTTTCCATGATAGAAGACTAGCAAATTATAGGCATAGAGTTTGGGACTTATTAGAAAGCCTCGATGCATTCAATATTCAATTGATCCCTCAATCCAAAAACCATACTACTGATGCCCTGGCTCAGGTAGCTAGTGCCCTTCAACCACTTTCGATGTCCAACCTTAAAAGGTTCACCGTTGAACTCACATCCACTCCATCTGTGCCAGAAAATGTTACCCATTTTAGGTGTTTAATGACAACAAGCATATCTTGGAGTTTATCACTAGCTCTGACGTATTTGCAACCTAGATAATTGATGAGACTAAGCTCGAAGAGGTTGAATTAGATATAGAAGGGATCATCAATCTCAAAATGAACACAATTCCTAGGGTTATGGTTCAACTTGAGTGGATATTTGACCTAGATTAGATTAGAGATTAGGACCAATAGGCAAAGAAATAATTCATTAACAATCAGTGTGACACCCACAACCTTGTAACAATTGAGGAGATTAAAATAATGCTCATTGGAAAGGTGTACACTCTAGAAGAAAATGAGGGAATCATTGATGATTTGTATAAGTATCATGACATAGTTGCATGGAGCTACAATAATTTGAAAATATATGACACCTCTATCATCACACACACTATACCTCTTAAGTCAGATGTAAGATCATTCCAATAGTGACAATGACCCATTAATGCATTACTAGATCCCATCATCTATAAGGAAGTGCAGAAGATAATATCAGCTAGGATCATATTTATAGTTAGGAACTCCATGTGGGTGGCCAACTTGGTCTCATTTAGGAAAAAGAACAAACAAATCAGATTATGTGTGGACTTCCTTAATTTGAATAGAGCTTCAGAAAAAGACAACTATCCAATACCTTCATTGGATGAGGTGCTACAGATCATCAATGGTTCATAGATGATGTCCTTTTTAGATGGGTACTTTGGATATAACCAAGTGATGGTGCAATATGAAGATAGGCACAATACAATGTTCACCACCAAGTGGGGAACCTTTGCATATAGAAGAATGTCATTCAAACTCATCAATGTCGGTACCACTTTTTAATGTGCAATGGATATAACCTTCAAAGACATGATCCAAAAGTGAATTATTATCTATATGGATGATCTTACAGTGTTTTCAAAGAGGCAAAGTGATTATGTTTCCAATCTATGCAAAAAAATTCAAAAGTGTAGGGAATTCAAGATTTCACTTAATCTGAAGAAGTGCATCTTCAGAGCTACAGAGGGAAAGCTTCTTAGGCATGCTATTTCAGAGAGAGGAATATCAATTGATCTTGAGTGTATTCAAGCCATACTAAAGATTTAGTTGCTAGGCAATAAGGAAGAACTAAAGTCTTTCTTTAGAAAGATCAACTTTGTCAGAAAATTTATTACAAGCTTTATTGAAATTATCAAGCTGCTCAATGCTATGTTGAAATAAGATGCCAAAGTTGAGTGGAATCCAGAGGAGAAGAAAGCCTTCAAATAAATTAAGAAATTTATTGTTGATGCACTTGTTCTAATTATTCTTGATTATCTAAATTCATTCTACATTTACTCATTTTCTTTAGACCATTCGTATTCTAGCATTTTGATTCAAAAAGATGAAGAAGGAAGTGAGCACTCAATTGACTTCATGAGTGACCCACTAAAGGATGTTGAATTGAGATACCATAATGTAGAAAAGTAGGCATATCCCTTGGTTAGAGGAGTAAATAAATTCAGAGAATACATCTTGAGGAACAAGGTGTTTTCCAACGTAGTTGATCCAATGGTGAAGACATTGCTAATGCAGAATAAGTTAGGGGAAAGATGAGAAAAGTGGGTCACCCTATTGCAAGAATACGACATGAAAATTCAACCAATGAAACTAGTAAGAGGGTAGTCCCTCACCCAAATGATAGCTGAGACAGTGGCTAAAGTAGGACCCGAGCTCATTGTTCAACAATACCAGTTTGAAGATGTCTATCCTAGAGAGTGGTATGACGATATCATCTATTACCTATTATATAACAAGTTCCCATCTCTTGTACAAGGAGTTCAAAAGAGAGCTCTCTGATTGAAGAGTGGCAGATACATGTTGTGAGGGCCTATGCTTTATAAGAAAAATCATGAAGAGGTCTACCTCTGATGCCTCGTAAAAGAAGAAGCAACACATGTATTAAAGGAGTTTCATTATCAGTTTGGCACTAGTCATAGATCTGGTCCCTCTAATGCTTGTCAGATCCTACGAATAGGATATTATTGGCCAACAATTTTCAAGGATGCACACAACCATGTTCATACTTGCCACATTTTCCAAACCACTACAACTAGAGAAAGAAATGTTGTTGTCTCATTGCAACC
Organism: Sequoia sempervirens; assembly: GCA_007258455.2. Lineage (NCBI taxonomy): Eukaryota > Viridiplantae > Streptophyta > Pinopsida > Cupressales > Cupressaceae > Sequoia > Sequoia sempervirens. The sequence goes on from VDFB02105785.1 coordinate 350,679,593, forward strand.
TATCTTGGAGGTAAGATTGTTCGCAAAATGGGGCCTAAACTTCATCGGTCCAATAATCCCACCATCTTCTATGGGACAAAAGTACATTCTAACTACCTTTGATTATTATACTAGATGGATAGAAGTTATTGCATGTAGGCAATGCACTACAGAGGTAGTTACTAATTTTCTTGAGAGTTTCATTTTAAATCGTTTGGGTTGCACATACACTTTAGTTTATGATAATGGCCCTGCTTTTTTTTTCACTCAAATTTTCTAATTTTCTAGTTGGGCCTTTGATTATAGTGTTGTCCTCAAATTCTCATCCAATTACTACCCCTAGGGAAATGGCCTAGCTAAATCCACAAACATAAACTTAATCACTATGATAAAAGAAATTGCTCGATAGAAATCCTAAAGACTGGCACACCCAACAGTGTTTTTCCCTTTGGGTAGATCATACTTACCGTAAGGCTGCTGTAGGTGATTCCCTGTTGCACCTTTTTTATGACTTGGAGCCCATGTTCCTGATTCAACTCAATCTAGGTTATTCCCCATTGCACCTTGTTTATGACTTGGAGCCCATGTTCCTGATTTAGCTCAAGATTCCCACCCTCTAATTCACCAACACCCTTTATGAAGAACGAGATTGAAAAGAATCCCGCTTAGCCAACTTGTTTCACCAAACATCAAGGCATGGTCAAGAGATGGTTTGATTGACGAGCCAAAGTAAAGGCCTTTATAATTGTTGATCTAGTCCTATGTTGGTACAAGGCCCATGAAAAGAAAGGGGGACATGAAAATTTTGACAAGCTCTGGCTTGGCCCCTTTTAAATTTTTGAAATATTAGGAGACAATGCTTTCTACCTCAAGACATTAACCAGTGAAGAAATCCCATTTCTTGTCAATAGGCAGTACCTTAAGCATTATTTCCTTGCTTCAGCTCTTTTAAGCTAACTCTCTTTAAATACTTATATATAGGTTAGTCTAGGTTTCTTTGATTTTCCATCTTGTTTCACTTTTGTTTTGCTCATTTCTCGGTTGTCTTGTTTTGTCAAGGGTTTTCCCTTTTTTTGTTGCGATAGTCATGCTCGGCTCAATGAATGGTTCACTTTACTACCTACGTTTAGTGTTCTTTGGATAAGTACTTACTCTCAATTGTTAGTCTCTGATTGCTGCTATGGAATGGTCTCATCTAAACTACGAACCTGACTTAGAAAGTTACCCTTAGGTGAGTCTTTTCACATTTTGTCTCAGATCCCACATAAGACATACACTAATTTTTTTCTGAAGAGTTGTGCAATGGTTGTTATGATGACCTAGCAAGTGAAAATATTAATTCTACTTCAATGACCACTGTGATTCCAAACCCACTATAAGCTTCGACACTTACACGGTTGAGAAAAAGAAAGAATGTTAACAGAGATATCAAAAGAAGGAAAAAGAAAAGAAAATGTTAAAATCAAGCAACCGTGTGGGTGTGCAGATAACTCTACCGAGGCTATGGACACCTAGATGATAGTAGAGTAATGTTCGTGCGGTCACAATGACAAATCCATCGATGTTATGGATGCCTGACTGGTAGCAGGACGATGTCTAGGTTACTTTTGGAGTTAGACGATTCGTAGCTTGATTGGTCTAATTAATGGTCATTTGTTATAGTATCTAAAGAAAGGGAATGAATTCACTATATACACAAACTTCTGAGATGCTTTCATGATTTGATTCAATTAAGGATCCCATTCTCCTTTGAGTCTCATAGTTCACTTTCAGAAATCAACCCCTTTGTTTGCAAAACCAAAGATTCTTGGTTCTAAATGAGCATTTATCCATAGAATTCTCAAGAGTGTTCCCTAGTAGAGTTTCCATTTGTTGTGCCTATAGCACACATGCCTCGTTTAGAATGGAGACCCTCTCTTTTTTCCTTGGTAGGTCACTTTTTTCATCACCTCATTTTGCATGCCCCCTATTTTGAGTCCTAAGTGGTAAAGGATTCCTAGAGTTTGCATGATAAGTCAACCAAGTGTCATCACCCTCAAAATTTTAAGTCTTCAACCTTTGCAGAGTTCCCTTGGTAGTTTTCCTTCAGACTTTGAAATTGTCTTCTTTCACACAATGCAGGTCTACCCCTACAAGTTGCCCTATGCAAAACTCCATGGTATCTTCACCATTCCAAACAGCCAACTCGAGACATCCACTTACCTCATGGGACCCACAACCTTTGTTGTTGTTTTTGTTGATGAATTTCCAAATGGCCAACCCTCAACTACTACCTACCTTGCAAACCCCACTATTCCTGCTACCACTACTTTTGGGTTGCATGCCAACCAACCTTAGCTGCCTCTATACCCACATTAATGATGAGAATTTAATGCATAAAAATATATAAATAGACAATTTTGACAAGTCATTTTCACTGTCAAAACTTCAAAAACTTGTTAGAGCCATTTTCCATCATCGCCTCCATGCCTGTGAAGTCTCTTTGTCATTCATGTATTGCTAGCATTGAATTCTTCATTGAATTTCTATAGGTCCATGAGGTAGAAACTCCACTGCTCTTCATATTATGTTTTTCCTTCATTGTTATAAATTTGTTAAAATATCAAGAGGGAAGACTTTTAAAATTAAAAGACCATTTAACGGTGAAAAAAACCCATATTTTGGAATTTAAAGAACCTCTAAAAATTTGCTTGTTAAAGACCTGCAAAACTTGAAACACTTGTCGTTGTATTTGAGCTAGAGCCATCATGCTTGTGCAGCCCATAGGGTGCTCACCACCATTTCCTCCATCTTTGAGCATAAAAATCTAAAGCAACTACCTTAGCTTCCCTCGGGCACATGTGTGTGGGTACACGCCCTTTCCTAGCCACTCGTTTCAAACTTAGCCAAAATTCACGAGCCCAAAAGTAAATGTCTCTCAACCCTCATGGTTCTACAAGTGCAGGCCTGCACTTGTGGATCACGCTTTATTCCTGTCATCTAAAACAACTGATTAAAATTTTCCTTCTACTAGGTGAGCCCCACGCGAGCAACTTCCATCCAATTTTCAAGCCAAAATACCTAAGTCTAGAGTGGACGTGACCGTGTATTTGAAATTGATTCATCTGAGTGATAAAATAGTGGAAGCAAACCCATGAATGAACTTGTCCCATAGGTGTTTTTGTAAGAATCAATTCCCAAAATGATTCTTCTTCCAATGAATGTTCACTCTGGACTACGCCCTTATCCTTTTGATGGAAGTGAAACCAAAATGGCAATTAAAATTGGAACCATCAGTTGGTTCTGACTCCAAATTCCATTCCAATCTTGGTTTCGAGTCTAGTGTGGGAATTGAACTCATATCCTTTTGGCAGAAGCGAAACCAAAATGGAAATTGAACTTGGAACCATTGGTTGGTTCCAAGTCTAGATTCTATTTTGATTTTGGTTCTGGTCTCATTCTGGGTCTGATCCCAATCCCACATATGTTGAAAATATTTTTGTTCCTTATCCTCTCTTGGCTTCACTTTCGGTAAAGTACAAAATCTGACTAGGTATGGAGAGTTACCCTAAAGGAATAAAGAATGGTATGAGAAGTAATGATGATGGGATTTCGTTGTGCGTTTTCCATTCTAAACTACCTCAACTTGTAATTTTTCCACCTTGTGGACCCTGCACTTGCTGCCTCCATCTAAGCCCAAAATAAAAATGATTAAGTGTAAAGAACTTTGTAGGTTGCCCCATATGAGTGGCCACTTGTGGATAGCCATCCTACTCTTTCCGTGTCGAAACAACTGATGCATTATTTCGACCCGCTACATAGGGCCCGATCCTACAATATCCTTTTAGCTATTTTCTAGTGAATGAGTAATTCTTAAGCCTCCTACAGATCTGATGATGTGGGCCTCCCTTGGTAGAACTTTGTCCTACCTCCACTGCTCCGAATAATCGACCTCCAACACCTTTCCAAATCTCCCAACCAGCACCCATCCAAACCATTTGGACTTCAATGATGAAACAACACCATGCTCCCTAGCTATAGGCCCCACATTGTGGGATGTAGCCTATGGGATGAGACCCCATCAATGTCGTTTCAAGTGGCAAAGCTCAAACGACTGAGGTATCCCCTGCACCCACATGCTTTAGGCCCACATGCCAAAATGACTAAGCTAGCAATCCTAGAACCTCAAAAATGATTTAACCCACATGATAAAATGGCTTGAACTCCTTATTGTACCCCACCTCAAGACATAAATCCTAATGCGGGTGGAACCACGTAGGCCATTGTGCCCTGATTGTCATCCCTTTGCAACTACCTCAAAAATGGCTGCTAGTAATTTTGCACCCATGGGCCTGCATTGTCATAATTCCCTCAAATGAAAGGAAAATCATGATCTAAAAGAAATGTTAGGATCCTTGGACAATGAATTACTTGATCTAACATCATTTTTGCAATATTTTTCTAACATTTCTCATGTTTTAAATTTGTATACGCTTACTGCTCCTTTGCTTGTAAGATATATGGAACCAGCTACAGAACCTTCAGGAGAATCCATAGAGAATGGAAAGGGAAAGAAGGCTGCTAAGGAACACAGAGGAAAAGAGTACAAGGATCAAATGAAGTACAAGTTTGAAGGAGAAGAAATGAAGTCAAAGGTCAACACAGACTGGGATAAGGTCTAAAATACTAACTTGGGGCACATTGACATTGATGAATTCAAGCAGAGGTTCATCTTCAACCCTACTATAGAGAATTCCAAGGAGATAAGGAGTGGATTGGCCAAGGTAGCAAGTTTCCTGCCTGCCCTAATAGCCTCTGAATTAGTAATGGCATACAGAGAGGCATATCAAGAAATCACCAAAAGAATTGTGGATAGGGATGACAACATACTAGCTGATTTTTCCACCAAGTCCATTGGGAAAACTTTCCATATCCCCACATTCAATGCAATCAAGGAGACATCCAAAGAGTATGCTAAGAGCATGTGGAAGGCTAACCCTCTCAAGTCAAAAAAGTTGATCAATCAATATTGGCAGAAGGAGAAAAGGGGCAGCAAAAACAAAGTCCCTCAAGAGCTATTTAGAATTGATTTCTACAAGGATTACCATAACTTGGTAACCTTATTAAGCAAGGTCACGGGCCTCCTGACTGCAACTTTCTTCTAGGAATGGATGTACTTCATAGAGGAAATCATCAAAGGAGAAACTAAATTCTACTAGTTAGGAATGATTAGCAATTACCTATATGAGTAGTTCGTAGTCATAAATAAAACCTCACAATTCCACATGACTTCATATCTAGTCTATCTACTTGTCGACTATACTCAGTACAAAGGACTATTTGTGGTGCCAAGCAATATTCTATGGAAAGAGCTAGAGGTCTATGATAGATAACCTTAGCTTCATTTCAAAAACTTCAAGAAGGGTTACTACAGAGTCAATGATGCCTTCATCGGGCACATCATCAGATTGCTTGGAGGTGGTTTCAAAAGAAGAGTCACACACAGTGCAAACTCCTTCATCCGTAGGTTTGGCTTTCTATTTCTTTAATTTCCAAAATTTACTTGTACCTGAACTGAGGGCTTCTCAGAAAGACACTATAAGTTTTCCCGCTACCCAAATGACCGGTTGGTATTACTTGAGCTCTCCCAACAATTGCAGCATACTCAAACACTATTGGGTGATAAACACAAGGCAGAAATTTCTTATGTCCTTACATTTGGCCAGGGCATGTACGTAATCCCCACATCCTAGTGTGTGGAATATTCTGAGAAAGAGTTAAATGAATATACCTTAGAGCTCCACACTACTAGACCTAGGATAGATATGTATGGAAAACTAGAGAAGATGGTTGAAAAGGAATATTCCCACCTCCACAATGTCAAATCCAATTACAAAGATGATAAAGAAGTGTGTATGAGACACTACATGTGCATGATGACATATTTTGTTAAAATAGTTAACTTGTTTCCAGTGTCAGATCAAGTTTTGGAGGACGAAAACATGGTGATTGATCCTAGTATGATGTTGTTGCCAATCTATCACCACCCCTGATTGACTGGAGTGAGGAAGAGGTCAATGACCTTGATACTTTGATGAAGTCAATAGGGGAAAGAAAAAAGAAATGGGTTGATGGACAGGTAGCTCAAGTAAAATTCCCAGGTTTGACTTTAACTGATGGTGAACTCTAGGATGAGCCTAAGAGCAAGACTGATAGTGCCTCTATTGCTACCCCATCTAGAGAGACTTCAAAGTCTCCTCCCACTATCCAGTTGAAGAAGAGAAAAGAGGTGGTTGAAAATCATCCTAAACACAAAGTATATTCAAGAAAGGAATTAGAAGGTGAGCCTTCTAGTAAGGCCAAGAAATCAGGGGGATTCACAAAGATGCTCACCATATAAGAACTTGAGGAGGAAATTGCCAAGCAACTTAGGGATGTTGGAGAAGTTGAAAAGCAACCCTCTAGTGAGAGGAAAGAAACAAATGATAAAATTGAGGTGACTACAAAGCCTCTGATCGGGGAATGAGATAAGATCCCTAAATGTGATGAAGATATTCCTCCCTTATGGGAAGAAGAGGAAAATAAAGAAGAAGCCACACTCGAAGAAGAAGCTAAAGTAAGAAAGAACCTAGACATAGAACATCATGAAGAACATGGGAGAGAAGAAGAAGAAAGGAAATATAAAGGGGAAGATAGTCCTAAAGAGAATATAGCCACCACTAAATCTCTAGATAAAAAAATTGTATTTATTTTAGATTTAAAAGAAGAAGAGGAAGAAAGGACAAAACAAAAGACTTAAGGTAGCAAAGAAATGGAAATTCAACATACCCAAGAAGAGGAAGGTGATTGTGAATCACCAAAAGAGGGATCCCATATGCTTGAATGGCTAGAAAATTAATTGGAGAAGAAGACCCCTACCCCTATGGATCTAAAGGAAAGGCTAGAAGCCATTCTAGCCTGGGCATAGATCAACACAAAGAAAGAAAAGAAACCAAGGGTAAGATCTAACATAACAATGGACACCTCAGGATCAAGGACAATGTAGATAGCTACTTCGGTGGTGGAAGGAGAAGGATTCAGCTATAATATCTCCATTATGGACCTGGGAATGACCATGATAGAGCATAAAATCAATCATCTTCAAGGATCAGTTTCTACTATTGTGCATCACATGAATAAGGACAAGACCTCTAAGGAGGAATTAAAATCACAAGTAGCAGAGCTAACAACCTACATAAAAAAATGGTCCTCCACTGAAGAGCTTCCCTTGACATCATCGACCACTCCTTTACTATTGTCCAAAGACCATATCAACAAATTGGAAAGGAGAAAGAATTGGACCAAGGCCATTGAGGATTGGTTTCAATGAGTCATCTACAATGGACATATGGGCATTAGTCTTGCTGTTAGAACAACCAATAAATTTTGAGAAGTGAAAAATCAACTTGAAGGAATAAGAAAATTTTGCACTGACTTCTCAGAATTGTATAGAATCACATACCCCAAGCTTGAGGCCATCCTCAAGATGCCTAAGAGAACATGGGAAAAGGAACTTGCACTGGTGAAAGATGATCACTGGCTCATGGAAACCTAGAAATTAGTCCTTGATCACATAAGAGAGATATTGGAATATGTGTTCCATGAAGTGGATCTTGATATTGATTGGGCCAAATAAATCATAACAACTTGTGAGGAATACCTGAAGCTGATGATAGATTTTGACATTCCCTCTGTCAAGATAGATCTAGAGAAAATAAAACCACACTTCCTCAAGAAGATGGAGCACGGAGCCACTGATGCCCTAACACTATATTTTATGGATTTTGTTGCTTGTTTCTTCACATAATATAAACAAGTAATAAATAATATGCCCAAGTGTGACAAATATTGGGATGTAATTACCAATCGATCCAGGAAAGTGAACTTTCAATTGCTTCAATTTGACATTACAGAGTGGAGTAAGCTTCACACATTGATTGGGAAGTTTGTAGAATATGCTACTATGAAGAAGCATGAAGAGAATCTGGTGATTGATGATGAATTCCTCATAGTATAGTTGCAGCAAAGAGAAACCAGCTAAAAGACAAAGTGGTACATTGTTGGCCACTAGAAGACAAAATAGGCTAGAGGACAAAGATGTAATTTTATATTGTAAAATATTTGGGGGTAGGTGAAACCTTAATTTGTAGTGAATCTTGGTCACACAATGATATTAAATCTTGGCCATTCATTTTTCCTTTTAGACACTATAAATAGAGGGTCTCCTCTCATTTTCAAGAGGGAGAGTTGAGTTGTTGTAAAGACATGCTGCTAGAATTTTCATATAAATTCATTGATTTTGGTGGATTCTTGAATTCTATTTCATGTTGCATGATTCTTCTGCTCCTAGTTAGTGAATTTGAATAGATTTACCTTGTTTTTCTATGTGTTTAACATGCTTTAGTAGATTAGTTAGTGTTGTTCATTGATGGTGAAGAATTCTATTATGTTGATGCCCTTTCTTGTTCATGCTTTTTGTTGTTTATTGATGATAAATTGCAGTGTAAAGCTAATTTGAACATTATTTGATTTTTGCACTTAAATTATATCTTTTATTCATGCTTTATGGTGGATGGATGATTGAAAATATGCATACCTTAGAAGATTGCATTAGTTTCATGAGACTGTGATTTAATTTGGTTAAGTGAGACTTAGTTTTAGGAAGGTTGTCCACTGTAGCATCCTCCATTGTTATTGTTCATCAATAGTTTTGGGTCTAGGAACTTGTTCCCTTGCCCTTTTTGAATTTTCTTTTAAATAATAACTTAAGATAAAGTTCATTGCACATTGTAAAGCCAAATCAGAAGATCAAAGTGGAGTTTTAGACTATTGTCCTGAACTTGCAGGAATAGAACAATACTTTAGAAATTTTATAAACTCCATTCAAAGAGCCAATTCCCCTCCAAGTTAACTTATGTAAGATATTCCAAGCATGTCATGACCTCACACCTGAGTGACCTTGGGGTAGTTACTTGTAACTTGTTTGCAAAATTCTACCTTTCAAGATAGGTAACACACTTGTGCATTTCTTGTGTTGAGAGATGCAAAAACACCCATCAACACCCACCAGTGCTAGCGTGCCTAGGATTACCCCTTGCAGATCCATTAGTTTTGAGTTTCAAGACCCTAGTGTGAGGAAGCATCCAACTCCCTCCCTTAAAGACCTTCCCTCTAGAACACTTTTTCCACCTAGTCTTGGGCCTTCTAGTAACTCTAATAGAAATCACCAAATTATGAATCACTCCAATATCTCTAGGATCCACTGAGACCGACAAATCACATTTAGCATAAAAAGTCTCCTATAAAGCCCCAAGAATGTGAGCCAAAACCTCACCCACTAGCAACTTCTTATCTAGAAAGATCCTATGGTTGTGCTTCAACCAAATCTGCCAAATAATCAAACTAGGACAAATAGGCCATGTTGTGTGTGAAAATTAATTATTCACTAGAATGGGCCCAATATTCTATTGAAATTCATCGAGAGAAGAAGGATTCCTGCATTGCAAATTCTAGGTCCGCCACCAAAAATTCCAAATATTCCTTGCAAAGGGGCACTAAAAGAAAAGATGAGAAACAGTCTAAACATCTTTTAGACAAAGGAAAAATAGACCTTGGAAACCCTTATTCTAGAGGTTATCCCAAGTCAAGCACCTACTATACACCACCAACCAAGATAAGAAATTGCATTTTGGCCAAGAGAATTTATTCCAAATGTTTTTCCACCAAGGAACCTCACCATTGCCTAAGGCATGTCTATCTATAACATGATACCTTGAAGCAATAGTGTACTTCCCTTTAGGATCTAGACCCCAGACTAGCATGTCCCACTCTAAAAGAGAACAATAGACTCTATCAACCAAAATGGTGGACAACTCCCTCCTATCCTCCAAACATCCACCCAAGTACCACTCCTACATATCCTTCCATTGATAAACAATAGTTTTCCCCAAAGCCTAAGGGGATTTGAAATCCATCACTCTAATCCAACTAGCTTGAATCAAAATCCTACATCAATCCCACAAGTGAGGGTGAAATGAGAGGATATGCAGGAATCCATCCCAAGATTCATGCCAAAAAAGAGCATCGAAACTTTTGTTGTAGATCCATAATAGGCCCTACTTAACCAGTGTGGATCCCCTCTTAAGAGTATCCCAAATCATAGAACCTTTCCCCAAAAGACTAAATCAAGGAACCTCAGTGCCATCCACCTCCCCAAGGTACTTGAAGGTAAGGATCATGGCCCAAGACTAATGTTGGTGTAAACACCATCTCTAGTATAGCTTAGAAACTAAAGATTTCCCATTCTAATCTACCCTATGCAATCCCAAACCACCATCCTGTTTTGGTCCACAAACAACTTCCAACTTAATTAAGCTCCACTTCCTTGAAAGGAGAGTACCCATCCAAAGAAACTTCCTATACCGCCCCTCAAAATCCTCGATGAAGCTTGAGGGAGCAATCATCACAAAGCACCTGTATATAGGTAGGGCCTACACCGCATACTTCAATAGATTAATTCTACCAGTTGTACATAACCATCTATAGGTCTAATGACAAACCAACCCTCAAAATTTATCAATCACCTCCTACCAAAAATGCCTAGGAAGTGGATTCACATCAAGAGGGATACCAAGATAGATAAAGGGAAGCTTCCCCACTTGAAACCTTAAAATCTTGGAAATAATCTACTGGATAATCATGGGGGTATTAAATAAATAAATGCAAGACTTACTTTCATTAATGCTTCGACCAGAAGTAGCCAAGTAATAGTACAAAGTCTATTAAAAAGCAACCACTTCAGCCACCTTAGTAGTACCCATCAAAGTTGAATCATCCAGAAACTGAAGATGGGTTTGAGGGAAGGAGTTGCTCCATTTCCATCCATGAACGAGCCCATTCGCAACCCGAGATTTAATTAGCCTCCACGGGCCTTCAACCATCAATATGAACAAATTTGGGGATAAGGTGTCCCCCTGCTAAAGACCTCTAGAAGTACCAAACATATCAGAGGACTCCCCATTTATGAGAACAAAAAAGGAAGACATCATCACATAACTCATGACCCAATAAATAAATTTTCTACTAAACCCAAAGGCTCCTAGAATTTTGATTAAAAATCCCCATTTTACTCTGTCATATGCCTTACCCATGTCGAAATTTATGAACATAGTCTTTTCCTTCAAGGAGGGCAAAGCGTGAATAGTCTCCATTGTAATAACTACTCCATCCAAAGTCTGTCTACCCCAATGAAGCCACATGTTCCTCTGAGACTAGTTTATCCAACCATGTCTTCAGGTGCTCAACAATTATCTTTGTAATGATTTTATACACCACATTACGCAAAGCAATTGGTCAAAAAAAATCTAGAGAATCAAAACCCTCACATTTTTGAATAGGAGAAAGGAACATGGAATTCATGGTTCACAACATTTCCTTATTCCTTAAAGACTCCTACATAACCTCCAACAGTTCAAGATTGATCACTTCAGAAAATTCTTGAAAGAACTCCGCTAGGAACCCATCTAGACTAGAAGCCTTCCCTTTTTTCAACTAAAACACCACATCCTTCAACCCCTTCAAAGAAATAGGCTTAAGAAGAGAGGAATTCATATCCATAGTCACTAGAGGAGGAATACAAGCCAAGATAGAAGCTTCTTCCTCATTGGAAGGTGGGGTATCTTTAGAAAAAAGATTAGAGAAAAAGTGAACCACCTCATTAGAAATTTCTAGAGAGGAAGAAAGAACAGATCCCTTAGGGGAGTAAAGAGAATAAATAATGTTACCCTGTCTTCAATCCTTCACTGAGTTATGAAAGAAGGAGGTGTTCCTATCCCCTTCTTGAAGCTAGTCAACACGAACCCTCTATTTCCAAAAAAAATCCTCACAAAGCTCCCATTCCTCTAGGTCTTTAACTACACCATCCTCTAACCTACTCAAATCTGCATCAAAACCTTGATCCTAAATCAACCTGGTAATAGAATCTAGGTGCTCCTCATCATCCCTTTCCTTTTGAAACACATTTCCAAATTGATACTTATTCCAATGTTTTAATTTATACTTCACATATTGAAGCCTCCTCACTAAGGAGTACATAGATGTACCAAAAGCATATCGTCCTTCAATCCTCCATCTAGAAACTAGGCCAAGAAGACTCTCTTCCTTGAGCCACATAAGCTAAAATTTAAATTTTTTTTCCTAGAACCACCAGCTAGATAGGAAGAGAATTTAATAGGTCAATGGTTTGATCCTTACAAATATAAAACTTTAGAGCTTGACAACCACTTATCACCAACCCAAAAATTGGAAACAAGAAACTTGTCTAGTCTTTCATAAATGGCTTCATCCCCAACCCTCCAATTATTCCAAGTAAACATTCCATTCAAAGGTTTGATATCCACAAGTTGGACCCAAGCCAAATTCTCCCTAAGAAGATTAGAGGAGGGGTCCAAAAAAGGAACTCCCCTCCTTTTTCTCCTTGATAGAGGCAATTGTATTGAAGTCACCTACCATAATCTAGGGAAGGGATCTACAAATCTCAAAAAATTGATATGATACCACAAGAAAATATTACCAAGAAAATCCATTAGAGCATAAATATTGAACAAAAAAACTCTTTCCCCCATCTCCAAACTAATCACAACAAAAGAAATGGAGAATATACTAGAGAACCACCAAAAAAGAGATTTTGTAAAGATCAAAAAAGTAAGCAAGACCTCTAGAGCTCCCCTGTGCACCCACACACTGACATAAACCTGTATTCCAAATCTTAGAAGCACTCAACATCATACTATTCACAAATAACTTCATCTCCTAGAGGAAAACCAAATCTGGAAAATGAGCATGAACCAAGTCTCGAATAGCCTTTTTTTCTATGGATTCTATTCATACCCCTCACATTCCATGATAGTACAACCATCATGAATGGTGAGAGAAGTGAGTATCCAAAGTATTCACTGACCCAAATTCAACCAACGTCTCACCAACTAACTTAACTTTCTCTTGAACCTTCTTCCTACTCACCTTCTGGGACTTATCAGGATCACTCTTTTTCAAAGGATTTTGTTGCACACCAGGAATAGGGGAAGAAGTAGAAGCTTTACTCTTTCTAGAATCTCTAGAACCCAAACATCCAATAGGGCATGCACCTATAGCAGTAGATACCAAAGAAGTACTAGCCACCACACAAGGGTCACCAAGCCCAACATCATGGGAAGGAACACAAAAATCCTTCACTTCCCTAGGGGCCTCCATAGGGCCAAGAACTGAATACATAACAACCATAGGATTAGGATTATGATCAGTAAAAGGGGGAGCATCTACATGCATATTAGGAGATATCCCCTCCTCCTAAACTAATCCATTCAGTGCATCAAACCTATTAAATACCCCCTCCTCTTGAAGATCCCAAAAATTCCTCTTCCACCCTCAACTTTTATTTTGAGGCCTAATAGTCACAAAGCCATCTTTATCTGGAGTCACCCCTTGCATAGGCCCTTTTCCCTTTTTAGATCCTGTATTTGATGGATCCTTCTTATTACTTGATTTACCCGCATGAAGAGCATGAAGACACCTCTTTTAAAGATAATCATACTCATGGCATAAACAACATCTAAGCAACAGAGTTTCATAGTCTAACAACCGAGTTCAAGAGATAGACCCCACAATCAAATCAATAGAGTCAGGCAGAGGTTGACTCAAATCAATCTCCACACAAAAACGTGCATAGGAAAAAATCCTCTTCTCTAGAGTCTACTGAGAGGGGCCAATTGGTTTTCCAAATGACATGGCAATAGACTGCAGTATATCTCTCGAACACTTAAATGGCAGCCGAGGAAGGCGAACCCAAACTGGGACCTTGGATGGAAACTCTTCAACTGAATTAAATCCTACATTCAATGGTTTAATGAATAGTCCAACCTGATTGTAAAAGTATGGGCCACCTTCAAAAGCCTTATTTTGATCGGAAATGCATGAAAAATCCACCAAGAAGAAATTATTCATAATTAACAGAACCTCAAAATCCCCCTTCGGGTTCCATGTCCTCCAAATCCAAGTGTCAAGGAAAGGAAGAGAGAGCCTCATTAATGAAGCCTTCTAAGGACTTCATATATTTTGCAATATTAACACTTGATACTTTATATTTGGTTTAGAAACTTGTGATATTATATTTTATTTACCTCAAATATGAAATGAATTATGCATAAAAACTTAGAATATAAATGTTTTATATGAATGCTTTTTTTTTAAAGTGCATGATTAAAATGGTATTTAATGTGTGATTGTTTCATGATGATATGTGTTGAATGCTTAACTAGAAGAGGAATTTTCTTATCAAAATAAAATGCTAACCATTTCCATTCCAAATAAGATTGGTGGCTAACCTTATATAGCTTAGCATCATTGACCAACTTACCTATCAACTAAGCAACAGTTCCAACTAAGTACATGTTCCAACTCTTGAGTTCTATTAGCGTCAGTTGAAGATAGTTGCAATATCTTCATGATTGTTCCCCTGTGCTCCAAGATATCTTTAATAGCTTGGAGCTTGTTTAGTTTCACATGTTTTCCATGTTTTCAAATAAGATAAGGATATATGTATTCGATCTCATGATTAGTTCGACATTAGATGATCTTAGTTTTTACTTTCAAATTTTTCTTAGTTTTCAACTATGAGTTGAACAATTTATAATTCACCCTTCCTTGGGAACATTTGATGAAAATAAAAATAATTTGATCCAAATTTTGTGTTGGATCCCTCTAGAGGTAGAGAATGGCCTGCTCTACTAAAGGGAGGTGATCCTATTTAGTTTATAGTTGATCTTCATTCATTTAAAATTTTATCTTTTGTTCTTAGAATGGTTTACAAGTTGAATTTTAGAATAAATCCCAAATTTAACATTGCAATCTTAGATCTATTACTATGTTAATTAATTGCATTCTCAGATTGATTGCTTTGTTAATTAAATAGATAAAGTTCCTCAGTTTATAGTTGATTAGATTGAAGATAAAGCAATTAACTTAGTATTGATGAATGATTATGTTCTTAATGGAATATGATCATAGCACAAATTATTACTTGTTAGATTGAATGAATGAGGATTGGTGTAGATTGTTTTTAAAGTTAGATTTAAATTCTAGATCTTGAATTGAGTAAATGTTAGATTCTTGTTTTCCTGTAATTAGATTAAGTTAATTATCTAGTCATCACCATTCAATTTAGCTTGGAGTATAAACTATCCTTGTACATATTTTGTTTTAAAGTAATTCAGTTTAACACTTTAGAATAAGTTAAGTCATAAATAGATTAGAGGAATAGCATAGAGTAACATAGAGCCACTTTCGGTAAGGAAGGAACCACTCTAAACCACTCCTGAGAGAGTGGAATGACTATGAAACCCCCCAAAACCAATAGTACCTATCCAACTCTTGCTGCAGATAGCTTTAGACACCCCTGGGTTAACAAATTAAGAAATAAATGATTAAGGAATTGTGACAACAATGACCCCTATCTATCATTCTTGTCACCATTGTCGGGGAAGATCTGGCCTTATAAATAAAATTTAAGCCTTAGTGTTGGTAAGAGACCAGTTGAGAAAACAATTTAGTTTGTGGATGAGACAACCTAGAGACCCTGTAGGAAGATTTCTTTCATGAAACATTGATTTTGATCAAGAACAACAAGTACATCAATATCAGATTGAAGATGAAGAAGATAACCAACAGAATCATGAAGTGAATAAGGAACATTATCAAGAAGAAATGGGTGACCAACTAGGAAATGATCCCCCACCAAATAATAGGACTTTTACTATCCTATTAATCTGAATAGACTAGATGATGAGCCTCCTATGAAAAATATTTCACCTTTAGTTTAACCTGCCTTTAGGGGAAATTTTTTGAGGATCTTGATCAATTTCTCTTTGAGTTTAAGGTTTTATATTAGAACCATGACTATATAGTTGATAACCAAAAGTTGAAACTATTTCCTTCTACCTTGAAAGAATCATCCTTATGTTGGTTTATGGGTTTAGGCACAGGAACAATCTCAACTTGACCAGAAATGGAAACTATGTTCTTGGATAAATATCAAGATTACTATTGAGTAAGAGATAGGAAAGAGTTGTTTCAAATGAAACAATTAGAAGATAAAAGCATGGAAGATTATGGTAATAAATTTTACTTTGTGCATAATAGGTCTCGTAATGGTTTGGATAATGAGATTAGTAAGACAATTTTTCTAAAAGCGATTGATGATGAGTTTAGAGAGTCTTTAAATCTTATGGGAAAAGGAGGCATCAATAAGCTTTCTTTGGAAGATATTATTGATATATGCAGAAAATACTCTAGGACTAGAGTAGGGACTAGAGGTTCTTGAAGAAACAAAGCTCTCACTACTGATGCATCTCAAGTAATGGAGGAAATTGATTTATTCCACCTCAACATGCAAGGAGATAAGAAGACTACTAAGCCATTATCCATTTATTGTTCCAAATGTAGGGGAAAACATCTTTTGAGAGAGTGTTCATTAAATCAAATTTCTCTTTGTGAAATCTATGAGAAACATCATGTAACAAGTTATTGTATCCTATTACTTGGAATTAAGAATCATTTGAAGAAGCAACCTGTACTAGAGGAAGAACTTAATTATGTTGGGAAAAGATCTCAGAATACAGGGTATAATGCTAATCAAGGGAAATATGGTCCTAGGGCTAATTGGAATTAAAACCATTGGAAAAATCCAAATCAATGGACTCCTCCCTACCAACCACAACCACCACCTACATTTTAGGGTCAACCCAAATGGATGAATCCTTAGTGGAATAAACCACAGTGGAAATAATATCAGACATAGTGGCAACCGAACCAACCACCGTGGTAGAAAAATAAAACAAAATTTCAACCATGAAAAAATCAAGGGCCTATGTGTCATTGGGAATAATCACCTTCTTTACTCACTGGTCATAATCCTAGTAGTGAACAAGTAAACCAACCTCAGTTGCTGGCTCAACCTATTTCAAAACCAAAGAACAATCGTACTGATTCCAACCCACCTACTTTAAATGTGATAGATTCCAATAATATGTTGGATGTTGTGGATGTGTTACTGATATGTGGTTTTCATTGATGTCAACACTATTATAATTTGGTGTATCAAAGGCTGTATATGTAAAGGATATTGAGAAAATTGTAAAACAATGTGTTCCATGAGTGGAACTATGCAGGTCATGAAGGTGACTTGTTCTTTATGTTGAAGTTTAGCTGTTGTAGACTAACATGTTTATTTTTTAGAGTATCTAGATCATCTACAGGAAGTTTCAGAGGTCCATGTATAGATTTGATCATGTTGTGGTTTGGCAATGTTTTTGTAGTTTATGTTAGTATTCTTGGGTGAAGTTTGTGTGATTCTGGTAATCTCAGTTGTTGCAGATGTTTCTCTTTTATTTCTTGATTTTTTTGGATGCTTCTAGATTGTTCTCTATCTTTGTGGTATGTCCAAATTGATTGGTGCATTTGTGGTTGAATATTTTTCTCTGTATATTTGGTTTTTCATGTTCTTGGCCAACATGATGATGGTAGTGTGTTGTGGATCTTTGAGCTAAAACTAATTGAAGGATTTTTGTGTTGGAGACATTAAGTTGGGTCTCCACTATGTTGTGGCTGAGCTTGGTAGATTCGTATTGAAAATTCAATTGTAAATTTGGGCCAACATTGTAATTATGTTTTATTTCTTTTTTTGGTCGACTAAGTTGATGTAATCCACAATGAAAATATATGAGTGATTGTTTCATCAGTGTAGAGTGTGGAAAAGTTGATTTGTGTGTTGGGTGTGCTCATATGTGTGTATGTGTGAATATCATTCGATTGCAGAGCCAAGTGTGAAGAAGATCAAGTGAAGTGTGAAGTGGTTAGAGTGAAAAGTAAAGGAGTTTTTTATGCTTAATTGGAACTGTAATCAAGCTTGTGAAGAAGCTATTTTCTTAGTTCGTACCCTCTGGATTTTAATCTTATTTTGTATTGTTGGTTAGTGAGACCCTTCTGTAATTGAGCACTAAGCTCTAGGTAGTGTGCTTGAATGCATGTGCATTCCCCTTTATTTATTTCATTATCCTTTTAACAGGGTATAATCTTCTGGACTAACATCCACCATGTTTTTTCCCCTAATAGGTTTTCCATGTAAAAATCTTGGTGTTCTCTGTCTCTCTGATGTGTTAATTGTTTATGGTTAATTGCTTATTCATCATATTTGAGATTAAGTTAAGTAAATTTTGAAAAATTTATTTATTTTTGACAACTAATTCACCCCCCAATTGTCTATCCTTTTCTTCCAACAATTGGTATCAGAGCAAGTTCCTCTAAAGAAGTTTAAAAGCTTGAGGTGATCCGAGATGGAAACATTCAAGAAAGAAAGTTCAAGATTTGATGGAACTAACTACTCACTATGGAAATTTAGGCAGCAATGTCACCTAAGGTGTATTGGTGAAGCCTACTAGAAGATTACAAAAGATCCATATGTTATTCCTCTGAATGGTCCCTCCACTACTGATGAGATCAAAGATGCTGAAAACAATATCAGGGATATTGAAGATTTCGTGAGTGCTCTGAAAAATTCAAAGATGGAAAATGTGGTAGGACTACAGATAATTCATGAGATTTGGAAAAAGCTGGAAACTTTGTATGAAGGAGATGCACAGGGGAAGATGGCTAAGCTACAAATTTTGAAAGGAAAGTATGAGAATTTGAAGATGGCTGAAGATGAAAATATCACTTCTTTTATGCAAAGAGTAAATGAAATAGTGATGGGTATTACATGTACTAGTGGTTCTCTGGGTGAGGATGAAATTGTAGCTATGATACTTAGATCCTTACCTCCCTCCTACAAAGTGAAGGCTCACTCTATTGAAGAGCTCATATCAGTAACAAAGATGTCAAGAGACATACTGGTTAGTAAGCTTGCTACTTTGGAATTAAGTGAATTTGGTGAATCTATTCCAAAGATAGAATCTGCATTCAAGGCTACTATATTCAGAAGTAACAAGCAAAGATATTGTCTAGTAGAATGTTCTAGAAAGATATCCAAGTATGATGAAGAACTGAAATAGCTTGAAGATACAGAAAGAGAGGTAGAAGAATTGGAAGCACTAATTGTAAAGAAAGAAGGTAGAGGAAAATGTAAGTAAGAAGGAGTTTTACCTATTAAATGTTTTTCATGCAGTAAAATAGGTCATTTTGCATCAAGATGTCCTGAAAGAGTTCCTAGATCTAAGCCTAACAAGTCTAGATTCCAAAATAAATGTTACTTTGTTGAAGAAGGAGTGATTGTTGATGAGTTTGATAAAGATAATGGAAATGAAGATGAATGGGTTTTCATTGCTACCATTGAAAATAGTCCTATGGCTACTGAATCTACTAAAGATGAGAAAGATCTTGCAGCCCAAGTTGAAGAATAGGATGAGTGGGTTATTGACAGTGGATGCCCTCATCATATGACAAGTGATAAAAACAAATTTGCAAGTCTAGAGAAGTATGATGGTGGTGTTGTAAGATTTGGAGACAACAATGTTGGTGTGATTCGTGGTAGAGGTTCTATTTGTATTGGTGCTAAGGATAAAATTGATGATGTTCTTTATGTTGAAGGCCTGAAGCAAAATCTTTTGAGTGTTGGAAAGAAGGTGAAAAAAAACTATGATCTACAATTCAGAGATGGAAGATGCAAGATACGTGGATGCTCTAGCAATATGATTTCACTAGTAGAAAGACAAAAGGTAATATTTTTCACCTAAATACTACTAGTGGGGGTTATTTAATTGATCAAAATCTAGTTGTGGCATAGGAAGTTGTATCATGTAAATTTTGATAACATTTTCAAGGTAAGTTCCACTCAAGCAGTAAGAGATCTACCTAAGTTAGTGAAGTCTACTAATACAATTTGTAAAGAGTGTCAAATGGGTAAACAGACTAGAGTCTCCTTCCAGAGCAAATAGTTTCATTGAAATGATTTTTTTGAGCTGCTACATACTGACCTCTGTTGTTCCTCCAGAGTCAGAAGTATTCATGGAGAAAGGATTATTGATGATTACTCTAGAATGATACGGGTTTCCTTCTTAAAATAAAAATGTGAAGCACTAGAAAAGTTCAAAATTTTCAAGGCTATGGTAAAGAATGATAAAGGTCTGGAAATCAAGTGTTTGAGATCTGATAGAGATGGTGAGTTCACTTCCAGAGAGTTCAACTCTTTTTGTGAAGAACATGGAATCAAAAGATAGTTATTTGCTCCCCGAACCCCTCAATAGAATGGAGTTGTAGAAAGAAAGAATAGAACAATGATGATAGAAGGAAATGTGCCCCAGATCTATTGGAGTGAAGCTGTAAGCACTACTATGTACACTTTAAACTGGGTAAATGTTAATGGTAACTATGGTAAGACCCCTTTTGAGCTATGGTTTGGTTACAAAACTACTATTAAATATTTGAAGATCTTTGGAAGCAAATGTTATATCAAGAGAGATGATGATATAGGAAATTTTGATGCAAGAAGCGATGATTTTTAGGTTACTCAACTAAAATAAAGGCCTATTGATGTTATAACAAAAGACTGAGAAAGATGGTTGAGAGTGCAAATGTCAAAGTTGATGAGGATTTTGCTAAATCTTCTAGATATTGTGGATATGATTCAGATGAAGATAGTACAAACAAAGGGAAAAATGTTCAGACACCAAATCTACTTCAGACTATTCCATATGTTCTAGTAAAGTAACCTCAATTGGTTTCGGTAAATCAAGTAAGTTAGGAAGCACAAACAAGTGCAAGTGAAGAAGAAAAAACAAAAGAACCAGGAGATTGTGAAAGTCCCAGAACTTTGAGGTATATAAATCTAAATAATTCTAAAAGTAAAATTATAGGAGATAAGAATAATGGAGTTCAAACTAGAAGGAATATTGTAGAAGAGTATTGCCTCATTTCAAAAATTGAACCTAAAAATGTCACTAAAGCTTGCCAAGATGAACACTGGATGGAAGCTATGAAGGAAGAGCTGACACAAATTGAAAATAATGACACATGGATACTGGTTCCCAAACCTAAAGACAAAAATGTGATTGGTACTAAATGGGTGTTTCAGAACAAGCTAAATGAACAAGGTGAAGTGGTCTGGAATAAAGAAAGATTGGTATGTAAAGGGTATTCTCGATGGAAGGCATTGATTTTGAAGAAACTTTTTCCCTTGTTTCCAAAATTGAAGCTGTTAGATTATTTATTGCTTATGTTGGATACAAAAACTATAAAGTCTATTAGATGGATGTGAAGTTGTCATTTCTCAATGGAGAACTAGAAGAACAAGTATACATTGAACAACCAGATGGATTTCATCTAACTAACAAGGAAGATATGGTTTTTTGATTGAAGAAAGCTCTATATGGACTTAAGCAAGCCCTTAGAGACTAGTATGCTAGATTGGACAAATACTTAATGAAGCTTGGATTCACTAAAGGTACTGTTGATAGCAACTTATATTTCAAATTGGATCATGATAAAGAGTTAATTATAGAAGTCTTTGTTGATGACATCATTTTTGCAGGAGATGAAAATCTATTTATGAAGTTTGTTAATGAGATGAAGGATGAATTTGAGATGAGTATGATTGGAGAGATGAAGTTCTTTCTAAGATTGCAAGTTACCCAGTTAGACAAGGGAATTTTCATATCTCAATCCAAATATGTGAGAGAGATACTTAAGAAATTTGGGATGGAAGAATCAAAGCCTGTTGGTACTCCCATGGTAACCAGATGTAAGCTAACATAGAATTATGATTCTCCTAGGGCGAATCAAACTAGATACAGGTCAATGATTAGTGGATTTCTTTATTTAACCCAAAATAGACTAGATATTATGAATGTTGTATGTATGGTTGCTAGATTTTAGGATGATCTAGAAGAATCACATGTGACTGTGTCAAGAAAACCTTCAGATATCTAAAAGGAACATTTGACTTTGGACTTTGGTATCCAAAGGATGATGATCTCACTTTGAGTGCATATATTGATGCAAATTGGGCTAGAGATGTAGATGATAGGAAAAGTACTAGTGGTGGTGCTTTCTTCCTAGGGAAGAAGCTGGTATCTCGGTTGAGCAAGAAGTAGAATTCCATTTATCTATCTATTGTTGAAGCATAATATATTGTGACTGCAAATAATTATACTCAAGTGATATGGATGAAACAAATGTTGAAAGATATCATGGTGATATATGAAGAGCCTATTGCCATGTACTATGACAATTCAAGTGCAATAAATATTTCAAATAATCTGGTGCTACACTCTAAGACTAAACATATATCAAGCAAGTTTCACTTGTTGAGGGAGAAAGTGAATGAGAAAGAAGTCAGAATGGAGTATGTGCCTACCAAAGAACAAATTGTAGACATCTTTACTAAGCCATTGTCAAAGGATAATTTTTATTATCTTAGAGGAATGCTAGGGGTAATTACCCCTCCTGATAAGAACTAAGAGATGCATTTACTTGCATCATTCCATGAGCTACATTGATATATTCTGATCTAGATTGATTTTTTTGTTGATGCTACTCAGGGGGAGTAGTAAGATGTGTAGATATGTGATTTAGAGCATGTATATGGAAAGGTCATAGTTACCTTTTCCATTGATGTCAAAGGGGGAGAAGTGTAATGTGAAAAATATTCTGAGAAGAGCCTTCTGGGAGAAAAGTAGTAAAGAATCAAGTGTATTGGGTTGATGGTATTTTTCAAATCATGTGTTGCCATCAATGCCAAAGGGGGAGATTGTTGGATGTTGTGGATGTGTTTTTGATATGTGGTTGTCATTGATGTCAACACTATTAGCATTTGGTGTATCAAAGGATGCATATGTTGAGGATATTGAGAAAATTGTAAAAGAAAGTGTTCCAGGTTCCTAGTGGAATTGTGCAGGTCATGAAGGTATCTTGTTCTTTACATTGAAGTTAACCTATTGTGGACTAAAGGGTTTATTTTTGAGAGTATCTAGATCATCTATCAGAAGTTTGAGAGGTCCACATATAGATTTCATCATGTTGTGGTCTGATAATGCTTTTGCGGTCTATGTCAGTGTTCCTAAGTGAAGTTTGTACGATTTTGGTAATCTCAATTACTATGGATGTTTCTCTATTGTTTCTTGATGTTTTTGGATGATTCTAGATCATGCTCTATCTTTGCGGTACATCCATATTGATCAGGTTGTTTGTGGTCAAATATTTCTCTCTATATGTTCAATTTTTCATGTTCTTGGCTGACATGATGATGGTAGAGTGTTGTGGATCTTCAAGGTGAAATTAATTGAAGTATTTTTGTGTTGGAGATATAAAGTTGGGTCTCCACTATGTTATGGCTGACCTTGGTGGTTTCGCATTGAAAATTTAATTATAAATTTGGGCTGACATTGTAATTATGTTTTATTTATTTTTTTGGTCAACTAAGTTGATGTAATCCATGATGTAGATATATAAGAGAAATTGTTTCATCAGTGTAGAGTGTGGAAAAGGTGCTTTGTGTGTTGGGTGTGCTGTTATGTGTGTATGTGTGAATATCATTTGATTACAGAGCAAAGTGTGAAGTGGTTAGAGTGAAAAGTAAAGGAGTTTTTTGTGCTTAATTGGAACTATAATCAAGCTTGTGTGGAAGTTATTTTCTCAATTCGTACCCTCCGAATTTTAATCCTATTTTGTATTGTTAAGTAGTGAGTTGCTTCTATAATTGAGCAATGAGCTCTAGGCAGTGCGCTTGAATGCATGCAAATTTGGCTTTATTGATTTCATTATACTTTTAATAGGGTATAATCTTGTGGACTAACATCCACCGTGGTTTTTCCCTAATAGGGTTTCCACATAAAAATATTGGTGTTCTATGTCTCTTTGATGTGTTAATTGTTTATAGTTAATTGCTTATTCATCAGATTTGGGATTAAGTTAAGTAAAGTTTGAAAAGTTTATTATTTTCTAAAAACTGATTCACCCCCCCTCTTAGTTGTTTTTCCTTCTTTTTCCAACATAATATTCAATTAAGGAACCATAATGTCCCATCTATACCAAATGTTAAAGATCAAAAGGATGAGAAAGAGGAAAAATAGTATCTAAAGGAAAACTATAACTATGATGATGTACAAAAGGTTAAACAAGTATCTTATCCTGAGCATTTGAAAAAAAAAAGTAGCTCCCGATAAATCCCAACCAAACTATATGAATGTGGTAGATTCTCAAATTCTCCATGAATTGAAAATAATCAATATTGATATACCATTATTATAGGCCATTAAAGACATACCAAAAATAAATTGATTGGTTAAGTCTGTTTGTATGAAAACACTAGGTAGGAAGAATAAATTACCTCCTACAATATAGATAGGGACTAAACCCACTGATGTTTTTTCAGGAAGATTACTACCTAAAAAATATAATTATCCTGGTAGTCTTGTGATAACTTTGAGTGTTGGAGGAATTGAGATAACCAATGTATTAATTGATTTAGGAGTAGTTATCAATGTTATCACATTAGACACTGTTGAAATGTTGGGTATGACAAGTGTTCAACCCACAACAAGTATTTTACAGTTGGAAAAGCAATCTACTACTAAACCTAAATGTGTTATTGAAGACATCATGGTTACTATTGATACATGGGATTAACCAATCAAATTTTTAGTTCTTAAAGCTAGAAAGAAGAATTACAGCTATCCAATTTTGTTAGGTAGACCATGGTTGGCTATTGTAGTAGCATTGATAGATTGCAAATCATGAAGTATCAGAAATGAAAGAATTGCCACTTTTTCCTTCAAATCAGCCATCATTTCAACATAATAATCAACTTTGGGTTGATAAGGATATCGATTCAAAAGGAGATAGCATTGTAGAATTAGCTATGGTTACTTTGGTAGAACATGTAGAGGAATATGAAGAACAAGATCTTAATTCTAAAGATATTAGTCAAGAAAAACAAAAGAAGAATTATCAAGGAATGTTACACCAACAAAATTCACAAATTTCCCTTAAAAAAACTTGTTGGAGATCCAATTGATTCTAAGAATAATACCAAAAAAATAATAGTGGTAGGGGATAAACCTCTTTTCATTAACTCATCCTTGTCTTCACAAGAAAAGGAATTGAAGCAAATCTTGGAAAATCATACTGAAGAACTTGCTTGGGAATATAAAGAAATGAGAGTAATTCACCCTTCTATTTGTACTCATCATATTTATATTGGAGATGTTAAAATAGTAAGGCAAGGTCAAAGAAGGATCAATCTTGCTCTTTGAGATATTGTAAAACAAGAGATAGAAAAGCTACTGAAAGTAGGGTTTATATATTGAATATTTGATAGTCAATGGGTTTCCCATTCATTATTGTTCCCAAGAAAAATGGAAAATGGCATGTATGTGTGGACTACAGAGAATTAAACAAAGCCACTAAAAAAGATCATTTTCCTTTGCCATTTATTGATCAAGTACTAGATAACCTAGCTGGCAGTAGTTATTTCTCTTTCTTAGATGGATTTAGTGGTTACAATAAGATCCAAGTGGCTCCTAAAGACTAGAATAAAACTACCATTAGATTTCCTTAGGGAATATATATAGTTTTACCATTTGGACTATGCAATACACTAGCCACTTTTCAGAGAGTTGTCTTGGAAATTTTTGCATATTTAACTACCTCATGTGTGGAAGTATATATGGATGACCTCATAGTTCATGCACAAAAATTTGAGGAAGAACTTGAGAGTTTGAATAAGGTTTTACAAAGATGTAAGTATCTTAGGTTTCCTTTGAATCAGGAAAAGAGTTCCCTCATGATGACAAAAGGGATTGTTCTAGGACATCACATTTCAAAAGAGGGGATAAAACTTGACCCCAAGAAAGTAGAAATCATTCAAAATATTGAGATCCCTAAAATTCAAACTGAAGTTCGTAGTTTTCTTGGGAATGCTAGTTACTATAGAAGATTCATTGAAGGGTTTAGTAAAATTGTTGAACCTTTGTTTACAATTCTCAAGAAGGATGTGGAGTTTGTATGGACAAGTGATTGTCAAAAATCATTTGAAATAATTAAACATGCTTTAACTACTACTCCAATTATCAAAGCACCTATTTGGGGAGTTCCATTTCATATACATGATGTTGCATCCAACTTTGCGCGGTCTTGGGAAAAAAATATGAGAATGAAGCAATGCATGCTATCTGCTATATTAGTAAAAATCTAAATCACGCTAAAAGGAATTACACAACAATTGAAAAAGAGTTTTTAGTAGTAAGATATACAATCAATAAATTTAGGCACTATATTATAAGTTAGAAGGCATTCATTCACACAGACCATGCTACTATTAAATATTTGATGAATAAAGTTGTAGTGGGTGGAAAAATTATAAGATGGTTATTATTGTTGCAAGAATTTGATGTGACAATTATACATAAGCCTGGTAAAGATAATGTTGTTGTTTATTTCCTTTCAAGAATTATTTTATAGGGTAATCAAGAGCCATTAGATAACACCTTTCTTCATGAGCACTTGTTTGTAATATCACTTCATCTGCCATGGTTTGTTGATCTTGCGAATTATCTTGTAATGGGGAAGTGCCCAAATTATTTGAACCCTTTAAGAAAAAAAGGAGATTGATTTGTGAAAGTTATAGATTCCAATGGATAAATTGACTTTTATTTAAGATGTATCTTGATAATGTTCTTCGTAGGTGTATTGCAGAGATAGATGTTTATGATGTCATACATGCTTTCCATCATGAGCTAGAAGGAGGAAATTGTTCAGTAGTCAGAACTGTTCGTGAGATCTTAGGAACTATTTATTTTTGGCCATCTATGACAAAGGATGTTTCATTCTTTGTTTAGCATTGTGATGAATGCCAGCAAATGGGAAGACCTACATCAAAAATGGAGATGTTGTTACAACCTCATATAGCTTTGGAACCATTTGAGAAATGGGGAATTGATTTCATGGGACCTTTTGATCTACCTTCAATAGGACAACACTATATTCTAGTTTGCATAGACTATGTCACAAAGTGTGTTGAAGTGAAAGATTTGCCAGTAGCAAGGGAAGATAAAGTAGTTGATTTTTTGTACAAACATATTCTCCAAAGATTTAAAGCACCAAGGGAGATAGTATTAGAAAAAGGACCTCAATTTGTGTCTATTATTATGGAATATTTTATGCAAAGATACCAGATGACACAAAGGAAATCCACACCACACCATCCATAGGAAAATGGGAAAGTAGAAGTTACTAACCAGGAATTGGAAAATATCTTGACAAAGACTATTTCATTAAGAAAAATAGATTGGGTAGAAATGTTAGATGAAGCATTTTGGGCTTATATGGGCTTATAATAAAACCTCAAAAATAACCACCGGATTCTCTCCATATAAGCTAGTATATGGGAAAACTCTAGTTATGCTTATTGAGTTTGAGTTGCAGACATTAAAGATAGCATTGGAAGTTGGTATTGATTTACCTGAGGCAAATAAAAATAGGATTCTACAGTTGAACCGATTAGATGAAATGAGAATGAAAGATCTTCAACATACAAAAATGATGTAGAAACAAAGAAAAGAGTGGCATGATAATCATATTGTGACCATACAAATCAAGAAAGGAGATTGGGAATTACTATTTGATTCTAGATTCCAAAAGTTCAAAGGGAAATTCCATACAAGATGGTTAAGATCTTATGAGATTGATCAAGTTTTTGAAAATGGAGTTGTTTAGTTGATACAAATAGATGGAGAAAGAAGAATTATGTTGGTTAATGGCCATCATTTGAAGATATATTACAAACCAACATCAAAAGAAGAACTTTTATCTGAGTTGCATCATAGAATTGAACATTTTCTTGTGGAGGATATCTCTCCCATGGAATAATTTACTTCTTTATAATCCTTTTTAATAAATTATGAATAAATAAGGTAAATTGGAAACTAGAAATGGTGGTTTACCTTCTGAAAAATGATCCAAAAATAAATATATATATATATTTATTTATTTATTTTTGGATCATTTTTCAGAAGGTAAACCACCATTTCTAGTTTCCAATTTACCTTCTTTATTCATAATTTCTTAAAAAGGATTATAAAGAAGTAAATTATTCCATGGGAGAGATATCCTCCACAAGAAAATGTTCAATTCTATGATGCAACTCAGATAAAAGTTATTCTTTTGATGTTGGTTTGTAATATATCTTCAAATGATGGCCATTAACCAACATAATTCTTCTTTCTCCATCTATATATATATAATTTTTTATAACCTTCTTGTCTCTTGCAGTACAACTTTGAAAAAAAATTGATTGCTCATTACCAAACTAGAGAGCTCCTGATAGATCCTAATTGACTTAGACATCAATTTCTTTGTGAAAGCATTAATTAATGAATAAGTTAATTCAACTCTTAATAGCTCCCAATTACAACTAATTGGTTGTTCTCAATGTGGAAATAAGTTTGATAGAAATAATGTTGATTGATTTGAGTTATTAGATGATCAATTAATGATTGATACAATTCATGGTATTCAGGAGCAATAAAATGGATTCATGCATCATTGGAAGCTTTCAACTTCATTATTTTGATAGCTAGTTTGTTGATTGTCTAGGTATAGATTTATTTCTTTTATATTTTAATGGTTTAATATTATAACACGTGGATGAATTGGGCTCCCACAAGGGTTTATCTCAGTGTGTTATTATTAACCATGATTGAGTACATAATTCAAATATGAATATTGTGGACAGATGTTGATCCTTTTTGGAAGAAGTGAAGATTGTTTCAATAAACTCCATCGCTAGATGAACCCCCGGTCAAATCAATATCATTTCATACTAATGGGGTGAGTATTTATATAATGCATTTTTAAAAAAAAAAATTTAAATGCATTTAATTATTTCTCATAGAGTTGTTTAAAAGGTCATATCATGCAGTTAAAATCAAAGTGTAATTTATTGAGTGGATGTTGTGAGGTGACGTCAGTTATCAAGTAATGATTATGAGGTGATGGATTTGGAAGTAGTAAATGTACTTTCACCACCTTTCACTAGCATAATTTTAAAAAATATAGTTCGCAAGATATCTCATGTGTGCAAAATACACTCTAGTTTAAGTTGAATTTAATGTTGAGTAAAAGACATTTAATACCAAGGAAACAACTACAAGTTTTTTAATTTAGCAAGCAAAGAGAAATAGACCCATTATCATTCTTGCAAAATTGTTTTCTCCATTTTCTCTTAATTGGAATTTTTTCTTGAATTTCTCAAAGTCTGGTGTAGTGAAAATGGGATACAAGAAAATGGTTGAGCCAAAAGAAGCAATTTTGAATGATGAAACAAGGAGATGGTTACAACAAGTGGGACGGATCAACCTCATACTCAAATATGAAGGGTATGAATTGGATGTCATTTAGGAATTCATAAGGAATTTCCAACTCAGTTTCACTATTGTCAAAGGAGAGACTATTGTAGTAGCCAAAACTATAATTAGCAAATTTTTTGGAATCCCAGATGAAGGAGAGATGGTTAAGCAAGGTCAACATGATTTAAAATAGCTTCTACAAATGTTTCATGTTGACCCAGAGCCTCTTTCCACTTTTCAAGTACATAAAGGAAAAAAAAAGGTATTGAAAGAGGGAGTCTTCAGGAGCTCTAGTCTTCAATAGTGCATTGCTTGATGAAATATTTCACTTGTGAGTGTTAGTATGCTTCAATGTTGGGGCCGAATTTTTTGTTGTTGATTCATGTTCACTATGGTCAAGAAAAACCTAAGGTAAGGGTAAATTTACCCACATTCTTATTCTCACAAGTAAGTGATATGGTGATGAAGTGCAAGGAGAAAGAAATTAGAATAACACATCATGGTTTAATCCATTTAATTGTTAAACATCATTTCTTGAAAAAAATTAACGGGGAAGAACAATGACTATAATTTTTGTTGAATACTAAGGGAGAGGGTTTAGGAAAACATAAAACCCTTGTGACTAGAACTCTGAAAATTGAGAGGGGGAAAAGTTTAAAAGAAACTAGGTCAAAATTTGTAGAAATTCATGAAAAACAAGATCCTGAGGAATCAAGGCCTTCCAAGAAAAGGAAAGCCAAAGAAATTAGAATCTCAAAGGAGAATAAAACTAAAAAGGAAATCCCTAAAAGGGAAAAGGAAACTAGGAAGGAAAGAAATTTGAAAAAGAGAATGTAGACGAAAAAATTAGAAAAACTTGAGGAAAGAAAGAAATTAAAAAGGGGAAAGAAAAGAAAAGCTCCTAAATCTTCTCACATAGTTCAAATTGAAGAATATGAAGTAGAAGATGTTGAAAATGAAAAAGAAGATTCTTAATCTCCAAAGAACGATTCCCCAGGGTTATTTTCTAGTTCCCCTATTAGAGAATCATTTATACCAAGCCCTAGTATTCATGGAGGAAGCCCATCTGCTACTCCAAAATATCCTTTAGAGGAAGAATAAATTGAAGTTTAGATTCCTAATGTTTTTGGTTCTTCAACTCAGTTTACTAAAAAAATAGAAGAGGTATTTGTCCACATGGATGGGAAGAAACTTTTAGAACAAGAGGAAACTGATAAGAATTACCAAAGGCAAGAAGAATCTAGAGACAAGTTGAATTTTCACTTAGGTTATCTAGATTAGAAAAGGAAATAGAAGAGTACAGAATGCAAAACATGGTACTAGAAATGAAACTAAGACAAAAAGAAGAGGTGATATCAAAATATGGAACCAAAATGGAGAAACTTAAGTCACAAGTCCAACACTTGACACAAGTCAATTTCTCAAACAACAGGAAAATGTGGAAGGAGAATTAGCTAGAATGACTGAATAGTGCAAATGAAAAGATAGTGAGATTGAGGGGTTAAGAAAGGAAATGTAAAGAAGGCACTAGATAGCTCCTAAAACAATGAAACCAAAACAAACTATGTCTACATCTTCTAGGTTACTTTTTTTACCTCTGCTAGGGGATAAACCTATAGAAGAGCCCACATGACCCATATATCTCTCACTTGCTACTATGAAGTATAAACAACTAAATAAACAACATCAAGATAGAATAGAGGAAGTTACTAAAGAAAGAGAAGAAGCTAAAAATAGACTAACTAAAGCTATGGATATTGCATTTACACTTGTAGCAATTAGGAAGCCTTCATGAATGTATGGTTTATTCCTAAGGGAAATGTTTTTAAAGTGGAAATTGAATCAACTGATTTTGAAAAGGCCTTTGGGATTCTAGACTAATAATGATTTCCTTTAGTCATATTTTAATAGTCATCCTGATGTTTAAAATCAAATGTTTGAATTCTTCCAACATGCTTTTTCTCATGGGTGATGTAAGTGACTCCCTTCTAAACATTTATGTTAGAGAATTACAAATAAGATATATTTTTTCTTTACTATAGCATTAGGTGGAATAGACAAGAAGAATGGGAGAGTACAAATACATACAAAAGAGGTATGGACTACCCATGAGGGGAGAGAAACCTGTAAACAAAGATTTTGGCACCTGAATGCTTTATGCTTCATCTAGGGTTTTTCACCTAAAATGAGATAAGATTGGAGCCAAAATGAAATGTTCACACTCAAAGAGGGATTTATATTGGTGCAATATGCCTAAATGAAGTAAAATAAATTCAAAGAACTAAGAAATACTATCAATTATGTATGTGAAATTAAGAAATATGAAGTATTTGAAAACATGGTGTTGTTTGCAAAAGACCTAAAAAGATAAATAAAAATGCAAATGGAACAAAAAAAAAAGTTACAAGACCAAATGAATGCACCTGTACATAGACCTGATGAAGACTAGAAAAGACTAAAAAATTGGAAATGTTGACTTTTTAACTAATTGGGACTCATTCACCACCTTGGGCAAATCAATCCCAGATTAGGGTTTCTGCCCAAAATCCTATTTATGCCGAAAGGGTACTAGAAACTACACTTTGATCTAATAGACACCTCTAGTGGGACTCATTTTTCATCCATGGGAAATTAGTCCTTCTTCTATTTTCTAGAAATTCAAGTTTCATATCTGCACCTTGTCACCTACACAACACTTCTTGATGGAAACCTGGGTCTGAATCTCTAAAAGACACCTACAAAATAGCTTTAATTTTTTTTTCTAATGGGGGGTTTTCCTTGGTGAAACCCCTAATTGGTAGTTAAAAATTGAATGGATAAAATCTACATAAAACCCTAGCCCTAAGTGTTTCTAAGACTAGGAAAACCTGAAGTAAGACAAAACCCTATTCTAATGTGCTAGAATAGGATAAGTAAATGTGATTTGAATGATGCAATACTTCAATCCAAGAAACCTTACAACATTTAAAATGAATGTAAATGACATGAAAAACTTAAATCTAAAGATAGAGAGAAAATGGAAGAGGGAACCACTTTGAAAACAAGTCATAAGGTGTGATTTGATGGCTAGTTGCATCTCCTTAACCTAGATTTCTCCATGATTCTCCATAGGAATCCATGATCAACTCTTTGCAATGTTGGATCTTGAATGAGAAGTGAGCTTGAAGACTTGCAAAAACCCTATCTTGCTATCCAAAAGCTTCAAATTTACTATAGGAATGTTATTTATTATTCTTTTGAAATATATTTTTCTCTTGATTCTTGATTTTTCTTTGTAAAAATGACTAGGAGATGTGAAATATGACCTAAAAACACATATTTATAGGAAAAAATACCTAATTTATCATTATTAAGACCTAAGAGGCTGACATCCACTAAAAATTTGAATTAAATCGATGAGTTTTCAGCTTAAAAATTAAAATTCCCCCAAAAGGGACTCATTCGACACCCTTGGTGAATGGGTCCCACTAGAGGGGACTCATTTTCCCAAGGTGGAGAATTGGTCCCACATGAGGTTTTTGGATGTGGGTTTTTGAGATATGATTGCTTTAAGCATTATTTGTCGAGATTTATATTTATTTTGAGTGAATGGGCCTCTAGATAAAAAATAATGAACATTAGGGGCCTATAAATGCAATTTTTAAGAGGTGATTGGTGCAAGGGTGTCTAAAATAGGACTAAGTTAGGCCACAAATTGTACTTTATATAGAGGAGTATATTTTTTGTGTCCACAGTTATCCCCCACTTTAGCACCCATATGACTTTGCATGCATATGTAAGCTAAAGGACTCCAAATCGTATACTTTATTGCATAAAAGGATAATCATTCAAAAGAGGGGAGAATGAAGCCCCCAATGTAGCTATCTACAAAACCACAACATTAGGAACCACATCTTGCAACATGAATTTGTTGGTTTTCCAATGAATCCTTTTATCTAACTTCTTGAAATCATATTCTAGGGTAGATGTATGGCCCCCTTGATTTTGCTTGCTTTACGGAGGCAGAATCAAGGTAGCAATTTAGTCACATTGAATAAGGAACATCATACTAGAGGACATTGCAAAGTACCATGTTTCATAATGATAGACAATGAATGATGTTAGGTGTGGAATCATGATTCCAACACATCAAACGATGTCAAAAATGGAGTTCCCTAGCTCTCGTTATGTTGTTTTGAAGAAAAAAGTACCTCATTAATTCTTAAGATAGAAAATAATCCTACTTTAATGCATGAGTAAAAGTAATGAAAATAGGTTAAAAGAGATAAATGAGAGTAATTTGTCACTTAATATTTCATTTTACCTTCTTGTAGCTTGAGAGTGACAAGTGAGATGAGAAGATGTCGAGTAGATGGGATTACAGGCCTTCACGATAGGATGTGCTTCAAGAGTAGGTGGCACATGATGAGCTATATCATGAGGTGAGTTGATTCTACAGCCTTCATTTAGTGATTTTGCAATGATTTAATGATTTTTAATGGATTTATAGGTTAATTTAGGATCTTAGAAAAAATGTTCACAAAGTGTCCCCTTTCTTCGCAAAGTGTCCCATTTGTTTGCAAAGTGTCCCATTTATTTTCAAAGTGTCCTATTTCTTTGCAATGTGTCCCATTTCTTTGCAAAGTGTCCCATTTATTTGCAAAGTGTCCTAAAAGGGTTCTAAAGTTTCTAGGGCCTTTAGAAAATCACACTAGAAGAACTGTAGCACACTTGCATGATGAATAATTTAAAAATTATAGATGTTAGATAAAATTTTAGAGCATATTGTTGTGATTATGGTAGGTACCCGCTTGGTCACAATAGTGGCTAGGGGAGATAGTTAAGATTTTTGAGAGACCTAGCCATAGCACTATAAACAGACAAGACAAAGCACTTGCAGGTAGTTGACATCTATTGAGCAT
The DNA here is from genome assembly GCA_007258455.2 of Sequoia sempervirens. Classification (NCBI taxonomy): domain Eukaryota; kingdom Viridiplantae; phylum Streptophyta; class Pinopsida; order Cupressales; family Cupressaceae; genus Sequoia; species Sequoia sempervirens. The sequence continues at coordinate 350,713,878 of VDFB02105785.1, forward strand.
ACCTTATGCCTCCCATGAGATACCACGATGCCATGTTGATGGCTCTTTATGAGCATTGGAATGCTGATACATGTACATTTCATCTCCTAACTGGGGAGAGGACCATTACCTTAGAGGATGTACACTAGATTATTTGAGTTCCTATTTGGGGAAAATGGGTGCGTTTCTAAGGAGATTGATCATTTCACGAGTGGAAGTTCGACATGCAATTTTACCTTGATGGACCTATTCATGATGAGTGTGTGAGAACACAAATCAAACTACCAATGATACTATATTCATGACCCCCCATAGTGAGACAAATTATGATGCACACGGTGGCTCTTGTACTCAATCTAGATAGACAAGTGACACATGTTGATGGAGGATTAGTTCACTTGATTCATAGGATGGCAAAGCATACGATGGTCTATGCTTGGGGACGTTGTATCCTAGAACATCTTTATTATGATCTGGTTTGATTTATTTTTTAGGAGATGGACAATATGGTGCATTGTACACTTCTGTAGGTGTGGTGCCTTGAACATATTACTTGCACCAAGCCTGTCGTTTCCCATGTGTGATAGCCATTGGATATCTATGAGCCTTTAGTTATCCTCTATGATGCCTATGGCAGTATGGAGACTTGCATTTTTGGAGAGTGGGATTTGACCAACTGGAGGAGGATGATATCAGTGTGGAGTACCTAGAGGCTAGGTGATACCATACAACTCACTATAGATAATGTTGTCTAGAGTGACTCCAATGATCCAGATCATGATCAGCCACCAATATTTGACACTGATGACGTTGGTAGCAAAAATGAGAATGAGTGATGGTTAGCAACACAAACAACTCATGTATTTTTGATGGATCTCCCTATAGGTGATGCAAGACTAGTTCCAAATGAGGGAGATGAGGTAGAGGACAAGGCTAAGGAGGTACACTATAGGGTTGTAGATATATTCATTGATGTTATAGATGATGAGTATGATTCAAATGTCGATCCTGACTATGAGGGTTAGGATGGAGGATACAAGGATGAGGAGGATGAGGAGGATGAGGAGGAGTATGAGGAGGAGGAGCCACCCCTGAGTGAGGGTGATAAGGTAGCAACTAAGGATCAACATGAGTGGGGAGAGTCCTCACACATTTGTGTGACCAGATCATGTGCAGTAGCCACAATAGACATCAGTACCCATGGTCACAAAGAGACCACCACATTATCCATGCCCTCTAGAGAGAATCAGGTTGATATCCCTCAGCCTGTTGGAGATATAGGTGATGATATTTAATTTATGCATGTACTTTAGTGCCTATGATTTATATATATATATGTATATCATGATGATGTGTACTGATTGTGTATTATTTATATCTTGTAGGAACAATGAAAGACTAGCAAGAGTTTTATTGTCAAGAAACTATAGAGATCGTTCCTACATCCATCAACAAGGAGGAGATGGACCCTGATTATGTGCCCCCACCGATTGTGGAGGAGGAGATAGAGTTACTCAGATAATTCATGAGGCTACTGGCAATGTATGAGAGTGTGAGGAGATGACTACATTGAGCTGAGACTACAAGATAGTCATCCTAGACTCTAGCAAAGGTGGAGAAACTTCAGGAAGAGGTAGCACATCTATGAGTTGAGAGGGATTAGATAGAAGAGGAGCATCATGTGGCTCTTGGGTAGGTACAAGACCTAGAGGTTGCACTCAAGGTTAGCAGATTGTGGTCACAATCATATATGACTGCCTCACAATGTCTAGGTACCAGATCATGAGCATCAAAGCTTGAGGGGTCTAGTTCTCACAGACCTTGGTGATATTATATATTGTGATGAGATGTACATAAAACTTTAGATATATATATATGAGCATTTGATGTTTTGAAATATGTCTTAATGTGTTGGAATGTTAAATAGCAATGTGATTAATTAAATAACTATTATAAAATTATTTAATTAATGTATAAATTATTTAACAAAGTTTATGTGATCTAATGTAAAACATATTACAGTTTCTTAGAATGATGATTGAGTATGTTATGCTAAATTAAATATATTTAAAAATATAACTTATCATAACACACAATAGAAAGTTGAATAGTATGAAACCCAAAGTAATTATCAAAATGAATTACATAATCACTTTAGTGCTCAAGACATATACATGATTGGTTTGTCAAGAATGAAGCAATGTGAAAGCATATAGGATATGAGCGCATAACTTTAACAACACTACTTTATCATTCATACTATTCAATGGGATTAGAAATAATATCGATGCAAATGCATGACACTGATAGGATCCTTAAGGGGTGTTCCATCTAGTTCTATTAACATGTATGCACCAAACCCAATTTTTTTGTCAATGACGTAAGGTCCTCATCAATTAGAACTAAATTTATCATGTTCGTTTGAGTCAACATTGATGTTACGTTGATTAGCAGATAGAACTAAGTCACCCTTTTGGAATGATCGAGGGATAGAATTAAGGTTGTAATGATTATGTTTCCACTTGCAATAATTTTGAAGATTTTCAAGAGTGTTAATGTGATGTTCATCAAGCATCTCAAGCTGATGTAATTGTTGTTTCTTATAATGTGTTTCATCAACAAGTCCTTGAAGAGAAATCCTTAGTGTAGGGATTTCTAACTCTAAGGGCATTATTGCTTCATTACCATAGACCAAATTGTAAGGTGTGGTCCCTGTGGAAGATTGAACACTTGTACAATAAGCCTAAAGTGCATAATGAAATTGTGTTTGCAAATCCCTATGATTTTTGTTAATATTTTTCTTCAAGATTTGTTCAAGAACTTTGTTAGTTGATTTAGCTTGACCATTAGATTGTGGGTAATAAGGTGTTGAAAAATGATTTTGGATATTAAAGATCTCCAAAAATTTCTTCACTTCATTATTTTTAAACGGTGTACCATTATCAAAAACTAATGCGGAAGGGAGTCCAAAGCAATAAATAATGCATTCTAGGATGAAACGACATATTTCCTCAGCTATGGTAGATTAGAGAGGAATGGCCTCTACCCATTTTGTGAAGTAATCAGTTGCAGTGATGATAAAGCTATGTCTAGTGGAAGAGGGAGGTGAAATTTTACCTTTAATGTCCAATCCCCAAACTGCAAAGGGTCGTATCAAAAGTTGAGTTTGAATTTCACTAGCAGGAGCATGATGCAAATTGCTATGTTCTTGACATTTATGACATTTGCAAACATAGTCAAAGAAATCATGTTCCATGTTGCGCCAATAATACCCAATATGGATAAATTTTTTAACCAATTTTTTCCTTCTAAAATGTCCACCACAAGCACCTTCATGAACTTGGTGAAGTGCTAGAGGTATCTAAAATTTGGTTAAGTATTGAAGTAAGATACCATTGAATGATCGTCGATATAGCACATCAGCAAGCATGAAATATTTAGATGCAAGCTTTCATATATGAGCACAAAGGTTTTTAGATGTTGGCTCAAGAAATGTACCACTTTAGTTGAATATGGCATCATACCATTCACTCAAGTTTTCCTCATCTATTGTTAAAACCTCATTTGTGTTGTCATTAATAGAGGGTTTCATAATAGGGTGAATAGTGAATGTGAAATATTTTGAAGAATCTTGAGGGGAGATAAGAGGAGTATCACTTTCCATTGTATCTGCAAGTCAATTATCTTTTCATGGGATGTTATCAATGGTAAATGTCTAAAACTTCTCTAACAAGTGCATGATAAGATCTTTTTACTTGGATAATTTGTCATGTTTAGCTTGATATGTCCCATTCATTTGTATAATTACTAATTGTGAGTCACCAAAGATCTTAATATCTTTGACACCCATGACTAAAGTAGCACGTAACCCAACAATTAATGCCTCATATTTAGTTGTGTTATTTGTACATGGGAAATTTAATATATAAGATAAGGGAATATGCTTTCTTGTAGGTGGGATTAATATAACCCCATCACCAAAGCCTATTCTACACTTGGATCCATCAAAAAAGAGTTCTCATGTGTTAGTTGTGAGTGGTAAAACACTATCATCAAGAAAAGAGTGATTGCGAGGTAACACAAGAGGAGAAGGAGCATCAGCTAAGTGGTTAGTCAAGGCTTGGCCTTTGATTTCTTTTTGTGAAACAAACTTAAGGTCAAACTCAGTCAACCACATTACCCATTTAGTGAGACATCCTAATAGGTCTATTTTATTGAAAATGTGTTTGAGAGGATAAAATTTTGTCATGACTTGTATTTCAACATTTAGGAAATTATTTCACAACTTACTAATAGCGAATACAAGAGCCAAACATTATTTTTTGATTGGTGTGTATCGAGTTTCGTAATTGATTAAGGTTTGACTAATGTAATAAATAGGATGTTATTTTCCATGATCATCTTGTTGAGCCAACAATGCTAGAAGCATGGGTTGATGCAGCTATGTAAAGGATAAAAAATTTGTTTGGCATAGTGGGTTGTAAAATAGGTGGAGTTGCAAGGTATTTCTTCACACTCTCAAAGGCCTATTTACAATCCTCATTCCAATCAAAATGTACATCCTTCTTGAGGAGATGTGTGAAAGGTAAAGTTTGATCAACTAAGGAGGTGACAAAATGATGGATAGCATGAATGTGTCCTTGTACTATGCACAATTGAGAATTTTTTCAAGGAGGTGGCATGTTGATTATAGCATCAATTTATTTGTGTCCACCTCAATGACTTTTTGAGATATGATGAACCCTAATATTTACACATGCATTCAAATATTTTTTTGAAGGACATTCACATTCTCTTGTCTTGTTAAAGATTTGGCAAGGATTTCATCAACATAATCTTCCAATATTTTTTGTATGTAATCATGGAATATCAATTTCATTGCTCTTTGATAAGTGGCACCTACATTCTTTAATCCAAAAGGCTTCATAACCCAATAAAACATTCCCCAAAAATTTGTGAATGTTGTCTTGTATTGATCTTGTGAGTTTATGAACATTTGATTATAACCAGAAAATTCATCCATGAATGACAACAAAGCATGTCCAGCAGTTGAATCCACAATCATGTCTATATTAGGAAGAGGAAAATTGTCTTTTAAGGAAGCTTTATTCAAATCACAAAATTTTGTGCATATCCTAATACGATTATCAGGTTTAGCAATTGTGAAAAATGTTTGAGATCCAAGGAGAATAATCAATAGGTCAAATGAAACCTGCGTCAAGGAATTTTTCAAGTTCTCCTTTAACATGCAAGGCTATCTTAGGATTCATTTTACGTATATTTTGTCAAATAGGCTTAAATTTTCAGCAAAAATAATGTTATGTGTGACTATTTTTGGGTCTATTTCTAGCATATTAGAATATTTCCAAGGATTTTTTTTAGGAAAATCATGAAAAAAATATGTAGTGTCCTCTTTTTCTTCATCATCAAGGCACTTCCCAATCTTAATAACTTTTTCTTTATCATCGATATCCATTGGTACATCAATTCTATCTCCTAAGGGGGGGTGCATTAGACTTAGGAATTTCAAGATCATATGGTTCTTGATTAATATCACATTCTTTTTGCTTGGTACTTATCATGGAACAAGTAACTTTTCTCTTGGAAGAAGAGGATCTATCAGAAGCTCCTATCAGTTGTTTCAATGCTTCATAACATTCAACATACTCCTAGGATGGTAGTGAATCCATATCAAGAAATTTAGGATGCTTTAGTTTCAGATTAATTCATGTTTTATAGGAGATGGTGTTGATGTTGAGCGATGGGCATTGATTTTATTTTGTTGTGTTAGAAAAATAATATCCCAAACCAATCTTTGTCTCTTGTGTATTAGGTTCAATAGGGACACAAATACCTTTCTCATTCTTTCCACATCCTTTACCATTATATCCCAATTGTCTTACAAGCTCATAACCCTGACCATAAAGTCTTTCCATTTTCATTGGATTAGGTGGAAATTGATAATATATCTCATCAAAATTTGTTGTGTAAGTTGTATTTTATGCCAAAGTAGATGAGGTAGATGTTGGGGAGGATTTATCCAAATTATGAGTTGTCATAACCATTGATTGTTCTTATTTTTCATCCTCTTTGCATGTGAGTATGTATTCATCCATAAATGAAGGTGTGAATTGTAAGGTACCCCAATCATCACCTAATAATTTAGAGACTAAGTCTGCATCTTGTTTATCGGTCTCGAGAGGTTCTATGTGAGATGTTGGAATTAAAGTGTTTAGAGGGCTCATTGTTCCTTTTTCAATTTGTAAGAAACTTTCAAGCTTAGGGTCTATTTCAACTTGATAAATTTTGTTGTTATAGACATATTTCATTACTCGATGGAGGGTCGAAGGTACCACATGCATCTCATGAATCCATGGCCTTCCCAAAAGAATATTGTACACAAGATCATAGGGACATACATGAATAGGAGTTTGCAAGGTAACTACTTTGACTATGATAGGTAAAGTGATTATGCTGAGTGGTTGCTTTGTAGTATTGTCGAATCCCCTAATAGATAAAGAATTAGGTTGGATTTGTGATTTATCCACATGTAACCTATCGAGGATATTTACACTACACACACTAAGGAAAAAACCATTATCAAAAAGGGTTTGCTTGATGCCTACTGTATTATATTGAGAATTATCTTAAAGGATTCATTTTGCTTCCTTAATTCTAATGGAGGGAGCTCATGTTGATGAAAGGTAATGTGTACATTTATTGTATTCATTCCTTGCATAAAAGCTACCACATAAGTTGTATTTGTACTGGGAGGAACCACTATTTTTTGTAATTTTGTTTGGAGTAGAGAATGATAGCTTGAGGAATTTTGAAGATCCCAAAGGGATATTTTGGTGGGAGTGCTCTTAAGTTGCTCAATAAGATCACACTCTTATAATCGGGGAGCACTAGGTAGTGTGGTATTGGGTAAAGGTAAGGATGTAGCAGTTGGTTGTGATGGTTGCAAATTATTTTGAGTATAATGCGTATGGGAAACAACATCATGCATAGGTGGGTAAAGGGTGAACTTAGGTTTATGTGGGGTTTGACATTGATGTGAAGGTGGATATAGGACAAGTTGAGGTTGAATGACATTGAAATCTTGTGTTTTAGGTTGCTCACAACAAACATTAGTGGATGGATTTTATGAGTGAATTCCTCAAGGGCCTCATCTAACATATCAAAGTTGTCACTACTAAAAGGTTTGGGAGATGAGTTGTCATTAATTGGTTTAGGTTTTTATCACAAGCCTTATTGGATGAACTTAGTGAGAGGAAACCTTGTAAGGATTCATCTAACCTATCCAAGTCATCACTGCTAAGAGGTTTGGATGATATAGTTTAACTAAAGTGCATCATTGTTTTGAGTGGTTCATTGGTTTGTTTAATGGTTTTGTTTGTATTTTTTAATGAAATTGATCGAAATGAACTAGGAACTAATGCTAAAAATGAACATTTGAAAAATATAATGCTATCCATAAGTTTCATGAAAGTAAATGATGCTAATGCAAATGATTTGAATATAATAGAAAATAACCAAATAGAAACAAAAAATTAATTGTGGCAAACAAAAAGTGGAAAATAAAAAATTGAATTCTAAAACCAGTAATGCAGAAAGTGTACTGGGACTGATTCATCCAAGATGTTGAATAAGTCCCAGGAGAGGTATTTTGAATATTTTTTTTCTTTTTTTCTATGTTTTTAGGTCTATACAATGCTAATCTAAAGTACAAATACAAATTTTCAATAGTTTAAATGATTGAAAATGCAATAATGAGGTGTATATGGTGCTTTCATTAATGCAATGTTTGAAAACCCCAAGATGAAAAATAATGCAAAACCTAATGAAATGTTGATGTAATATATCTCTTGGATACAAATGCACTAAAAATAAGAAGTAAGAAATTCTCTAAAGTTGGGTTCACCAAAATGTAAATAAAGATTTTGGCACTTGAATACTTTATGCTCCTAAGGTTTTTCATCTGAAAGGAGATAAGATTGGAGCCAAAATTCAATGTTCATGCTAAAAGAGGGATTTGATATAGGTGCAATATGCATAAATGAAGTAAACTAAATGCAAAGAATTGAGTAATACTATCGATTATGTATGTGAAATTAAGAAATATGAAGTATTTAAAAACACAGTGTTGTTTG